>JAGFMF010012188.1:62021-94707 GCA_019455555.1 Galemys pyrenaicus | reverse complement strand
CGGGGCGGGGCCCACGGGGCGGGGCCCACGGGGCGGGGCGCAGGTGGGTTGGGGCCAACGGGGCGGGGCCCACGGGGCGGGGCCGGCGGCTAGGTGGGCCGCAGCTTCATTTCCGACACCTTGTAGCTGTACTTGTAGCCGCGGCCCGTGCTCCAGTTGACGCCGTCTGCGTAGCTCTCGTGGGCGCCGCGCAGGTAGCGGCCGTTCAGGTTGGCGCTGTGGCAGTTGTTGTACCACCAGGCGCCCTGGAACCGCTCGGCGCAGCTGCCGGCGCTGGCGTCCTGGTCGCGGTCCTTGGTGGAGAAGGCCTGGTTCTGGTGGCCCGCCAGGGAGTCGCCTGCTGAGCGGAGGTGGCTGTGGCGAGCGGCCCTGGGGAGGCCGAGCTCGCCGGCAGCCCAGGCCGCGGCGAGGCGGAGGGACAAGCCCCTGCCGACGAGCGGCCCCGGCGCGCCTTTCGCCTCCAGCCTCAGCG
Organism: Galemys pyrenaicus; assembly: GCA_019455555.1. Lineage (NCBI taxonomy): Eukaryota > Metazoa > Chordata > Mammalia > Eulipotyphla > Talpidae > Galemys > Galemys pyrenaicus. The sequence goes on along the minus strand of JAGFMF010012188.1, from coordinate 94,235 downwards.
GCCGGGGCTGCCGGGACCCTCTTCCTGCTGGCGAGGCTGCCCGGAGCCCAGGCCTCTCCCGAGGCCGCCCGGCCCCCTGGGGCCAGCAGGTCCCGCACAGCCCTCCCCCCGTGGGGCCTCCACTGCGCTTCACCCGCCTCCCTGCAAGAAGCTCCATCCTGGCTCCTGCCGCCTCCCCTGAGCACAGCCGCCCCCGCCCTCCTCTGCCCTCCGCTGGGCGGCCGCCCCACCACCCTCCTGGAAAGGCCGGGGTGGGGTGGGGTAGAGGGCGAAACGCCACCCTCCTGCTTCCCCTGTCCCAAGGCCGGGGAACTGCGGCCGCTCCCGGTGTGGAGCCGCCGGGCTGCCCGCCCTCTGCCGGCTGCACCGGGAGCCCCAGAGGTGTCCAGAACTGAGCCAACCGGTGATGCGGCACAGCTCGGCCTCAGGCTCAGCCCCAGGGACCCCGGAGCCTCCAGTAGGGCTTGCGGGGACGCGGCAAGCCCAGGCCCCAGCTCAGCGCAGCACACGGCCCGGCCTCGCTGCCCGTCTCCGGTGCCCAACACAGAGGCCGACGGGACAGAGCGGGCCTGCCGCCCCGGGGAGACGGGCTGGCGCAGCCCTCGCTGCCCAGCCCCCACTGTGCCCAGAGCCCGCACCTGCACTGCCTCCCACGAAGGGCCCCAGGACCAGCTTGTAGTGCTCGGCCTCGCCCAGCACCCGGAACGCCCTGTAGTGGGCAAACTGGTGGTTGCCCTCGAAGTCCTCCAGGTCCACACGCAGCTCGCTGGTTCCTGTCGGGGAGGCCCCGCCCTTAACTCCCGGCCAGGACAGAGGGGTGCAGCGGCTCCAGAGGGTGCCGCCCACAAGGGAGGGCGCGGCCGCTGCAGCCCCGCACCCCAGCCAGGAGGCAGGGAGAGCTCGGGCCAGAGCCCCAGCCACCACGGACGACCCGCCCTCCCCAGGCCCAGAGGCGCAGCCGTGGGGCCTCGCCCAGGAGCCCCATCCGGGCTCCCCGGGCGGTCAGGGCGGCGCCTACCCCGGGCGGTCAGGGCGTGCAGGTTGTCGTTGCCCAGCCAGAACTCGCCCAGCTGGGTGCCGAAGCCCCGCTTGTAGGCCGCCCAGTCCCGGTAGAAGTCCACGCTGCCGTCGCTCCTCCGCTGGAAGACCTGGTGGGCGGCGCGTGGGCAGGTGAGCTCCTCCGGCCAGCCCAGGCCACAGGCGAGCGTGGCCTGGCCAGAGTGAACCCAGGGGCGGGAGGAGACAGGCTCAGGGAGGCGGGGCAGCTGCCAGAGCCGCTCGGCCGAGAGGGGTGGGCTGCCCGGCCTGCACTGGACCCCTGAGGGCCCCGCCCACCCGCGCCACCCAGGGCCCCCAGGCCGGCGCCCCCAGGCAGAGCCCAGGCGCTGGGGTCCCAGCCGAGCCCAGTCCCGAGCCCCGAGCGCTGCACACTCACGGCCCAGCCCCCGCCGTCCGTGTCCATGTCGCACAGCACGGCCAGCGGCCGGCAGTCGGACAGGTAGATGGTGTACCAGCCACTCAGGAAGTGCCCCCGGGAAAGCAGCTCCTTGCAGGAGCGAGGACCTGGGGAGGGGGCGGAGTGGACCTCAGGGCAGGAGCTCGGCAGTGGGGCGGAGGGCAGGGGGCAAGGACAGGAGGGGACGCGCCTCCCCGTGGACAGGGGCCCAGCCTGGCCCGGACGTGCTGCCCGCCAGTGCTGGGAAGCCCCGCCCGTCCGTCTGTCCAGAGCCCGCTGGTCTGGGGCACTGGCCTCGAGTATACGGCCATCTCTGCAAAGGCCACGGAACGACGCGCTCGCGGCGCTGGGGCCGGTGTGGCCCGCCGTCCGGGGCTGGGCACGAGTCGCAGCGCCCGGCCCGGGGCCCACCTCCCGCAGGGAGCAGCCGCTCCAGTCAGTCACCTGTGGCACACGACGGGGCGGGCCCGGGCTCTCCTGTGGGCGGGTGGGTGGGTGGAGGACACGTGTCATAGCTGGACGTGGCACGCCGGTCCGCCCCAACAGCAGGCCAGAGAGGACGCGCGCCCAGCTCCGCCCGCGCCCTCCCGCGGGAGCCGGTGGCAGGGCCCTGGCTGGGCCGTGGGCTCTGCTGAGGCCGGTGGCGGCTCGGCGCCCGGCCCCAGTGCCCTGCAGTCTCTGCCGGGCGGGCCCAGTGGCTCCCTTGCAGCAGAGCCTGCGGTCAGTGCCGTGAGGTTTGCCTCGTCTGGCTGAAGACGCTTTTGAGCGCGTCCATCAGGGAAAGCAATGGAAGCGGCCACTCCCACGCTGCCGTGCTGCCTGGCTGGCCCGGGGCCACCAGCAGGCAGGAAGGACTGCACGCCCCGAGCCCCGAGCCCGGTGCACCCCATCCGGCAGGCAGTGCTCACCTCTCTCTCCACGCACGCCCGGCTCCCCTCGATCACCTGCAGGAGAGACGGACGGCGGGTCAGAGGGCACCCGGCGGGGCTTCAGCCTGGCCCAGGCCCACGTGCCCAGCCCGCAGGTGCTGGGGGTTCCGTGCCGGCCCTCGGGGAGGGGTCGCTGCGCGCTCTCCGGGCCGGCCCAGGAGCCTGTGGGGTCGGCAGCTCTGGAGCTGCTCTGGCAGCGGGGCCGGCCTCCCCGCCTCCGCTCCTCCGCCTGGCTCCACTGCTGCGTGAGTGGCCGTCTCTCCCGCCCTCTCCACAGACCCAGGCCTGCTCGGGCCTCGGCAGCCAGTTACCTTTAGACCCAGGTGGTCCTGCCTTCCCCGGGGCTCCAGGGGACCCTCGCTCTCCTGCAAATCCCAGAGACAGCTGGGGAGGCGCACCCCATGCAGCCCGGCCGCCCGGGACAAGCCCCCAGCTGGTGCCCTGGATCCTGTCCCAGGGCCCTGCCTGGGGGTGGCCACCGACGGGCCAGGACAGCTGGCAGGGCTAACCCGACCTGCGTTTCCTCTGCTTGCTGGACGAGCAGCAGGAGCCCACCCCCAGGCCACGGGGCCGCCCCACAGCACCCACCTCTTGCTCCAGGGGCGCCGGCCTCTCCCTTGGGCCCCGCGGCGCCGGGGCAGCCCCGCAGGATGGCCAGCCTGTCAGCACCCTCCACGCCCAGCACCTTCACCTCTGGGGAGACAGCTGTGGGTGCCCGCCCTGGCAGGCCTGCAGGGGCGGCCCACTAGACGAGGCCCCGCGGCGCCAGCGTCCCCTCCCTGGCCAGGCCACCGGAAGGAGGCTCCGGGCTGCGGGCGGCGGCTTGGGTGGGTCTCGCGCCGCACCCACCCTCCGCGTGTGTCCACCCTGGGGGTGCTCGGGCCTCCTCGCCCGGCTGCGGGGCCGGATGGTGCTGGGCAGGGCCCGGCGCACGGACACGGTGGTGGGCGGAGAGGGCAGGCCTGCCGGCGGCTTGGGAACACACTTCAGCTGTGCGAGTGGCAGGTTGCCGACCCCACAAAGACAGCTCAGGGGCTCCTGGGGGCCCGAGGGCTAAGTGCAGCACCAGGAAGCACCCGCAGCCGCTGCGGCCGAGCACGAGCTCCCGGCCAGGGAGGGCCCGGGCGCAGCAGCCCTCCCCGCCTCCGCTGCCCCCTCCACCGGGGCTCCGGGGATCCACCTGCTCTGCTCCCCGCTCTGTCTCTGGTGAACCCTCTCCCCTCCTGAGGCCCCCACACCTCTGGCCTGCACCCCAGCTCTCCTGTGCATAAATGAATAAATCGCATAAATCCTTAAAAAAAGACAGCTCGGAGGACCCAGGCAGGTGGGCCCTCGCAGCCGGGCCGGTGCGTGGCAAGTGTCTCCTCCGCCCCGCCCAGATGGCCGCTGAGGGCCTCCCTTGGGCTCGCAGCTCCGCTGCCCCTTCCGAGTGCTCTGGCCGGCGGCGGCCAGCCCCCGCCTCCCGCCCCTGCCTGTACCCGTGACCGGGCTCGCCCTGGGGGCCGGACCCCGCATCGTCAGAGAAGGGTGGGAGCCCCGGCTCAGAGGGTCAGCCCCCCAGACGGCAAAGGCACCCCTGCTCGCCCTGGCACAGGCAGCCCGACTGCCTGGCCATCGGCCAGCCCCAGGTGGCCCGTGCCCCGCCGTGGGCACAGGCAGGGAAGGCCGCGAGGGGCTCCCACCGGGCCGCCAGGCGCTCTGTGGGGGCAGGACGCTTGGGCCGTCTCACCTGGACAGGTGTCAGCAGCCTGGGCGGCCAGAGTGTCCATGCACAGGGCCAGAAGGAGCTGGCCGGTAGGCCCCAGGGCCACGGCGACTCCCGCCAGCCTCATGGCTTGTGGTCTGTGCGCCGGGGCATCCGGCTCAGGCGGGCAGGGGAAGCGGGGCCTGGGCGGTGGCTCCCCACACCCGCGGGGACGCCCACTTCCTGCAGGCCCTCCGGCTGCACCAGCAGGGCGGGGAGGCCGGCCCAGAGGCCCCCGAGCCTGCCCAGAGGCCCCCCGAGCCCTCCCGCACCAGGAGGAAGAGCAGCCCCGGCCCGCTCCTCTCCCAAACCACTCCCAGGCCGGACATGCGGGTGGGAGGTTCCCCGACCTGGTCTGAGGCCAGGACAGGGGCTGGGCCAGCATGGGCCCTCGACCTGAGGAGGGGACGCGCGCCTGCTCTGGGCGGGGTGCCCGCCCGGCCGCGAGGGGGACGCTGGGCCGGGGCCCAGCCTGGTCTCAAGCCCGCCCTGCGGACTTGCTGGCTGCCCGGTGTGCCAGTGCCCAGCCGTGGCCGCCCTCACGGGGTGGCGTGGCACCTGCGTGGCCTGAGCTGTGCGGGGCGGCCGACGGCCCCGCGGTGAGGGCTGCGGAGCGGGCAGGTGCTCCCGCTGCCACGCCCAGGAGGGGGCGGGGGTGTGGCCAGGCGGGGCCAGTGCGGGGTGAGTGGGCCTCAGCTGCGGCCGCCGGGCCCTGCAAGGACTGAGCAGCTGGGGCGGGGCCTCGGCCCGGTCGGGCAGCATCATGGACGCCGCTGGCCTCCGCGGGCTCCCGGCCCCGCCACAGGGCGGGTTCAGGCCGGACCCCACGTGTTGGAAGCGTCCGCTCGGGCTCCCCTGGGAGGCGGCAGGGCTGTGAACGCGCCGCCCCCCCGCCGCAGGCTCCGGGCCGGCCTGGGCCACACTGGCAGGAGCCAGCAGGCGCCCCCATAGCGTGTGGACAAGCCTCTGTCCAGTTCAGAGCCCCTGGCGGACCTGGAGCGCGGGCTCAGCAGCCAGGGCCTTCAGCCCTCGCAGGAGATGGGCGGACGGCGCCTGCCGGAGACGTGCCCACGCGGGGCAGCGCCCTGCCTTCGGGCAGCAGGGACCAGCGCCCGGCTCTGGGCAGCGGCTCCCGCCGTCCCTGGCAGCTCGCGAGGGCCCGTGGGGTCGGACCCGGGGTCCAGAGAGGCGCTTGTGAGGAAAGCGCGACCCCGTGGCCCTGGCTGGCGTGTCGCATCGCGAGCCACCTCAGTGTCCCCCGGAAAACATCTGTCCAGCTCTGGCCAAGGGACAGCGAGCAGACGCCCGCCAGCTCTTGCCCTGGGGCCGCCAGCCAGGCCCCGTGTCCCCAGGACAAGGGGCCCAGGGAAGCCTTGGTGTCTGGTCACTCACTGACCAGTCGTCGCAGCCGGAGGGAAGGCCGAGCTGAGCCGACATGGCCGTCTGGGGGGCCTGGAGCAGGGCCCGGGGCTGCCCACGTCCACCCGGCGGGGGCTGCCCGGGCCTTGACCCCCTGGCCCTGGCTGCCGGGGCCGCGCGCGAGGGCCCCCAGACCCGCTGAGCAGGCAAGACACCTGCTCCGCGGCACCGTCCGGCCCTCCCCACAGCGGTCCCAGAGGGGCCTCAGGGGATGGCCGGGAAGTGACCAGGGCAGGCGGCCTGCGCTTCCCTCTGGCAAAACGCTAAACTTGCGGCTAAAGTGACCGCCATGGGCCGTGGCCCCAGCCTCTGGGCGGTGCCCGGCCGCGTGTGCCCGGTCCCCAGCCTCCCCCATCCAGGTCTCTGCTCCTTCCCAGCAGGCCCTGCGGTGCCGGCTGCGTCTCTCCGGCCTCCCCAGCGGGTCCCGGCGCCCAGGACGCACCACGGCCGTCTCCTCCCTGTCACAGCCCCTCAGGGGACGGTGCCTGCTCCTGCATCGCGCGTCTGGGCCTGGGCAGCCAGTGGCGGGGCCCCGAGCTGACCACGGCTGGAGAGGCCCCTCCGGACACAGCCACTGTCCCAAGGTGCCCCCACTGCTCCCCTCCTCCTGGGACCCCACCCCAGCTCAGATTTCGAGCCAGTGCTGCTTCCTCCCAGCAAGTGTCCCGGCTCAGCTTGCTGGAGGGGGCAGCGCTGCCCTTCCAGGGGACACTGGCAGCTGGCCGGGGCCACTGCAGGCCGCTGGGTAAATAGGACAGGCCCTGACTGAGCCCACGGCCCGCCGGCCGGGCTGCAGGGGGCAGCTGCGGCGCATCTCGGGCCCAGGGAGGCTGCGGCCAAGCCCCAGCCCCGGGGTAGCCCTCGCAGGGCTGGGCCGCTGCCCGCCAGGCCCGCAGCAACAGTGGAGCATGCAGCTGGGGCGGGACGGAGCCGGCGGGTCAGCCGCGGCGCGGCTGCAGGTGCAGGCCAGGCCGGCCCACCGGCAGACCCACGCACCTGGCCCGCCGGGCGCCCTCGGGCTCGGACGGACGTCAGCCCCACCCTCAGCCCGGCCGTGCGCGCCCGCAGGACCCTCCCGTGCGCCCAGCCCCTGGGCGAAGAGTCGGGGTCTGCCCCGGAGCCCAGCCGCCCAGCACCCCAGAGTTTCTGAGCTCTCGGGGGCGAGGGCCTCCCAGTCCTGGGCCGCCTGGGCCCCGCGGTGAGCGACGAGCACAAGTGCCCGCTCCCCGGGGCCCGTCCAGCGTGCAGGCAGAGCCCTGGGCAGGCCGAGCTCAGGGAGAGCCAGCGGCGGAGGGGCCAGGGAGGGTGGGCGCCGCAGGGCCCCGGCCAGGTCTGCCCGTCCGGTCGCAGGTTGTGTGGCTGCAGGCCCGCTGGGCGCTGTGGACGGAGGAGAGGTGGGCAGGCGGGCGGGTGTCCTCCCTGGGCTGTGCCCATGAGCCCCGGCCGATGCCAGCAGAATGCTTGGGCCTCGAGGGAGTGCCCGGCGGAGGCCGCCTTCCAGCGCCCGCCGCCTGCGGGTTCTCCCGGCTCACGACCGGGGCGTCCTCCTGGCCCTGAAGCCCTTCAAGGGGCCCCTGGAGAGGGGAGTCCCCAGGGCGCCGCCCACGCACTCAGCTGGACCCTCCTGGCCGTGGAGCTGCTGAGGGCTCTCTCTGGAGCCCCCCTTCCTGCCGCGGGAGCCCTGGGCCTGCGCTGGGCCCGTGACCCAGGCCGGGCCCTGCTGCATGTCGTCCTCATGCGGCCCGAGAGGCAGCCGCGCTGGGCGGCGGGGGCAGTGAGCTCGTCCTGCCCCTCCCGGTCCCGGGCGCCCTGCCGAGCCGCTGCCCGCTGAGAACGGTGCCGCACGCCAGCTCACAGCTGCCCGACGTGGGGCGGCCGGCCGCTGCCCTGCGTGCGGCCAGCGCTCGGACCCCAGGGCCCCGCCCCGCGCAGCCCCCGGGACGGGAGCAGCCGGCCGGCCGCCACCGCAGGCTGTGCCCGCAGCGGCCTGGAGGGCAGGGGAGACCGTGCCCGGACCCCGGCCAGGCCCTGCCCCCAGGACGGCGGGGAGACAGCCGGGTGTGGGTGCTCGGCCCCTGGCCCTCGCCGCAGCTCCTCCGAGGGCCGAGGACGACCCCAGCAGCCCCCAGAGCCGTACCCCGCCTGCCGCGGGGCCGAGCCGGCGTGTCCCAGGGGAGCGAGGGGAGAAGCCTCCGCCGACTGCGGTGATTAAGTCGCCGCTCGGCCGCGGGACACGCTTGTTGGGTGATTAATCCCGACAGCGAGAGACGCGTCACCCTCGGGGTGCCCCTCCGCCGCCTTACTCCTCACGGCCCGCGACAGGAACGCGCGTCCCCCTCCTGTTACCGGGGGCGGGCTGGCGCGTCCCCCTCCTGTTACCGGGGGCGGGCTGCAGCCGGCAGGAGTGGTCTCTGGCTCCCTGCAAGTTAGTGCGGCAGGCCTTCCTCAGAAACCTTTTATGGAGCAGTGTGCTGCCCGGATCTGGAATGGGCCAATCGGGTGTGAGCTGTGGGTTGATTGACACCAGGACTCCGCCTCTCAGCACAAGTCAGTGGTAGCAGAGCCCCTCTTGTAAGTTACACTTCCTGAATTCTGGAACAGGCCAAAATGGGCCAATCAGATGCAGTAAAATGGACCAATCAGACTGTGGGGGGCACCTGAAGTGAATATAAGGCCAGGTCAAAGCCAGTTAGGGGGGCAGTTCGCTGAGAGTGGCAGTTTGTTTGGAGAGGAGCAGTTCCCTGGGAGAGCAGTTCGTTGGAAGCAGCAGCAGAGGAAGAAGAGCTCCAGCAGAGGAGGAGGAGAAGACGGCTTCAGCCTTCGAAGGAAGGAGGGAAGCCTCCAGCAGCCGCCCTCTGAGGAGGGAGAGAGACTGAGGGCTTTGTAGAGACTGGGACTCGGTCCTCGCTGTGACACTGACTGGAACAAGCACCAAAGGCCCTGGGCCTGGTGTCTCCAAGAGCTGTCTGTTGGTGGCATAAAACCAACAACTCACAAGAGCTGTAACACTGCGTGTTCCTGAACATCATCTCTGCAGGCCCGCAGTGGTCACTGCTACTGGACAGTGCTGCCTAGAACTGGTGACCGGTGACTGCCAACACTGATGCTGTCCGGATGAAGCAGCCAGCCTCCTGGGGACACGTAAGGTTCTCGTTTCCCCCTTTTGTAAATAAACCCCATGGTTGTTCCTGTAGCCCGAGGTCCCTTGCAATTGTGCGCGCGGGTGAGAACCTACAGACCTGTATCGGGCACTGTCCTTTGATAGGCTATAGCCCTGGATTCTGGTTTATGGCCTTTTGGCCTTTGGGGGCTTTTGGGGGCCTCTGACCCCTGTCTCAGTCAGAGCGCCCTCCTCCTCCCCTGTGTGTGGCCCCTGTTTCATCCTGCCCCGGAGCCGGGAGCTGAGCCAGCCACCACGGGCAGCGCGGCCGGGGCCTCTGGGTCCGCAGGTCTCTCCTGTCTCCCTGGGGCCAGCGCAGGGACCCACGAAACGCTTTAAGTGGAGGACGCGGGGCCTCCCCGGGGCGCATCCGCGGCACTGCAGCGCAGGTTCGATCCTGGCCAGGGAGGGGCCCGGGCCAGCAGCCCCCCTGCCCCCCCTCCCCCTGCCGCGCCCTCAGCCGGGGCTTCAGGGGATCTGCCTGCTCTGCCCCCCACTCTGTCTGGGGAGACCTTGCACCCCCGCAGCTCTGGCCTGCACCCCAGCTTTTGTGTGCAGACATAAATGAGTCTTAAATAAATAAATGAAAGACGCCGTGGTCACCCTGCTCGGTGCGGGCTGGCACCGCGGTGTCCCCGTCTCCGGCCTGCCCCCACGGCCGGCGCCCCGCACCGCTGGGCTCCCAAGCGCCTCGCGACTGGGACGCCTCCAAACATCCCCGTCCTGCTCTGCGTTCTGAGCGCTGGAAGAGCGGCTGGAAGCGAGACCCGGAGACCCGGGGCCCAAGACCGCGCTGCTCCCCCGTCCCGATCTGGAGCGGTGGCCAGTCAAAGGCAGCTGCTCCCACAGGGGGCAGAGCCGGCGGCCCTGGGCCCGCCTGCCGGGTGGCAGGGGGGGCCAGCGGGGGGGCCGCTTCCCCAGCCCAGAGACCCCGGCGTCTTCCTCCACGGCCTGACCAGGGAGTGCAGCCCCTGTGCCCCGAGCTGGGCACCTCGCACGGGGTTCTCGGGAGTGAGCGGCCCCTCTCCCTGCTCGCGGGCTTGGCCCCACCGGGACTCGGCCCACCAGCCTGGGGGCAGGGCTCCTCCAGCCGGGCAGCGCGTGGCCGTGGGCGTGGCCGCCAGGGCCTTCCCGTGGAGAGGAGGCCTCGACAGGCCGGAGCCTGCCAGTCCTAGCGGCTCCCAGGTCTCAGCTTCCAGGGGCACGTGTGGGGGACAAGGGGGCAGCCCTGCCCATGGCCCCCTCTTCTGCGGTGGCAGATGGGGTGGCCGCCCAGCACCCCCAAGCAGGCCGACGCCCCTGCCAGGAACGGCCACCGCGTGGAGGTATGGGCCGTGTCCAGCCGCCCCGCCCTCTCGTGCATGGTCCCCCAGCACCCCGGGGCTCCGTGGCGCCCATGCAGGGCATCCTCACCCAGGCCGGCCCCGCTGCCCTCCTTTCCCGCTGCCCGACCAGGCCGAGCGATGGCTGCCCGGCGGAGGCCCCGGCTCTGCCCACACCTACCGGGGCCCAGAGGAACATGGGGTCTTGGTTCTCGGAGGCCCTTCGAAGGGGCAGGGAGGGGGCGGGGGTGTGGCTCCTGCGCCAGGCTTGAGACCGAGGCCCTGGGCCCCTCCCACGTGCCGGGCTGCCCTCCTCGGGCTGGCTGCCCCTCCTCGGGCCGGCCGGCGGCGTCCCTGGCCCCGCTCCGCTCCTGTGCCGGCCTGGCCTCCTGCTGTGCTGCTCGCCCCTGCTCCCCGCCGCGAGGGAGGCAGGAAGGCAGGAGAGAAGCCGTGGAGCCCCAGCTCCCTGCTCGGCAGGGTGAGCCCTGGCGGCTCGAGGCTGGGCCCGCAGCCCGGACGGGCACGGCCACTCCCGGGGCTGCACAGCGTTGCCCGGCCCTCTGGATGCGGGTCCAGGAGGCCCTGCCCCGGCATGAGCTGGGCCTGCCCGCCCCCGCCCACCGCTCTGCTGGAGGTGCAGGCGGCCGTGCAGGCGGGGACGGAGTCCGCACCATCTCCCCAGCGGCTCTGTGAGACTTCCTTCCCACCCGGAACCCCCTTTACAGCCGCAGTTCTGGCTGGGGTGCCTCAGCCGCCACCCTCGGCTGCCTCTTTTCAGGTCAGCGGAGCCCAGTTTATCCAGCCCTGGGGCTCCCCACCCGCCCCCTCGCAGCCGGGACCTCCCTGCTCTGCCCGCCGCAGCTGTGTGGCCTGGCTGGGGCGCATCACCCACGGGGTGCTTCTGGGGCCTGCTGGGGCCTGAGCCCACTCTGTCCACGCACGGATGGACTGCCAGCCTGGTCCCCAAAGCCATCATAAGGCCCTGTCTCTCCATGGACACCCCAGCACCACGTGCACTCCAATACTATGTGCACCCCAGCACCACATGCACCCCAATACCATGTGCACCATAGCACCATGTCCACCCCAGCACCTTGTACACCCCAACACCATGTGCACCCCAATACTGCATGCACGCCAATGCCACATGCACCCCAATACTCGTGAACCCCAGTACTCCGCACACCCCCAGCACCTCGCACCCCAGCACCACACCAGCTGGGCTCGTCTCCCCACGGGCTGCCCTGGCTCCTGTACCGCAAGTCGGCTGACCGTGCCGGAGGGAGGGGCCGGCCCCCGCCTGTCCCTCCGCTGGGCCGTCGGGCCGCGGCTTCGGGCTCTGAAGGCAGTGAGCGCCCCCCGCAGGGTGCCCCTCCTGGGCTTGGCAGCGCCGCCTCCCCTCCAGGGCCTCAGGCCGCGGGCCCAAGCCTCTGCCACAGCCAGGCAGGAGGCCTGGGGGCTGACGGGCATGGGCGTCCGCCTGAGGCCGCAGCCCCGGCACCACGAGCGCCCTCCGCCCTGGCTGCAGCGCTGCGCAGTGCCCCACGGCCTCCCCGCGGGGCTCTGTCCTCGTGGGCGGCTTGTGGCAGGCTCCCCGCCTGGCCTCGGCTTCGCGCCGCAAGTGGGGCGGCGGCGCGGGTTTCTGGGCGCCGGCCAGCACCGCCCATCGCCAAGCGGGCCCTGCACACGCGCCGGGCGGTCCCAGGGCCTCCGCGCGGCGGCTGAGCCTCTGCGGACGGCGCGGGCTCCGGGCAGGTCCAGATGTGCGTGGGCAGCCCCCCAGCCGGGCCCCTCCGGCCAGGCCCGGGGCAGCCAGTCCCCGCGCCGAGCGACGGCGGAGGCCGTGCAGGGACGCTGCCCCACGTCGCCCGTGCGTCCAGGCTGACTCAGACCCCTCTGAGCGTGGAGAGAGGCAGTTGGCACAGAGGGCGCCCTGCCCCCGCCTGCTCGTCCTCCGATGGGCCCGGGCTGGGGCCTGGGCAGCGCCGGGCGGTGGGGGCTGCGGCCTGGCCTCTGCCACGCGGCGGCCTCTGCACCGACCCTCCGCAGGGACAGGGTCCTTCCCTGCCACCCAGCCCCCGCCGCCCGGGGCCTCGGCCTGCCAGCAGCTGCGGGGCTGCAGCCCGACGGTGGCCTTTACGTCGACTGTGTCCAGGCAGGCAGGCCGGCTGCGGCCGAGGGCAGCGGGCGAGGCACGGACACTCACAGCCTGGGCCCACTGTGTGCGCAGCCAGGGCTCCCATGAGGCCCGGGGCAGCGCGGCGCTTCCTGGGATCGCGGGAGTGTGGCCGGACGGGGAGGCGGGCGCTCCGTCGTGACTGATGTGTGAGCCTGCCTGCTCACACCCCGGGGACCGAGGCCGGAGGCGCCGCCAGCGCTGACCGGCAGGGCCTGTGGGCCTCGTGGCCAGCAGCTGTGCGGGGACCACACTGGGCAAGGCCAGTGGGCAGGTGCTCGCGGGCAGCGCGTCCTGGCTGTGCAGAGCTGGGCAACGCCGAGCTCCCGGTCAGCCAGCTCCTGGGCACGTCCCCGGCCCTTCCTGCGTGCGGCCCTAGAACGGCCCTGAGAACAGCCCGGCTCGCCCCGAGGCCCTGGGACCCCAAGGAGGAGCCGCCAAGCGCCAGAGTCCCCAGCTCTCGGGACGCGGGGCATCCAGTCTGCACACGCCCGGTCAGCCCCCGTCGACGCTGCCTGGCGAGGGACACGACAAAGGTCCAGTGCCTGGGGCGGGGGTAGCCACTGACCAGAGCCCTCCAGGCCCCGGGCCACCAGCTGCCCCGGGGCCGGAACCGCTTCCGTGCTCTAGCGGAGTGCACAGCCGGCTCGGACGAGCCACGGGACAGCACGGAGGTCGTCGCGGGGTCCGCCTGACCGCCCACGAGCGGACGCGAGGTGGGAGGGCCCCGCCGGCCCTGCAGGGCCGGCCCGTGGCGGAGCGCCCTGAGCCCCGGCTTCCCGCTTGCGAGTCACACAGGCCACGCCAGCGGCCGGCCCTGAAGACAGCCCACCCCAGCCCAGCCGTGGCCAGGGGCCCGCAGGGCCGGCCCCAGAGGAAACAGGGGCCCGGCGGGTGTCAAGCTTCTGCCCCCAAGAGGCGCGCTCGACTCCGGCCGATGCTCACGCTTGCGGGGTCTGCCCGTGCAGACCCGCCGTACTCCCGGGCTCGGGGGGAGGGGTACAGCGGCCAGATGGGCGGAGACGGCCCCCGCGGGTGTGTCCTGCCAGTGGAGGCTGCAGGGGCCGCGCAGACGCCGGACGGGGCCGCGCAGACGCCGGACGGGCCCGCGCTGCCCCCTGGCCTCTCTGCAGTGTGGCTGCCCCGGGCATGGCTGGGCCGGGCTCTCGTGCGTCCCCCTCGACGCTGCCCCCACAGAGCCCTTCCCGGGCCAGATGACCAGGCAGGTGCCCAGGGGAGGAGGCCTGAGGGGAGGCCCCGGAACCAGGCGTGGCCCCGCTGACCCACGTGGGTGGCACCGCCCCACCCACACGCCCGGGGCCGCCTCCTGCCGTGGCCCCGGGCAGTCGCCGCCCCCTGCGCGGCGGGGCAGGGAGGCCCAGAAGTCCAGCCGGGCCCCTCGTGCACAAGCGCTGCCTCTGGACGCGGCGGAGGCCAGGCCCGGCCCACTGGGCGCCCGTGTCGCACGACACGCACCCCAGGCCCACACGTGCCCCCACGCGTGCAGCCCGCTCCCAGCGCCGACCCCCAGCAGCTCGAAATAAAACGGAGAACTCCTCACGCAGGGCTCTTCGCGGCAAGCTCATTCCAAATGGGGATAATTGGCCTCGGGCGGGGCTGGACGTGGGACACGCTGGTGTGTCAGAGTGTGGGAGCCAGGCTGAAGCAGGGCAGCGCACAGGGAGTCGGGGCTGCAGTGGGGGTGCCTTTGGCAGCGAGCGGCTCCTACGCACCCACCGGCCGCCTCCCTGGGGCCTCAGCCGCGCCCACCGAACCCGCCAGGCTCCCCCGCCACCGGGCAGGGCCAAGGCCGGGCTGGGCTGGGGCTGGGCTGGGCTGGGCTGGGGCTGGGCTGGGCTGGGCTGGGCTGGAGGGTCGGGCCTTCAGGCTGTTTCCTCTCTTGCACCTAACACACGCTTCCCCAACGTGTGCTGACCAGACAGTGCCCCCAGGAGCCAGCGTCCCTGTGTGGGAGGCCCGCCAGCAGGAGGCCGCCCGCTGGCCCCGGCGCCGGATAACCCAGGGCCACCGCTCCAGGAGGCACCAAGTGGTCTCCTTGCATGTCCACCCGGTGGGGACCGAGACCCCGGGCAAAGGCTGGGCAGAGCCCTCGGCCACTGGGCAGCCGCCAGCCAGGAGGGGAGTGGCCCAGGGGAGCGCTCGGGGTGGCGACCCTCTCCTCGCGTGCGGGCGCGGGGCTGCGGGGTCCCAGGCGTGAGAGGCCGGGGAGGGCGTGCTGCGTGAGCATGTCCAAGACACCCAGCCCTGACCCTGCCGGTCTGCACAGGGCTCGCGCGCGGACCCTGCTCCCTCCGGTGCGGCCACGGGCCGGGGTCTCCCGCCCCAGAGCGGGGACCTGAAGCCGAGGAGTGGAGTGGACGCCCGCGGCCAGGCTAAGGGAGCCGGTGGCGCAGGCTGGGAAGCGGCCTCCCTGCCCAGCCTGTCCCGGCACCAACGGCACTTCCCAGAAAGGCGGCTCAGGCCTGAGCTGGCGCTGTGACGGCTGGGGCACACAGGGGGCCGCGCAGGGGGGCCGCACAGGGAGCACGCGCAGGGAGCTGCACAGGGAGCATGCGCAGACACGCTCTTCGGGGAGAGCCCTCCCCTGCGGCCGTGCGGGGCGGCGCCCACAGGGGACCCCGGTCTGCAGCCTGGTCAGCCCACCAGCAGTGACGGCCCAGGCCTCGCGCAGCGACAGCAGCGGCGGTGACAGTGGCCACCTGGCCTCTGTCCACCGGCGTGCCTTGGGCCACCAGGCTGGGTGGACTCCCCGCACGGAGAGGCCCGAGGGCGCACGGGGTCCCTGCAGCAGCCAGGGTGCAGCCAGCATGCAGTGCCCAGGTTCATCCCAGGACCGCAGAAGACGGGGCTCACCCACGAGAAAAGGAGGGACGAGGACCTCACCCCGGACTGTCCAGGGCACGGCGCCTGCCCCTCTCCCAGCTGCCCAAGGCCCACGGGGGACAGGGCAGGGCGGCGAGTCCGCCCACTGCCCCGGACCCGCCCACAACGAGCGACCGGCACGGGCTCTCACTCCCAAAGCGGAGCGTCCAGGCCGCACTCGCGGGTCCCCGGGTCAGTTCAGGGCCACTCGTGCTCTCCGCCGACGTCCGCCGAGGCCAGGGACCCGCCGCACCCGTGTGCGCAGCCCAGGCGGACGCTGACCCTCCCTGGAGGCCGGGAAGCGGGCGTCCCCCGGCGTCTGTGCGGGGGCGGTCCCAGGCTGGCCGCCCGCCGAGGACCCGCCCGCGACACCACCTGCTCGCTGCTCGGCGGCCAGATGAGTCAGGCGGGGGCTGCTGGCGCGAGCACGTTTTCTGGGGCTGCTTTCTCCACGCTTTAATTTCCACTGTGCTAAATTCTGCTTCCCTTTCCTTGGAAAAAAGAAAGGGAGGAGACGTAATTGGGGCAAGTCTTTGTCACGAGCGTCCTGCCCCCGTGCCTCGAGGGGGGCCTCTCAGCTGCCCCGCCTGCTCCTGGACAGACCTCCTTGACTAGGGGACTGCAGGCCGGTCCCTGTGCCCCCACGCTCCCTGGGGAGGCGGGCGGACCCTGCGTGCTGACCCCAGCCCAGCCTGGGGGGCCCAGGCCCCTCCGTCCAGCGCTCCCCACGCAGAGGCAGAGTCCACCCTGGACAGAGGGCCGGTGGGCCAGAGCCGCCCTGCAGGGGTGTGAGGACATTTAAAATGCCCCGACCTCTGACCCGACCACCCCGACAGCCCGATGCGGCCAGTGGCGCCGGAGGGGCCCCGCCAGTGAGCCCGCGAGCAGTGCCTGCGGGGACGCTGTGGGGATAGGCGGGGCCAGGGACCCCCACCCAGAGTGTCGTGATGGGGCAGGCAGGGCGGGGACAGGCTCCCAGGGTCCAGGCCGGGTGCACGTTCAGTCTGCAGGACCCAGGGCCTCTCGGCCTCTGCAGCCAGCCCGCGGCGGGCACCCGGGAGCCGCGGTCACTCAGCAGTGAGCAGCGGAGGGAGCCGCCGCCCGCCTGGCCCAGGCTCTCCCTGTCCAAGCCGGGCCGGCCGCTCCGCCCCGAGGGCCCCCTGGGTCTGCCGTGGAGATGGAACGCAGGCCGGGACCCCAGGTCTCCCAGGGCGCCCCGAGTCTTGCCGTAGCACACCCTGCCCACAGAGGCCTGGGCGCCGGTCGGGCGGTGAGCTCGCTGGCCCTGGGTCCCTGGCTCACGCCGTCAGCGGGAGCCAGCTTGCTGGGCAGCGCACTGCAGGTGAGGACCCGCCCTCGGCCGAGCCCGCTGACTCCGAGCCGTCCCCTGCAAGTGGCGCTGGCCCCCGCGGCGCCCTCCAGCAGGACGGGGGGGCAGCCTCGTGCCCCTCCGGCAGCTGTCCCTGCACTTGCAGGACCGGCCGGCGTCAGCCCGGGGAGGGCCGGCAGCACGGGGAGGGCCGGCAGCACGGCCGTGCCAGGACAGGGGCGCTGCAGGGCCAGGCCTGGGCTCCTGTTGCACCCGAGGGTGGTGGGGATCGCGCTGGAGAGGCCCAAGGGACCTGGCGGCCAGTGCGTCTGGGCACCAGCCCCAGCCTCGGGGAAAGGCCTGGGCTGAGTGAAGACACCCCAGCCTGCGGGCGCCCCCCGGGGGAGTCGGCAGAGGCGGTGGTCTCGGGAAGCGCTCAAGGCCAGCCCTCACTCCCTAGGCCGCGGCCTCCTGCGGGGAGGCCCCACGGAGCCCCAGCCCTGGCTCCCTCCCCGCAGACGTGCCGTCCCACTGGCAGGGGCTCACGACCAGGGTCTGTCTGGTGCACGGGGGCAGCCCCCCAGCCGGCCCTCCTGCGCCTGCCCCCTTGGCCGCCCCCGCTCTGTGATGTGCTCCTGGACTTCAGACGCCTGCTGCCCACCTGGGCCGGGTGCCCGCGAGGACCTCCGGCAGCTGCCCTCCCCTGTAAGCGCTTCCCCTGCCCCCGCCGCCCCTGCGGCTGCCCGCCTCCTCCAGCACAGGCACCTGGGGCCACTCAGGGCTGGTGCCCCCCCCCCCCCCGTGGTCCTTGCTGCTTGCCCGAGAGCCGGAGATGGGGAGGACCCATCCGTCCCTTGCCCCTCCGGCCACGCGTGAGTGAGGGGTGAACAGATGCGGGAGGGAGCGCACCCTCCAAGGGACTCCAGCCTGCTGGGCGCCCCTGCGCCCCGACCCCCCGCATCCCGGCCAGTGGGGCCGGCTCGGGCACACAGAGCATCCTCCCAGGCCTGATGCGGCCCCTCGGCTGGACGCTGAAGGGGCCTGAGCGCTTGGCAGTGTGACTGGGCCCAGCGTGGGCGGGGCTGGACCCAGGCTGCAGCTGACCCAGCGAGTAACCCCGCCCACTGCCCCGCCCCGACCTTGGGAGAGGCCCCAGCAATGCTGGTATTGACTCAGAGCAAGGGTAGAATCGTTTATCATTCAATTACGCGCGTCAGCAGAGCCATTATTTAAATGACCAGCCACACATATAATCAATCTTTAATGAAACAATAATTGTACTTCCCAGTCGATGAGTGCCAGCCTCTCCTAACCCTTCCTGGGATGAATAATAAATGGCCGCAGGCCTGCCAGCAGGGCGGGCCTGGAGGGGCTGGTCCTTTCCAAGGCAGCCAGGACTGGTCACCGCGGGGCGCCGGGTCCCGGCCGCAGCGCCCGCCTGCCTGCCCAGCCAGCCGGCCCCAGGACTGCTGTGGCCACGGGCCGGCCGGGACACGGGGACGGGACGTCTGTGGCTTTGGGGTCCAGCTGCTGCTGTGTCTTTACGCACCTCACCGCCTGGCCATCTCGGAACCTCGGGGGCTCCCTCCAGAGACCCCAGGGGTCCTTAGGGGAATGTGTGCCTGGGCACCTGCGGCCCTCCCTGCCCACGCGTGCCCGCCCCGCGCTCGCCCCGCTCCACCTCTGGCTCCTGTGACCCTGCTCCCAGCACAAGCGGGCCCCGGCCTCTTCCCCTGGCCTTGGCTGCCCCGTGCGTGGGCCCAGCCCCTAGTAAAGGGCCCCGGTGCCCAGACGTGGAAGGCTCCCAAACGGCTGCAGGGGAGCAAGACGCCCAACAGGAGCCTCCTGGCCGGGCCTCCACGAACCCCCACGTGGCTTCTCCAGCCGTGTGCCCCCGAGAGCAGAACCAGAGACCCAGGGCTTTCCGCCGCTGCCCCAGTTCCGTGCTAGACCCCTGGGCCCCAGCCAGCACCCCCCCCCCAGACACGGCCCTGCAGTCCGCGCAGGGCCCCCGCGGGAGCGCGCACGAAGGCAGACCCGGAGCTCGAGGGGCCTCGCACCCGCCCGCGCGCCCCCCCACGGGGAGCCCTCTCAAGTGCACCTGCCCCCGCAAGGAACTCGTCCCAGGCGGCCCAAGCCCGCAGCGCCTCGCCTGCCCTCCAGTCCCGGGTCCACTGGCCGCGCCGGCCCCAGAGCTAGGCGCCAGCGCCGGACGGGACTCGGCGGCCTCACCGCGCGGGAGCGGGTCTGAGCGGAGGCGGGGTCCTGAAGGCCGCCCCGCACCCCTGGCCGCACCCTTCCTCACCCCGGGGACGCGCCCACTGCTAGTCTCCCCGCGGATTCTCAAATGACACACCAGAGCTCATTTTCCCAAAATGTACTTTCCATGAATAATCACACGGGCTCGGTCGCAGCTGCCTGGACGCTGTCAGCTCCTGAGCCCTCGAGTGCCCCCCTGCAATTAAGCGGCTAATGGGGAGATTTGCTCAGATCTCACCTCCGTGGCCCTTCCTGTGTGGCTGTGGCGCCGCTCCCCCCTCCGCAGCCAGTGCCTTGGCACGTCACTTCCAGCAAGTAAATATTAGCTGGGGGAGTGCAGTGAGGCCTTCTCTTGGCTGGAACAAACTCACAAATCGATGTCCCTTCCAGCCAAGATGGAGTAATAGGAACCAGACACTCTCCCTTCCAAGACAATTTAAAAAAAACAAAACAAAACAGCTAAACCAAACCCAAACACAGTGATTCTAAAGAGTTGGAGAGCGGACAGAAAAGGAAACACCTCGGAAGTGTGAGGCGCAGGCACCGAGCCCGGGCTGCTCGAGCGAAGGCAGGCATGGTCAGTTCACAGCAGAAAGCAGGCCGCAGCTGGGCCGGCCAGCGGCGGGGAGGAAGCTGGCAGCCGGGCGCCAGGGCAGCTGGAGTCGCCGAGCAGAGAGCTCCACACCGCACCTGCAAGTTTTCAGCGACTCCTACGTAAGAGCAGAGACGCTGAGGCTCGGGGGCCCCGGGGCTGCAGAGAACGGTCCCGGCACACGGGACGGCGAACGGGCCTCGGACCAGCAGCTCCCGCAGCCAGAGAGCAAGGCCTCACGTCACACAGCACACGCCGAAGCAAACTAGCCCTGGACTAAAGATGCTCTTTCTTCCCACCTGAAAAAACTTACCAAAAGGACAAAATGTTCCAAGTGATTTAACTATGTCCTGAAATAAGCTCAAGAATATTTATAAGATTCTCTATAATCAAGGGCATCCAGCAAGGTTAAATTCATGATATCTAGCATCCAACCAAAGCTTACAAAGTGTGCAAAAAGGAGAAAGATACAATCCAGACTGTGGAAGAAAATAAATCAATAGAAAATGGCCCCAAATGACACAGATAATAGAATTAGTAGAGAAGATATATTAAGTAGTTAGCAACTACGTTCTATAAATTTACGGAGAGACAGGGGAGAATAAATATATTAAGTAGACATGGAAGATATAAAAAAGTTTCCAGGCATGAACTATAATGTTCGAGATGAAATACGCACTAGATGCAATTAATGGCAGAATTGACATTGAAGAATCAAAGATTTATGAAATTTAAGACCGCAACAGAAACCTCACAAAACAAAACACAGAGAGAGAATAAAACAATAACATAACAGGAGTGATTTGTGGGACCACTGAAGCACCCCCAATATCCTGACTTTTGTGTAACTAAAGTGCTAAAGAAGAGAAGAAAGAATATTTTTTTTAAAGATTTATTTATTTATGCACACAAGCACTGGGGTACAGGCCAGAGGTGTGGGGGGGTGAGAGGACTCACCACAGACAGAGCGGGGAGCAGAACAGGCAGATTAACCGAAATACACTGCGAGGGGAGCAGCGGGCACAGCAGGAGAGGTCTGCCGCGCCATGTGGGTCCCCTCCCCGGCCCGAACTCTTGCTGCAGTGGCTGCAGTTTGCATCATAGTGCGCTGCTTAACCCACTGCGCCACCAGGGAGGCCCCAAGAAAGAATACTTAAAGAAACAAAACCTCAGGCCTGGGTCTTTAAGGCTGCGGAAGCCGCCCTCCGGCTGTACGGTTCAGCCTCTTCCAGTACAAAGTTTACATCTGGGCATGTCAATCAACTACCTAAACTAAAAGAAAGCAAACCACCATCTCTGCAAAGGTTCCTCCCAGGTTAAACAGGAGCAGGAAGCTTAATCCCCCGAGACAATGGGCAAACATCCCGGGCTTGAACAGGTACAGGGCACAGCCAGCTGTGTCACTTTGCATCCCAGAGACTGACCAATGGAGCGTCTCGCTAAGATCGGAACCAGAGTGGAAGCTTCAGCCTTCAAACATGGGCCATAAAACTAATCTGATCTGCAGACTCATCTCCCCCGCAGCCTAGCTAGCCTGAGCAGCCATGCACTTCCTTCTAGCGCTTCTCTTTGTTGTCTCGCCCCCAGTAATTGACTCTGCAAAGTCACTCAATCAACGAAAAGCCCAGCTTTGCTGTCTTGGCAGCCCCTACCCACGGCCTGCTCCACGACTCCCATCTCTGACGGTGGTGTTGCCTGACGCGACAGTACACGGTTTCCAAGTCCGATAGGGAGCACGCACTCACAGATTCAAGAATCTCCATCCGAACACAAGAAAGCCAAAGGCACAGAATAAGAGAACTTCTTTAAGCAAGGGACACAGAGAAAAGCCTAAATCAGAGCAAAAGCTCACACCAGATACAGAGAACAAAGGAAGGCAGCAGATCTGCCATCGGGAATAATGCGACCTAACAAAGACTGGAACAGCATCTTAAAATCGGAAAGAAAAGCATAACTGTCAAGCTGGAATTCTTAAAGATTTATTTATTTATGCATACAAGCACTGGGGTACAGGCCAGAGGTGTGGGGGGTGGTGAGAGGACTCACCACAGAGAGCGGGGAGCAGAACAGGCAGATCAACGGAAGTACACTGCTGAGGGGAGCAGCAGGCACAGCAGGAGAGGTCTGCTGCGCCATGTGGGTCCCCCCCTGGCCGGCAGCAGGGATCCAACTCGTGCTGCAGGGGCTGTGGTCTGCTTCATAGTGTGTTGCTTAACCCGCTGCGCCACCAGGGAGGCCCACAAGCTGGAATTTTTGTCCCAGGAAAATACCTTTAGAAAATGTGAAATAAAGAATGTTTCAGACATGCCACACCTGAAGAAATTCTTCCCCAACAGACCTGCCTGCACTACAGGAAGTACTAAAGGGAGTCCTTCAGCAGGAAAAGTGAGACCCTAAGGAAATTTATTTAAAGGAAAAAAAAAACGCACTATGCAGAATATAACACTTCGTTACAAAATGCCTGAGGACAAGTAGCGTGGACTGGGAGATGGAGGGAGACGTGAAGCATTTGTTGTGCGGCTTCTGTGCTACAGGGAGGTGACGTTACCTGAAGATAGATCTCCAGCAACCAAATATGTAAAGTAATTAATGAAATACAAAGTAATTAATGAAATACAAGCAATTAGAGCTTATTTGTGAATAAAGAAGTTAAATGAAATTTTCTTTTTAAAAAATCACAGTTGATTTAAAAATTTTTAAAAAGCACTAAGAAAAGAAACAATATGCGTATGAGATAAATAGAAAACTAGTAAGTTGGCAAAGTGAAGCCAATCAATCACATTACATGTAAATGATCTAAATATGCCAGTTAAAGGGCAGAGACTGACAAATTGGGTAAATAAGCAAGACATCTCTACTCTAGTTTTACTTTGAAATCTTTATTAAATATATAGACAGAAATAAACTAAAAGAAAATGGAAATTTATATATATGAAGAAAACTGGTTTGGCAACATTAATGTAAGACAGAAAGATTTCAGAGCAAATATTTTCACCAGGAATAGTGTTTTTTTTTCTCATTTAATTGATAAGGAAATAACGACTCAATGTTTATGTACCTAATGACAAAACATACAAAGCCAGAGAAAAGAAAACCAAAGACTAATGCTTCTCATAGGCATATATGCAGAAATTCTTTTTTAAAAAAAGATTTATTTATGCACACAAGAGCTGGGCTACAGACCAGAGTCCAGGGCGGTGGGAGGATCCAACAGAGACAGAGCGAGGAGCAGAACAGCAGATGGACTGAAACACACTGCGAGGGGAGCAGCGGGCCAGGCAGGAGAGGTCTGCTGCGCCATGTGGGGCCCCTCCCTGGCTGGCGGCAGGGATCGAACACGAACTGGTGCTGCAGTGGCTGTGGTTTGCTTCTTAGTGTGTTGCTGAACCCACTGCGCCACCAGGGAGGCCCCATAGATGCAGAAATTCTGAACCAAATTTTAGCAAGTGGAATCCAACAATTGATTAAAAAGGGATAACACACATCCACGTGGTGCTTACCCCAGGAATGCAACATTAGCTTAACATCTGAAAAATCAATAATTCATATTAAACAAAAACGAGAAACTGTATGAACATCTCAGTAGAGACAGAAAAACCATTTGACAAAACCCTAATAAAACCACTCAGAAAACAGGGACATACGGGCCCTGACTCATCTGTGGAAAACCCAGCTCACAGCCTGGCGGCAAGAGCCAGCTGCTTTACCCCTAAGAGAAAGGGGAGGCGTGGTCTTTCAGCCCCTGCTGAGCATTGCACCGGGGACTTACTCCTTGCGACAAGATAAGAAAGAGAAATAGTAACAGGCATCTGGTCGTAAAGAAAGAAATACAACTGCGCTCACAGGAGATACGATCATCTACGTGGAACATCGGATGATCTCCGCCAAAAGCAAGCTGCTCGAACAGGTAGCGGCTTAACAGTCACTGCGGGGACCAGACCTGCATGTGCAACAGTCAGTCGTGACGCGATACATCGGAAAGAAAGGTTTGGAAGCTGAACGTGCAAAACCACTTACAATCACATCCTATGGCGTGAAATAGTGATGGTTCTCACTTTAAAGTGTCCAAGGGCTGACACCCATACCGCGGGACACTGTCGAGAAGAAAGCGAGCACCGTGGTCTCCACGGTCGCGGCTGGGAGAGCGAGATGGCGAAGACGTCCGTTTTCCCACTTCGCACGGATTCCATGTAGTCCAACCCAAATCCCAGCAAGCTTTAAAAATAAAAGACATCAACAAACCAACTCTAAAATCAATGGAAAATCTCAGTTTCTAGAACAGCCGAGCCAACCTCAAACAATAAGAAGACCTCGGGGAGCTCAGCATCTGACCTCAACGCCTGGCACCGGCTCCCGAGACGAGACGGCACGCGGGTGCAGGTGGCTGCGCGCAGCGGCGGTGCTGGCTGCGGAGTCCAGAGGCGGGCCGGCCCGCGGGCCCCGGCCTCCAACAAAGGCGCGGAGCCCAGCTGCTGGGGGAAGGGCAGTGTGTGCACGAGTGGGCAGTGGGCGTCCACACGGCAAGTGGCGGGTTCACCCAACCTCGCGCCGGCAAGTCCATCGAAGTGGGCCCGAGACCGCATACAGGGCCTCAGGTGAGAGGCCTAACAGAAATATGGGAGAAGCCACTGTGACCGGGTGGGGCGGACGGTAATTTCTTAGATAGGCACCAAAAATTTTTTTTAAGGTTTATTTACTCACGCACACAAGAGCTGGGCGCAGCCAGAGGTGCGGGGTGAGAGGAGTCACCAGAGACAGAGCGGGGAGCGGAACAGGCGGATCCACGGAAGCCCACTGCTGAGGGGGCAGCGGGAGGCAGGAGCGGGCTGCTGCGCCCTGGGGGGCCCTCCCTGGCCGGGGATGGAACTCGCGCTGCTGTGACTGCGGGAGCCCCACAGCACGGCGCTCCCCCCGCTGCGCCACCAGGGAGCCCTGACACCAAAATCTTGAACGAAAAGAATGAGAAGAATGAGCACGTTGGACTCGGTCAGGTTTAAGAGCCCGGCTCTCCGAGAAGGACTGTGGAAAGAAAGAGGTGACAAGCCACGGGCTGGGCATCTGCAAAGCACACACCTGGGAACGGTTTGTGTCCAGACAAACCGTTTGCCCGGGCAAACCCACAGCGCGTGACCCAACCACCCAGCTACATGGCTGCCCTCCCGGGAAGGCGAGCGGGGCAAGCCAGCCGAGCGCACAGGCCCCAGCACCCGTCAGGGCCCCGGCAGCCGCACCCGCCCCGCCGGTCGGACGGCCGCCTCTCCGCGCCGTGCCTGAGCAGCTCCGGCCCGAAGCCCAGCCTCCACCGGCCTGCTGCCCCAGGGCCGGCCGGCCCGTCCTCAAGCCCCGGGACTCTGGGGCACAGGACAGAGGCTGTCCCACCTCCACGTCAGACCCCGGCAGCCGGCTGAGCCTGCAGCGCTTTCGAGTTCCTCACGTAGAATTCTTGGTGCTGAAAAAGACCGACTGTGCTGAGACACCGTCGCCCGGTGTCCCCGCGAGCCACCCGGCGCCTGAGCCGTGCGTGGCCCCTTGGCGGTCCCCGCGGCCAGCCCAGAGCCGACACCCCGCGACTCCACGGGGTGTCCGTGGCGTTTGAAGGTGCGGCGGCACCTGGCCGCAGATGCTTGCGAGCGTGCCGTGGCGGGCACGGGAAGCCGGCCCTGGAGGCCGGGGGGGGGGGTGGGGGGGTGGGGGCAGCCTCGTCGCCCTGAGCCAGGCGGGGCTGCCTGGGAAACTGGGGCAGGCTGCGGGCCCCAGGTTCAGAGGTGGCCGGAGCTGAGCGGTCGCGGCTGCCCGACGCGGCCCTGCTCCTGGAGGGGGTGAGACCAGCCTCCAGACAGAGGGTAAAAATAGCCGCCAGCTCAAACGCTCTCTAATTATAGAAATGGGGGCGCCAGCCCCACACCCTGTGGGTGGCGAGGGGGAGCTGGGCTGCCTGGCTTGCCGCCGAGCCGCCGGGCTGGGCTGAGGCTCTCAGGGCGTGCGAGCGTCCAGGCGCCGGGGTTGGGGAGGGCCCGCCAGAGACAGGCAGTGCAGCTGGTGCAGGCCGGCCCCCTGTCCAGAGCAAGGCGAGCCAAGTGCAGACCCCCGCCTGCCCCAGCCGAGGCCCCTCACGGCCCCTCGCGGAAGAACGACCTTGGCCATGTCCCAGGAGCCTCCTCAGCTCTGGACGCTGCTCGGGACGCGCCACGGGCCTGGGGGCGTCGCGCGGGCCAGCTGGGTTCTCTGGGAACAGCGCTGCAGGAGTTTGGGGTGCAAGGGGTGCGTTCAGGCTGAGCACCAGCACTCTGAGTGGCCCGGACCCTGGGAGGCCGTGCTTGCCGGTGCCCACCGGGCCCTCTGGGCCTCGAGGGAGGAAGCTGAGAGTGTCCACTAGTGCCGCCCGCGGGAGGACGCCTGAGACAATGGCCTGGGGGGCGCGGCCTCTCCCGGCCCTAACGCAGGGAGGGCACCAGGTGTCCGTCCATCTCTGTTCCCGGCCCAGAGCCTTTGTGCTGGAGCCCCGCGGGCCTGCGCCGGGGTGGGCGTGGCCTCTGGGCAGCTGTCAGGGCAGCACCGCCCCACCCGTGGTGCTGCACGGGCTTGGGCCCCGGCCTGCAGGGCCGCTCGGCTCTCCTGGGAGCGGCCTGGTGCTTTGCCGCCAGCCGGCCACACAGCTCTGCCGTGGCCAGGCAGGTGAGACGGCTGGGAGGACCCTGCCGACTCTCCAGCAAGGCGCCTGCCCCTGCAGCCGCCCAGCGCAGGCACCTGGGCTAACTTCCCTTGCTGAGCCGCCCTCCCCGCCCGTTCTAGAAAAATCTGCATCCTGAGCGGGCACCGGGGACTCACCTTGATGACCGAGGGCCTCTCCCCACAGTCCGTTAGCTCGGCTCCTTCCTCCGCTTCGTCCCAATAGCCCGATCGACCATCTGCATCCTCGTTACTAGACTGGGTCTGCGTGCCTCTCGGGGGGCTGGGGGCGGGCAGCTGAGCGCATGGGGTCTGCATGCCTCTCGGGGGGCCTGGGGGCGGGCAGCTGAGCTCATGGACAGCACTGGGTGGGGGCGGGGGCCGGGGGCCAGCAGCCAGAGCCCCCACTTGGGGGATGCTGTCCTGGGCTATGGCCTCCGCGGGAGGCCCAGGAGGATGCTCGGGCATGGGGCTGACTGGGGCAGCTGCCCGGCAGACCCTGAAGGCCGGGCCAGAGCCCAGGTGGTGACCCCAGCCTCGGGTCTGAGCCATGCGCAGCGGGCCCAGGAGACGGAGCCAGCTGGCGTGGCGCGGCCCAGCGTAAACGCAGGCCCAGCCGCTGCAGCTCAGGTGCTTCGGGCCCGCAGGCGGCGCTGGGGTGCGCAGCGAGTGCTGGGAGGGACCGCAGGCGGGGTCCGGGGGCCCCTCCTATGGGAAGGGAGCTCTGGAGAACCGTCCTCTGGACGCTCAGGAAGCGGCCGCTGAAGGCCGTCCAGGCCTCGCGCTTCCTGCCGGGCCCAGCTGGTGGAAGGAGGGCGCGGGCGCTCACCGCCCACCGGGCCTGCGAGGCTCCCGACCCAGGCTCTGCAGCACGGCGCGCAGGGGCAGCGGCCGCACAGCGGCGCCCTGCCTGAGAGCCAGTGGGCAGAGGCCAGGGTCAGCTCCCCTCCAGGCCGGAGACAGAGGCCCAAGCGGTGAGGCCGCCAGAGAAGGAGCCGGCTGGGGAGGGCCTGCCGTGCACCGCTGAGCCCCGAAGTCACTACAGAGAGGCCGGGAACTGCCTGTCATTCCGAAGCTTCTGTAGATTTATCTGAACGAACCAGTGTGGACCATTGTTATCAATCCACATGTTCCAGAAGACCCTCGAAGATTCCAGCCTGTGAAGTCGGAGGGACGGCTCCCGGCGGTCCCAACACAGCCAGCCCCGTTCAGGAGGCGCCGCCGACCGACCTGAGATTAATTTTTCATGCGGCGTCAGGCTGTAAATGATTTTTCTATTTACTTATGAAACTCGTGCATAAAAGATGACGGTATTTAATCAAATACAGGCCGACTGCAAATTATACTAGATAAACAGCGTGAAAAATCCAATACGCTATTGACTATTACACACACATATATATTATTGATAAAGATTTAAGAGTAGCAAGCGCGGTCCTGCCGTTAACCCCCGCGGGCCGCGCCGGCTCCCGGCCCACGCGGGTGGTCGGACCGAAATGGCCCGGTCCAGGGAAGGTCGCGGCAGCTTGTCTGCCAACGCTCGCCCGCGCACTGCGGCGCCCGGCGGGGCGGTGGCCACGAAGCTCGGCGCTCGCGCCATCCTTGCCTCTCCAGCCGCGGGCGCCGAGGTTGGTGACTGGGGGTGCTTCTCCCCACCCAACCTTCACGACATCGGAGATCCTTGTCGCCACAGCTCCGCTGGCTCGCGGTGGGCCAGGCCAGGGGCGCGCCCAGGCGAGACTGACACAGCCCAACAACGCGGACCGCCCACCCCGCCCCGCGGGCCCACGCACGACGTCTGCGCAGGCGCGGCACCGCGCTGGTCGGGGCCACTCGCAGCCTCTGCGCTCGGCGCCGAGGCCTCTGTCCTCCCGTCCTTAGCAAGCACCCCCGCTCCCGCCACGCAGCCGCAGATTTCCTGGAGGGAGACCCGTCTCATGCCGAGCCCAGGGCCCTCCCCACAGGCCGCGCCCGCAGGCGAGGGCCCCCCACCTTGACTCAGGCACTCATCCTGGGGCCTGACCCCTAGGCTAGAGCCTCCCCTCCCCCAGCACGCGTGAGTCCCGGAGATGCAGACCCCCCCTCGCTTTGTTCCCCAGCCTCTGGCACAAGACTCAGAGTCTAGTTGGCTCTGAACAGATGTTTGCTTGCCGACTGGCTGGCAGCGCAGGTGGACGGGTGGCTGGGAGGGTGGGTGGATGGTAGATGCACGGGTGGGTGGGTGGGTGGGTGATGAAAAGACGCACGGATGGGTCAGCCCGGGTAGGTGGGATGGGTTGCAGACCAGAGCATGAGTGGGCGGCTCAGTGCCGGAGGGCTGGGTAGCTGGCCGGTGGATAACAGGAAGACGGACGAGTGGATGGGCAGGCAGATGGACAGAGGTGTGGCTGGAGGCACACGCGTGGACGAGTAGCATGTGGCGGGGTGAGTGGATGGACAGGTGATCTAAGGGCGGGGGTGGACAGGTCGGGGACTGGTCGTGGACGCAGGGAGATGGGCAGTGGGTGAATGGCCGGATGGGCCGGTGG
Source organism: Galemys pyrenaicus (assembly GCA_019455555.1). NCBI lineage: Eukaryota > Metazoa > Chordata > Mammalia > Eulipotyphla > Talpidae > Galemys > Galemys pyrenaicus. Next base: position 65,789 of record JAGFMF010012188.1, on the reverse strand, counting down.
GCAGGTGTGGACGCGTGGATGACGGAGAGAGCGCGGGCAGCTGGCTGAGGGATGCCCGTGAGTGGTGACCGGGCGTGGGAGGGCACGAGCCCCAGCTGTGCGCTCGTCCGCCAGCACTGGCGCTGAGAGGGCGACTCGGACCCCAGGTGCGGCTCCGAGCCCCGGGCGGCAGACGCAGGCTGCCGCCCTTTTGCTGGAACTGAGCGGCCAGGGCTGGCCACGGGACCGCAGCGGGGACCCAGCCCCTGCCCCGGGGCCTGAGAACGCCTCCGCCGCTTGAGGAGGATGCACTGGGGACCAGGCGTGACCGCGGCCCCGCCGGGCTGGCGGTGGCTCCTGCGTGGCTTGGGGGGCGGCCACGCTGCTGCTCCTGTGCACGCGGCTGCAGGGACTCGTCCCTCCCACCCCCACCGAGCGGCCAGGCTGCCACCGGCCTCTTCCCCAAGGGGCATTTCATCAGCGTTCACTCTGGACGCAGGCCAGCGGGTCCCAGCCACTGGGGCAAGCACTTGGAGCGGGCTGTTGGGGGTTGGTGTGAGGGTGGGGCCACCTCCTCCAGGGGACCCAAAGAGGGGTCTGCGACCCCCAAAGATAAAAACTAAAACCAGGGCCGCAGAGTCGAACGGGCTGGGCACCCAGCCACAGCCTCCCCCCATGGCCCCAGGCTCCCAGCGCCCCCCATGGCCCCAGGCTCCCCGCGCCCCCGGCCCGCACCTGCCTGGCCAGGGCCACCAGCTCCACGGGTTCTGCCGAGGAGACGTGGGCGGTGGAGCCGGATGGGACTCGGCCACGCTACCCAGCGAGGCCTACAATTTCACTGCCTCTTGTCCTTTTCAAATATCTGTTCTCGGTCCCGCCATTCTTCACTCTCAGGGGTCTGTGCCTTAAGCAGGCGCTTGGTGTCGTCTGAGAACGGCGCCGTCCTCTGGCCTGGCTCCAACGAGCGAGGAAGTGGGCAGGGACTGCCGGGGCTGCCGGGGCCACTCCTGTCCTGCAGCCTTTGACGAGTGGGGCTGCCTGAGCAGGTGCCACTGCCCTGGCCGGGGGTTTGGGTTCGCATGAAGGGCTACATCGTGTCCCCAGATTCCAGCAGCCCTGACCCCAGCCTGAGCAGGTGAGCACCTGTGGGTGAAGACACAGCGTCCTTAGGGCGGCCCCAGCCACTGAACGGCGCCCCCAGAGAGGGCCCTGCAGGCTGGGCACAGACAGCGGCTCAGCCCCTGCCCCCAGGGGCCGCCGGGCGGTGCACAGCTCCGGTCCGGGCGCCGGGTGGCTCCCCACCGGCCCTCCCGCGCTAGGGCCCATGCACAGCCTGTGAGCGTCTCCTCTGTGCTGTAGGCCGCCTGGCCCCGGGCCCTGGGCTCCGAGAGCTGGACAGGAGTCTCACCCCAGCCCTTCCACACTGCCCAGGGGTGAGGCCAGGGCACAGGCCTCCCTCGCCGGCCCCAGGCCTGGCACCCAGTGCCTCCGGCCAGAGGGGCAGCGGCTCCCGCAGCACTGCCCGGCCGCTAAGAAGAGCCGAGAGTCCGCAGTGACTCTGGGGAGCGTGTTAGGACAGAGGGGGACGTGGGCTGCGGCACCAGGGCCTGGCCTGTGCTTGCGCACTTCTGCAGAGGCCTCAGGCAGGAGGCACCGCGCTTCGGAAGCCCTGCCGGGGAGGGCCGGCCGGCCGGCTCAGCTGTGCTCTGGGGGGGACTCGCTGGGAACAGCAGGCACCAGCCAAGCCATGGAGCCGGAGCCACGAGGTCAGTGGTCAGTGCGCGCGGGCACAGCCGAGCCCTCGAGGGCATGATGCGGGTGGAGCGGGGCCCCACCACCCCAAACCTCCCGCCCCCACCTGTGCCGGAGACCAGGAGGGGTCCCCAGAGGCCTGCTGGCCCCGGCCAGCACCCGCAGTCACGGCAGAGAGCTGTGTGGACGCGCCACGCCCCTTCTATGTGCCGCGAGGCCTACACCACGTGCACACGCATGTACACACGAGCACACACATGCACACCTCAAACATGTACACATACACGCGCGAGCACACGCACCTGCACGCGCACGCCCCAGACGGCCCTCGTGGAGATTGCACCCGGGCGTCCCCGGGAGGCCCAGGTGGGGCTGGCAGCGGCTGCCCACTAGAGGTCAGGCCCGGCGCCCCCTGCCCACCTGGCCGGGCTGCTGTGCGCCTCCCGCGAGTCGGGTGGGCTAAGGGCTGAACCACAGTCTGGGAGCGCTGGGAGAGGAGCGTGGGCCCCGGCACCCCGACACGGCCGTCCCTGCCGGGGAAGGCGCAGCTCTGGCCCCGCCAGGCGCCACCTGAGTCTCCTGGAGCCCAGGGCCCTGCGGGCAGGTCTGGCGGCCGCTCCGGCTCCCGGCTCGGGGCAGGGTCCCTCGGGGGCGGGAGGTGCTGCCCCAGGTCCCAGCCCGAAGGAGCAGGAAGCCCGGGACCCCGCTGGTCTGGGCCCAGCTCGCCAGTTCACGGGGTGCCCTGACAGGCCCTCCCCGCTAGTCCCGGAGCCGCGCTCCCCTCTGAGAGCTGCCCCCGCAGTCAGGCCAAGTCCCGCCCACGCCCCCACACAGGAGCAGACCTGCACCCCTTGCGGCGGCGGCAGCAGGAGCTGTGAGGGCCCGGCCTGCAGGCCCCTGCGCCCCACCGGCAGCCGCCCCGACTCCAGCTGCTGGGCCGGACTGCTGGGAGGCTCCGGCCTTGTGGCGTCCCTGGGGCTCCTGGGAGAGGAAGGGCTGGAGCTGAGGGCGGCCTCGCCCGGAAAGTGCTGCGGAAACACTCCCCGCCTTGGTTCTGTGACTGAACGGCCAGAGGGCCTGGGCCAGGCTGCAGAGGGCTAAGGCGGTCCAGGCCGCACGGAACGAATTTCCCAGGTGGGGCCGTGCGCAGAGCGGGGACGGCGGGCCCCGGGGCCGGGGCCTGGAGCAGGGCTCTGCAGCCGCTGGCCTGCCGGAGACGGCTCCGCTCCGCGGGAGCTGTTTCTGGGCAGGCCGCACTGTGGTGAGCCCTGGTCCCTGCTCTTCCGGCACTTCGGGAGTCAGGTCTCTCCCTCCTGCAGGTCTTACCCGCCTGGGCCTGAAACAATCCACGCGCCACAGTGGCCTGCCGGGTAGGGGGAGGCCGGCCTTGGTGTTGGGCGGCCGCGGGCGGGAGTCGCCTGAGCCTGGAGGCAGGAAGGAGCGGGCGCCACGGACGGACCAGCCTTGCCAGGCCACTTGGCGGAGAGCCCCCAGCCGCTGCTTTTGGCCTCACACCCTCCGCCAAAGCCCTGGTGTGTCAACAACCTGCTCCCGAGGCCGTCCTTAGAAAGACCTTCTGCTTTGGGGCTCAGAATCCCCCCCGGCCCCGCCCCTGCAGGTCTTCTGGGGCAGCTGCAGGGAGGAGGAGACCACGGGGCTGGGCCCTGCCAGGTGGCGGCCCCTCCCTGCCGGTGGCTCCCAGCTGCCCTCTCAGGCCTGCAGACCCTGCATGCCCACGTGCCCCATGGGAAGGGGCCCGGCAAAGCTCTGGAGGGAACCGCAGGCTCCGCAGACCGCGAAGGGAGCGAGGCCATGCAGCTCCATGAGGGGCCCGGAAGGCCCTGGCCCTGCTCTCCCTGAGAGAATCACCAGGTAAGGTCCTCCACCCCTCGCCCCCTCATTCCCTCTCTCTCCAAGTGAAGACAGAAAGCTGCATCTCAGCAAGAAAGGAGAGAAGGAGGGGGAGGCAAGGAGGAGGGAGGGAGGGAGTAAAGAGAGAGGAGGGGGAGGGGGAGGGGGTAGGGGAAGGGGGAGGAG
>JAGFMF010012188.1:9540-59004 GCA_019455555.1 Galemys pyrenaicus | reverse complement strand
AGCTTGTCCCCCCACAGCTTGTCCCCCCACATCTTGTCCCCCCACATCTTGTCCCCCCACAGCTTGTCCCCCCACAGCTTGTCCCCCCACAGCTTGTCCCCTCACAGCTTGTCCCCCCACACCTTGTCCCCCACACCTTGTCCCCCCACACCTTGTCCCCCCACATCTTGTCCCCCCACACCTTGTCCACGGCAGAGGGGGCTCCCGGCGCCGCGCACACCTGCCCTTGCTTCTGGCGCAGGCGCAGGGGCGAGGAGACCACAACAGAGCTCTGTGCCAAAGCGCAGCTGCCGCTGCTGGGTGGTGGTGAGGTTGGCTCCGGTGCGTGGCTGGGACACCCCTGGGGTCTCCGTCAGGGAGGGGAGGGGGGACAGCAGGTCCAGGTTCGCACCTGGGGCCCTCCCGCCAGGACACAGGTGCAACTGTCATGTGATCAGAACAAACACGCCCAGCCCTGCGCCGCGCACGGAGCACCTGACACGTGAAAGTCAGGTCCAAAGGTAGCGGCGGAGAGACAGGTGCCAGGCAGCAGCGGGAAGAGCAGTCGGCGTCGCGTCGGTAAATAACCCAAAATAGACCTCGAGTGCCTGGCTGGCACGACCACGAAGACAGACATTTCACGGAGGTAAATGGGCCCGTCTGTCGGGAAGACAAGACAGGCCAGGTGTGTGCACCTGTAGCGAACCCCAGCACACGTGAAACAGAGAGCGACAGAACTGAAGGAAGAGAGACGATGCCAGGATCATCGTAAAATATCTTAGCGCCGTTTTCTCGGCCGCTGGCAGGAGAGCTGGAGGGTGAGAAGGCCGATGAAAACGGGGTGTCTGAGCAGTGCTGGGACGCAGGGGGTGCGGGGCGCTGCCCCACAGTGACACAGGTCTCTGGAGGGGCAGGGTGCCCACCAGGCAGACGCATCCTGGGGCTCAGGGGTGCCGCCACCCCGAGCAGAACAGAAGCAGCAGAGAATGACCACGTGGGTGTGAACTAAAAACCGCAGCAAGGAATACCCAGGAGCCTCCCAAGCGCCCAGGGTCAGCAGCAGCTACATGGTCTGTGCCCCAGGAAGAGCCCACTGGGGAAGTGAGAAGACACCACACGGAGATGGCAGCACGTGTGAGCCTGGAGGGGTGCGGGCATTGCTGTAGTTAGAGGGAAACAGATAGCCCAGATCACTCTTAGAATCAGATAAAGGTCAAAAATCAACAACCCGAGTTTCCCCGTCAAGAACTCAAAGCAAAACCAAAATTACTCCACAGAAGTGGCCTCCATGGTGGCACAGTGAGTTAAGCAATGCACTAGGAAGCAAGCCGCAGCCACTGCAGCGTGAGTTCAATCCCTGCCCCCAGGCAGGGAGGGACCCACAGGTACAGCAGACCTCTCCTGCCTCCCGCTGCTCCCTCAGCAGTGTGTTTCAGTCAATCTTCCTGTTCTGCTCCCCACTCTGCCTCTGGTGGATCCTCTCACCTCCTGCACTTCTGGCCTGCACCCCAGCTCTTGTGTGTATAAATAAATCTTTAAAAAAAGTTAGTCTAGAGAAAGGAGAAAGAATAAAGATAAGAAAAGGAAGCAAAAATAGCAAAATAACAAAGAGTCCACAGTCACTAGCAAAGCCAAAGGCTGGTTCTTGACAAGACCAAATCACTGACAAACCCCACCGATGCAGACCGAGAGGGTGAGAAAAGCCACAGATCACTAAGCCCAGGAATGAAGTGGGTGATTCATTCAGATCCCACAGGCGTTAAAAATCAGTAAGAAGATGTCACGAATAACTTCACGCCGGTGAACTCAACATTCAGTGTTTAGTAAGAGATGAGGACAGACCTGACGAGTTGGGAGAAAAGGCAAATTCCTTGGAAAATACGGCCGGCCAAATCCACAGGAGACGAAGGAGAAAGTCTGAGCATCGCTGCAGCTGTCTGAGGCTCCAGACAAAACGACCCCCTTACCACTTGACCGCCAGGCCCTGGGTGTCGCTGGTGAATCTCATCACACAGCCGAAGAAGTGACACCGAGCGCGCAGCGTCAGGGGCGGGGCAGCACAGCCGCGACGGCGCAGATCCTGACCCTGAGCGGGACAGCGGAGGAACCAAAGTGGCTGACCGCTGCCTCCCGTGGCCCTGACCACCGACTTCCTCATGGCTGACCACCACCTCCCCCGTGGCTGACCACAGCCTCCCTTGTGGCTGACACCTCCCCCGTGGCTGACCACAGCCTCCCTCGTGGCCCAGCGGTGGCTGACCAGTGCCTCCCTCATGGCCCACCCATGGCTGACTGACGCCTCCCTCGTGGCCCAGCCCATGGCTGACCGACGCCTCCCCCACGGCCCTGACCAACACCTTCCCCGTGGCTGACCACCGCCTCCCTCATGGCCCAGCCATGGCTGACCAGCGCCTTCCCCATAGCCCTGACCAACACCTCCCCCATGGCTGACCGACACCTCCCTCGTGGGGACTCAGCAGTGGGGAAAGGAGCCAGGACCTAGCACGCAGCTGGACACTGCCCAGAAGCCCCGGCCGGCCTGCCGTCTTACAGGGAAGCAGCAGCGGCCGAGCAGAGCACAGGACCAAGCCGACTGTCCAGCCACTCGTGAACCGGGACTGAACGGGACAAGGCGGGAGTCGGACTTGCTGGAACATCCGTCGCCTGCTCCGAAGCCGGACAGAAGGGGCCCAGCTGTCTCCCCCTGGGAGCGGAGCCCCACGCTGCCGGGGCAGCCAGCACCCTGCCCACCCGCCCTGAGCGCCAGCCGGGGGCCGGGACGGGCGCTGAACCCACCCCCCGGGCGGCGAAGTTGGGAGGCACCCTGCCCACCCCACCCCAGACTCTGGGCTCAGGGTGCCCACACTCTGCGGAGCCCAACACAGGGCGCCTCGCCTGCCCTAGTTCCCGCACCAGGGCAGAGGGCCGGGGGCGCTGGCCACGCTGCTCCACACCACGGGGTGGCCAGGGCCTGGGGCTCTGGACGGCGGGGCTGTGGGCGTCCAGCATCTCCAGTCTGGGGTTTGCTGCTGCAGCTGCTGCTGCGGATAAAGTCACAGTGTGGGCGCCTGTGGAAACTGAGGTGTCTGGTTTCACTTTGCCTTTCTCCTGAAACAGGACCCCGGGCATTCGGCACCCCGGTTTTCTTTGCTCCCTGCTCTCAGTGGCACCCGGGCCAGGCCTGTGCAGACTCGCGGGGGCCAGTGGCCCTGGGGGAGGGCAGAGGCACTGGACCTGAGTCCAGAGGGTCCCGGGCACCCCTGCCACTTCCAGACCCCAAAACTGAGCCAGGGACCCCCGCCTGTTCCCTCACACAGGGAGCACCAACCAGGAGGGAAGAGTGGTCGGTTTGGGCCCCCAGCCCGGCTGAGCCGCAGGGGGTGCTCGCACCTGCGCAGGCGCCCGCGTCCCGGCTCGGCCGCGGCCACGGGTGGGAGCAGAGCAGCTCAGCGTGGGCGCCGCGGGGCAGCTGCACCCGCGGGGCCAGCCCTCGACTCCACAGCCTGGTGTGGGCACCCTCTGGGGCGAGGGGGACGGGCACGGGGCGGCCGGGCCACTGCTACCATGGGGCAGGCCCTCGGGGAGCGGCGGCGGGCACTGGGTCAGACCCGCCTCGCAGCAGCCATGGGCACTCTTGGCCTCAGGGGCCAACAGGCCGGGCCCCTCCTGCAGGGCCTGGAGCCCTCCGCCCCGGCCGCCGGGCACGACGCCAGCCAGGACGGGGCAGCACGTCCAGGCCGCCCGCTCCCGCCACCCTGCTCCTCATAGGGAGGGCTCCACGCCCGGGCCAGCTGAGCCTCCCATCTGTCCACACCCCGCAGGAGAGCCACGGGGACCCCGGAAGCGCCGTCCAGCGGGCGTCCCTGCGGCAAGCCCCAGCTGCCCCCAGGCCCCAGCCCCTCAGCCGGACAGCCCCTCCAGGTGGTTCTGCCACCCTCCGCCCTCAGGCCGGGCCCACGTCCCCACGTGCACGCTCACCCCGAGACTGCAGCCTCCACGGCGGGCAGAGTGTCGGAACGGGGGGCCTGCCACTGGCCTGCCCTGCCCAGGCCTTCTGCGGAGAACACGGCTGCCCACCCTGCAGGCCGCAACGGCCGCGCCCCCGGCCCGCACACCCTCACTCCCTCGCTGTGGCTGCAGCCTCTGGCCTCCTCGCCCAGCTCTCCCTCTCCCCACCGCTGGCCTCAGCGGACCGCCCAATGGTCCCGGCCAAGACCCCCAGGCCTGCCTGCTCCCAGACATCCTGCAGGGGAGCGCCAGGGCGAGGGGTCTGGCAGGAGAGCTGGGGGAGGGGGCGGGGAGGGGGCAGCCCTGGCCCTGCAGGCAGAATCCTGGAGCCCCCCGGGGGGGGGGAGCCTAGGCAGGACCCTCCCCCCGGAGCAACTGTCCACCGGCATCTGTCACGCAGCCGAGTGCAGGGCGGGGCCCTGAGGACGGTTCAGGGCCCTAAGGAGGGGCGGGGCCCTGTGGAGGGGGGGACTGGGGAGGGGCAGGGACTGGGGAGGGGCGGGGTCAGCCCGGGGCAGGGCCTGGAGCCCAGGCCCCCAGCACGGACAGCAGACACGCATGCTCACGAGGCAGCATGTCCAGGTGGACCCGAGACTGGGCGCGGGGCCTGGTGAGGGAAGGCCCGGGCCTGCCGCATGGACTGCGGGCTCTGCAGGGCCAGGCCTGGGGAAGCTTGCGAGTTGCAGGGCCTAGGGGAGGCTGTGTGGGGCCAGGAAGGCGGCAGAGCTTTCCAGGTGGGCTGGGTGAGGCCTGGGGTGCCCAGAGCAGAGCCCCACTGCCTGCAGAAAGGGGGAGCGCTGCGGCCACAAGTGAAGGAGGCCGGGCCTGCAGGCCTAGGGGCTCGGGCCCGCAGGGACGACGGTGTAGCCTCCTTGGCCCCACGGAGCTCCGAACTGGGGCGTCAGAGTGGGGCCTGCGAAGTGGATTCCGGAGCGAGAGGGCGTTTTCTCTGTAAAGGGGAGTGGAGCGCTGGCCAGGCGCAGAGGACAGAGGGACGTGGGGAGCGAGGCAGCCCCTGCATGGGGCTCAGTGGGGGGCTCCCTGCTGGCCCGGGGCAGAGGCTGGGACCCCCGAGCGGGAGGCCTCTCACGGGCTGCAGCGCAGGTGGGAGCGGGGCAGGGAGGGGCGGCGGGAGCTGGGAGCGAGTGTGCTAAGGGCAGGCGGGCGTCCGGGTGGGCAGGCCAGGGGAGAGTATCCAGGGCCCTGGGGGAGGGGTCTCAGCTCAAAGCCGGGTCCTCCACCCGCCACGACGCCGCAAGCATCACACCCCACGGGGACCCGAGCCCCTGCGGCTGCCCCGTGAGGCTATTTCGAGGCGCCACGTGTCCCCGGGCACACAGAGGCTGAGGGGGAGGGCAGCGGCCAGGGGTGGCCGCGTGGGGTGGCCGGCAGGGCCCGAGGAGGGGCGCAGGCCACCCGCCACTCTGGGCACGGGCAGCGGCAGCCTGTGTGGGCTCAGGCCCTGCTTGCTAGGAAATGTGCAGAGAAGGGAGAGTGGGGCCGTTGCCTTGGCAACCGCTCTGCCCCTTTGTAACAAGGCTGGCAGAGGAGGAGCCTGTCTTGAAGCAGCTCCGGGCATATCGATTTTGTGGGCGTCCCGAGGAGCCTCACCAGGAACTGGGCGCCGGCCGGGTTCCATCAGGAGGACAGTGGGGAGGAGACGGGGCTGAGGTACCCGGGCCAGGTGGCAGCCGAGGGGCACGTGGCCGCTGGCTCAGGGCTGTGGGGGGAGGGGCTGCTGTCCTGGGGGCTGGACCCGTGGCCCCTGGCCCGGGCCCCGAGGCTGCTCAGGACTTCCCAGGTGGACAGCACGGGAAGGGGGAGGGGCAGCCTTGCCAGGTGAGGCCATCTTGCACCTGGACTTTGGCCAACCCCCAAAAGGAGAGAACGGCAGCGAGGAGTGCTGGGGCGCCCGCGGGCCCGAGCCAGGACCGGCCGCAGCCGAGAGAGCCAGAGGCCGGCGTGGCGCCGGGAGTGGAGGAAAGTCTCAGGCTGAGAGTGAGAGCCGCACGGGCACGGGGGGGCGGGCAGGAGCGGGCTGCCGCCGCACCGTCCAGGCCAAGGTGAGCTGATGCGCCCTGGCAGACCCGGCAGAAACTGTCTGGCCCCAGCACGCCGCCTGGGACCCCCTCAGGCAGCGGGTCTGCAGGTGGCCCCTCGCTTGGACAGCGAGCCCCGGGAGAGGCCTCCGTCCCGGGACTGCCTGGGGGACCTCCCAGCCTGCAGGGGCCGCAGGGACCCTGCCCCTCAGGGAGGAGCATGCTGGGAACGTGGCCTGGGGGCCAGTCCCCTAAGGCTGGGGTCAGGAGTCCAGTGATTCAAACAGCCTCATTAAGCGCCTCGGGTGGTACCAACTGTACCAAATGACACAGGTGACAGAAGTCTGGCGCCTTCTCCGCTTCGGGGCACGGTGGTCGTCCTGGGCAGCCCTTGCCACCACCTGCCCAAATGCCCTCTGGCCCAAGTGGGGCCCTCAGGGGCACCGAGTCCTCTCCGCGCACCGCAGCCCCAGCCGGAGATGCCTGTTGGGTGCACACTGCGGGCCGGGACTTGCACCCGGGGTGGCTCTGGAGGATGCCCAGGCTGGACCCCCTTCCTCAACCGCCGCAGAGCCCGGGAGAGTCCCACTTGGCCTCTCCCCGCCCCAGCCCTCTCCCCAAGGGGCCTCAGGCCACCCTGGCCAAGCCAGGCCACCGAAGTCTGCCTGGCCCCTGGGGCGGGGGGAGCCCCTCAGCCAGTCGGACGACAGCTGAGCCCAAGCCCAGAGGGCCTCCGGGTGGGGTGCCCCGGCGGGGCAGGTGCTGGCATCTCGTCCAGGGTCAGAGCTCCCTGGTGCGACAAGTCAGGCCCCGCTGCGCCCCAGCACCCTACCCCTGCGCCCCAGCACGCCCAACTCTCATGGCCCAGCAGCAGCACCTCTGCACTCTGCTCTCCGTCATTCCCGGGCCGCGGCAGTGGGGTCGGACGCTCTCCCATAGACTTCATTGTCCAAGGACCACCCCCTGAGCGATGCCGGCCACAGAGATGCCTCCGAGCATCTGTCTCCCAACCCTAATCTCCCCGAAAATACGGGCACAGGGGACTTCTCCCTCCAAAGGGGGACTTACAGGGAAATGGCACCTGCAGCAAGCGCTGGGGCCAAGACCGGCTCTCCGGCCCGCCCGTGGGGCTTCAGGGGAAGGACGAGCCCAAGGACAGCCACAGGCCCGGGGCAGCTCGGGCGGGCAGAGAGACAGGCCAGGCCCAGGAGGCTCTGGAGCCACGCCCGCCTGCGGGACCCTCTCTGGGCTCCTGCCCAGGCCAGGGGCCGTGGCAGGCAGGGAAGCCTGTGTCCACCCCACCCAGAGCCCACTGACCCTCGGAGCCTGCCAGGCCCTGCCCCCAGCTCCCCCCCCCCCCCAGTCTGCGGGTGGAACCAGGGACACACCTGGGGGCGGCACCCTCAGTACCCACCCCCAGGCCAGCGGCCCTCGCGACCCCGTGCCTCGGTTTACCCACTCAGGGCGCCCTCTAAGACGTGGTCAGGCTTCATATTCTGGAGATGTCAACCCTTTGGCCCCTGCACCCAGGCTCCCCAACCCCGCTGCCATTGCCCTCTCCCGCCTGGGCGCCCCGGCCCCCAGCACAGGCCGCCCCTGCATTCTGACCCCAAACCCCAGGAACCTGCAGCCGCCACCGCCGGGGCCAGCCAGGATGGAGTTTTCTCTCCGGTTAAATTTCCCCCGCCTTTTTGATGTCACATCCTGTCCCAGCCTGCCTCCCCGCGGCCACTGCCGCCCTCTCCCACCCGCGCGAGCGTGGCGCGTGGGACCCTCTGCGCCCCCCGCCCCCGCCCCGTTGCCAGCAAACTTTTGGCACCCACCGCCCGCGGGCGACCTCTGCGCGCCGGCATCTGTGCCCCGCAGCAGCGCGGTCCGGCGTGCGGCGCGGGGGAGCCGCTAGGAGGAGGGGCCAGGAGGGGCAGCCCCGCCCCGCCCGGCCCGGCCCAGCCCTGCCCGGGAGACGCGCGCCGAGCCGAGCCGCGGGACGCGATCAATATGCAGAGCGGAGGCTCCGCGCAGCAGACCCCGCGCGCCGCCTGCTCCGGGTGCTGAAGGCGCGGGACTCGCGGGCGCCGCCGGGGAGCCAGCAGAGCCGGGAGCGCGTCCGCGTCCACGCAGCCGCTGGCGGCCAGCACCCAGCTCCCTACATGCCAGGCCGTTGGAGGTGGCAGCGCGACATGCAACCGGCCCGGAAGCTCCTCAGCCTCCTGTTCCTCATCCTGATGGGCACCGAACTCACTCAAGTACGTGCACACAACGCCATTTTCCTCCAGCCGGCGATGCGCCCGCCTGGCCCCGCGCGTGCAAAGTGGGGACTGGCGCCCCCTGCCCAGGCATCCCGGCCAGGGGTTGGGGGGTGCAGTGCTGGCTGCACCTGGGGTGGAGGGAGGGGCGTGGGCTGACCGGCAGGCAGCAGCGCCTGAGCCCCTGGAATGCCTGCCCTGGCCCTGGGGGTGCTGCGCTGTCACTGGGACCCCCCCACTCCCTGGGAGAACTTCAAAGGGCAGCTGGAGGGGACATTTGGCTGCCATTGTCATGCCCCAGCCCTGGCACCCCCAGAGGCAGACCTCCTGCCGCCCACCCCACCCCCTCCTCTGGAGCCTGCCTGTGCTTCCAGGCTGCCCTTGGGGCTCCCCAGCAGGCGGGGAAATTGCGCCTGGAGACCCGTCCTGAGGGCAGGCAGCTTGTGGGGCTGAGGCGCACTGTGGGCTCAGGGTGCAGGGTTTGGGGGGTCCAACCGCACGTGTGGGGTGAAGTGTGAGGGGCAAGCCGCCGGTGCGTGCGGGGGCCACTGGGCATTGCGAGCGGGCTGGGCACCCGGAACAATGTGGCCGTGGAAAGCTGTCTCCGGCTGTGTTCTCCATTTTAAAAACGCATTCTGGAGCTGGCAGATCTGGGAGGAGGAGAAGGGCCGTCTGCGCGCGCCGGGCCGGGGGCGTCGATTTGGCACCGGGGAGCTGGGAGGAGGGCGCCGGCTTCGGGAGCCAAGCAGCTCGGGTGACATTAAAATGCCCTTTCGTGTGCCACACTCTGGGCCGAGGCACTGGCCCTGTGGGGCGGCGTGTCCACAAGGCCGACGGACGGCCAGCACCTTGGCCTGAGCCCCGCGCCCAGCTCTCCTTCCCTCCCTCCGCCCCCCCCTGCCAGAGTAGAGGAACAAAAGAGAAGAGCAGGGCGAGGTGGTTCAAGGAGGGGAGCTCTGGAATCAGCTCCCTTGTTCCGCCGTGAAGCCCTGGCTGGCTCCTGGCTCCTCCCAGGAGGCGCAGGCTCAGCCCAGCTATGGGGGGTGTCGCTGCCCACCCACCCCAAGGCCCCTGCGCGGTGTCACCCAGAGGCCACATCTGGCCAGCTCCCCGGGAGAGCCTGTGTGTGGCCTCTGGGACAGAAGTTTCTTAGCAGCGGTAAGGCTGACCTCGGGGTGGGCTTGTGCGCTGTGGGCGGACGTGGGTGCACACATGGCACACGCGCACACGGGCACACGGGCACACACGGGCACACACGGCACATGGGCATGCACGGGCACACACACGGGCACACGGGCACATACGGCACACAGGCATGCACGGGCACACGGCACACAGGCACACAGGCACACAGCCACGCACACACCGCACACGCACACACACGGGCGCACCTCATTTTTGTGAGCACACAGCAGAACGGGGTGTTGGGAAGCAGGCAGCTGGCTCTGGGCGGCCCTGGGAGTGCTGCCCTGAGAGTCCACCGAGGCCCGATGGCCTTCTCACTGCCAGGCGCCGAGATCGTGTCCACAGACCCCCGTCCTCCGTAGCTTCTCCTTTTAGGGATCCCCTGTTCTTGGCAGAAAGTTTGGTTCATCTTCAACTGGAAGCTTTGTCCTGGCGCTGAGTCTGCCCGTCCACATGGGGACACTGGCCGCCGCGCCTTGGCCGGGCCGGCGACACACATCTGCTTCCTGGCCTCCCCTTCAGCACCCTGGTCAGCTCCGGCCCCGCTTCCCCAGTCAGGGAGAGAGATGGTTGTCCTCTTGGGAGGCTCCTCGCCCTGAAGCCCAGCTGGTTCTCAGGGGAGTAGTCCCTGGATACATGGAGGCGCGGCCCCCCTCCCCTCCCGCCCGCCTCCGGGGTTACACTCAGACCCGCTGGAGGAGGCCTGTCGTCCCCACCATGTGGGATTTTAGAGCAGAGGCTCAACTGGCTGAAACCCCCACCCGTTTTAAGTCAGCACTGCTGGAGGCCCCGACCCCCTGGTCCACTCAGAGGGCCCCGCAGGACTGGGCCAGAGCCTCTCACCTCCAGCATGACCTCTAAAGTGGGGCTGGCTGGGCTGCCTGACCCCGCCAGCTACGCGGGGCTCCCCAAGGGCTCCGAGGGCTTCATCCCAACACACCGCGCGGGACTGTCCGTCCGGTGTCAAGGAGGCCAGCCCTGCAGCTTCGGACCAGGCCATCGGACGTCTGCACTGAGCTCCACGGCGCTGCCCCTGCCCTCGCCCCCCACCCCCAGCCTGGCCTGGCCTCTGAGCACTCCCAGGGAGCGGCCACGCGGGGCCAGGCCACGAGCAGTGGGTCAGCTGTGTCCGAGGGAGACGAGCCCGAAACATGTGGCCCTCACCTGCGCTCCGTGGGCACAGGCGGGAGGCGGGAGGCAGGCGGCCGGCGGGCGCGGCACACGCTCCCCATCTGTCTCCGACACACGCAGCTGACAAGCCGCTCGGCACCGGCAGCCCGTGATCCGCGCCCACCGGCCGGGCTCTGCAACCAGCAGGACGCTCTGCGGTCTGCTTCCGCGGCCTCCGGCAACTCCCGCACGGCACCTCCCTGAGCGCCTCTGCCCCCCGAGCCTCCCGGCGTCCCCAGGCGCTGCCTCTATCTGGGGGAGCAGCCGGGGCCCCCGCAGCCAGGCGCCTGGCGGCCGCTCCGCCCATACCACCTGTGCCCGCCCGCTGCTGCCCTGGCCCGCCCTGCCCGGCCAGCATTGGCTACGTGACCTTGAGGAAGGTCTGAGCCTCTCAGCCCAAGCTCCCACCTTGGTGAAAAAACATGCGGATTAAAGGGGGTGGTGCCGAAGCCCCTCCTGGACGGCCCTGTCCTCCGCCCTGGCCCCTGCTCCCTGAGCGGCTCCTGGGCGCTGGCCAGGTGGGCCCGAGCACCGGCGTCCTCACGCATGGCCAACCGCACCGTCACGGCCTCTGGGGAGACTGAGGGCCTCGTGGTTATCTGTGGGCTGCCGTGGGGTCCCCGTGAAGACAGCGGCTCCCTGGGAGCTGGAGAGCACTCTGGACGGGCTGCTGCCCGCCGCGTCCCAAGGCCCATCTGGCGGGCAGGAGGCCGCAGGACGGTGGGGGGTGGGGGCAGCGGCCACAGCGTGGAGAAGGCCCGGAAGCTTGGGCGAGGCGTGAGGGGTGCATGAGCCGTGAGTGAGGCGGGCCTCTGCGGGCAGCCCCTCTGAGGTCACTGCCCACACAAGGGGCTTGCGGTCAGTGGGTGGCCCGAGGGCCGGCGCAGGCCCCGCCCCAGAGGCTGGCTGCGTGCCGGGACACCTTCTTGGCCTGGGGGTGTGGGTGAGCCCAAGCTGCGCTGGGGCGGTGGGGGCCGGCCCGCAGGCAGGGAGGGCGGGGCTGGCGCTGAGCGAGCCCCCCAAGTCCCACCGAGCCCGTCCTTCCGGTCTGTCCTCAGCTTCAGCCACAGCTTCTGCCCATTGCCCGCCCGCCCACTCCCTGGCACACTTAAGGCCGAACTGGGTCAGCCTCTCCCGCCAAGCCCAGGCCCGGGAGCTGCTGCTTCCACCCCAGCCCGGCTTGCGGGGCCACGGCGTGGGGGGGCGGGTCAGGCTGGGGCCCAGGGCCTTCTCTAAAGCAGTCATCTCAGAAAGCACAGAGCTCGCCCCTCGGGTCGCCGTGGCCCCCGTGGGGCTGGCCGCGGCCGCCCTGGACCCGGTGGGTGTCCGAAGAGATGCGCCCAGCGCCCAGGGCCGGCCGCGGCACCGCCGCACTGTGAAGCTGCATGAGGCTGCTGCTTTCTCCGCGAAGCAGCTCGCTCCTCGTTGCGCTGACTTCAGCCTCCCCAATAAAAAGAAAGTGATCTTCTGCCTGGGCTGCATTTACTGCTGGAGTTACCAGGCCCTGTAATCAGTATTAACATTGCCGTGTAAAGTAACACAAAACTAATTAGCAGCTAAACGGAGGGAGATGCACGGCCGCTGCGGGCGGCGGGACGCGGCCAGTTTCGGCTCCGGAAGACGCGTGGAGCCAGCGGCCGGCCGGTCGCTGCGGGGCGTGGCCCCAGCCGGCCGGGAGCCCCCAGGGGAGCACGCGCACCCCGACGTCCCCTCAGAGGCTTGCCAGCGCAGGCCAGCGTTCCTCCAGCGTCGCCCCGGAGCTCGGCTGGCTGGGCTGGGGCTCCCAGCACCCCGCCACATCAGCCCTGTTCTCGACGTGAAGGGGCCGCGGGGCTCAGTGGCCCTGCCCCACGTGACAGACCCAGCCCCGGGCCCGTCTGGCATACGAGACGCCCGTGGTGCTCTCGTTAAGATAGGGAGAAAGATGAGAAGCAGAGAGACGCCCTGCACGCCGAGAACCAGGACAAGGGGGGCCGCGGCTCTGCCTGGGTCCCCACACGCCCCCGCGCTGACCTCGGCACGGCCTTCGGGAGGGGCTGGCAGGAGCACTGGCCGGCTCGGGCCGGGGCGGTGGCCGGAGCCGCGGGGCGTCTGGGGCTGCTGGGCTCTCGCCCACACACCAGGGCTGACCCAGAGCTGGGTGTCCGCGTCCGGGCTCCCGCTGAGGGCTGGGACCTGGGGAGGGACAGGACTCAGACGTGGTGCGCCGCCCGGAAGCCGGGGCCTGCCGCCCTCCTGCGGGCGGTGAGCTGGACCCACTGCCAGGGGCCTGGGCCACTCGGCCACCGCGCCCCTTCTCCAACCGCTGGGCGCTGTCCGGGGGTCAGAGGCTTCCTGGCCCTCTGCCCGTCGGCTGACCCACCAAGACCCCGTTCGCTCACCTCAGCAATGGGCCGCGTCCCCGGGACAGGCCAAGGCCCTACGCCGACGGCTGGGGGAGACCGGGGAGGTGAGCAGAGAGTGCTGGGCTTCCCGGGGCTGGGCCAGACCCCACACGGGCTGGGGACAGCGCTCACGGGCAGGGCCCGCCCAGGCCGGCGACACCCATGCGGGCCCCGGGCTGGTGCTCGCCCGCCCTCCTGGCGTGCGGCGGCTGGAGGCCAGCTGGAGAGGAAGTGGCCGCTGCGCCCAGTGAGCTCTGCGCCCTGCGGTCCGAGGCAGAGGTGGCCTTGCCCACGCCCAGCCCGGGGCCGTGCCCTGACCGCAAGCAGCCCGCACGGCCCTGCTCTCGCGCCCTGCCCAGTACCCACACCGGCCCTGGGGCCCGGCCGTCCGCGAGGCAGAGGTGGAGCCAGAGGCCCGGACACGAGCGGGCACGGGCGCCTCAGACGCTGCAGGGGCGTGGCCAGAGGGCCCTGTGGGGCAGCGCCGGCCCTGGGGGCCCAGCAGGGTCTGGCCAGCCGGGGACGGCGGGGTGGGGGGCGGCGGGTGGGCCGCGGCTCCCCATCCCATGCGCAGGCTGACCCTGGATGGCGAGCCCCACCACGCCCCGAGGGGGCTGTTTGGTGCTTTTGTGGTGATGGCACCTTCTAGCTCCCGGGGGTCACCGCGTGCTCAGCAGAGCCAGGCTGTGCTCTGCTCCACGAGGGGGACCCACCCACGCCCCAGCACCCCAGCACCCTCCCAGTGGGGAGGGGCCCCACTCTGTGGGCATCTAAGAGCTACGAGCTGGCCCCACAGGACGGGCGCGGGAGGCAGCACCTAGGGCCCAGCGTGGAGCGCTCTGGGGTTGGAGCGGGAGCTGGGCGGGCTTCTAAGGGGCGAGGGCTGGGCTGAGGGTGGAGTAGCCATCCCCCCGGGAGCGGCTCCATCGTGGCTTTGAAGTGAGCCCTGCGTGCTGCCTCGGTGGACGCGCCTGCCCCAACCCCAGCTCAGCCAGCCCGGCCGCTGGGCTGCTCCAGGCGCCCATGCCCTCGTCGGTCCAGCCACCTGGCCGGCGGGCGACTCCTCTCCTGGCAGGCGGACGGGCCTGGGCAGAGGGCCTGACTGCTCTCCCCGGGCGGGCGGGCGTGGCCAGCAGCGTGCCAAGACACCACGGGCCTCCTGCCTGGGCGCTGCTGGCCTCAGCCCCGCTGGCCAGACACCAGGTCCCTGGCGGGCAGCTTGTTGGCTAGGGGAGTGTCAGGACCCCCCGAGAAGCACTGCAGGCTGCCGGGCACAGCAGGAGGGGGCAGGAGCAGCGGGACCCGCTGTCCATTATCATCCACCCGTGCCAACCCAGAGCCAGTGCCCGGTGAAGGGGCCCTCGACGGCCTGTCCACGGTGGGCCGTCCAGGGCTTCTGGGGGAGTGATGGAGCGACCACGCCCCCCACGTCCTTCCCTAGAAGAAGGGAGAGGCCCTCGGGCAGCAGGGGCAGGGGAGTCCCCTCCTGCCCACCCCAGAGGAGATAGCTCCAGGGGAACCGGCATGGTTTTAGAGCGGGGACATCCAACCTGGACTTTGGGGTGAGCCCTTGCCAAGAGGCACAAGCTGGCCATCGCTCCCAGGGACCTCAGCCAGGAGTGAGCTGTCGGGGCCCATCACGGGGCGGCCCTGCCCCCAGGTGGGCCGTCCTGTGCAGGGAGAACGGGCGTGAGCAGGAGCAGCCTCCCCGACATAACAGCAACTGCAGCCAAGCCCAGTGCAGCCGGGGCCTTGCTAGCGCACGTGGCAGGGTAAGCTCGTGTGTGCCGGGGCGACCTCGCGTGTGCCAGGGCGACCTCACGTGTGCCGGGACGACCTCGCGTGTGCCGGGGCCACCTCGTGCATGCCAGGGCTCTCACTGGTGTGTGTGCTGGCGCAAAAGCATGTCTGCTGGGGCTCTCACTGGAGCGTGTGCCGGGGCAAGCTCGCGAGTGCTTGGATGACATCATGTGTGCCAGGATGAGCTCACGTGTGCCGGGGTGAGCTCACATGTGCTGGGACTCTCACTGGCACATGTGCTGGGACAAGCTCGCGTGCACCGGGATGACCTCGTGTGTGCCGGGACAAGCTCGCGTGTACTGGGACTCTCACTGGCTCATGTGCCAGGACAAGCTTGCATGTACTGGGATGACCTCGCGTGTACCAGGATGACCTCGTGTGTACCGGGATGACCTCATGTGTGCCGGGACAAGCTCGCGTGTGCTGGGACTCTCACTGGCTCATGTGCCAGGACAAGCTTGAATGTACCGGGATGACCTCGCGTGTACCAGGATGACCTCGTGTGTGCCGGAATGACCTCGTGTGTGCCGGGACAAGGGACAAGGTCATGTGTACCGGGATGACCTCGCGTGTACCGGGATGACCTCGTGTGTACTGGGATGATCTCATGTGTACCGGGATGAGCTCGTGTGTGCCGGGACAAGGTCGCGTGAACCGGGATGACCTCGCGTGTACTGGGATGACCTTGCGTGTACCGGGATGACCTCTTGTGTACCGGAATGACCTCTTGTGTGCCGGGACAAGCTCGCGTGTACCGGGATGAACTCGCGTGTGCTGGGACAAGCTCTGGCGCTCCCGAGCCTTGGGGCCCCTGGGAGGTGGAGGCTCGGGGGCTCTGCTCTCACGAGTAGGATCAGTGCCTTGTAAGGAGGCACTGCGCCAGACGCCCGGACATCTGAAGGCAAAGGTGACGCCTGTTTTTGAGCCAGATTCGGGAACAGCGCCCCCCCACCCCCGGCAAGGACAGCGCCCCTCTCCAGACGCAGGCCTCGCCTGTGCGGCTCTGGGGCGAGGCGTCCAGCCCCCCGGGCGCCAGCAGCACCCACTACACCAGCATCAGGGTGGCTCAAGCATGCTCCTGCTTCAAGGGCTGCTGTGTGGAAATGGGGGTTCACATTCCTCCGAGCACCCTCTGCGCCGCCCAGCAGCCTGGACTTCCCGCCAGGGAGCCCTCTGCTCTGGAGACGGGCGTGGCGGGGTCTCCTGGCAGGTCCCAGCTCCTCAACGGCCCTTTCAGATGTGTTAACAGCCAGAGCTTCTGCT
Source organism: Galemys pyrenaicus (assembly GCA_019455555.1). Classification (NCBI taxonomy): domain Eukaryota; kingdom Metazoa; phylum Chordata; class Mammalia; order Eulipotyphla; family Talpidae; genus Galemys; species Galemys pyrenaicus. The sequence goes on along the minus strand of JAGFMF010012188.1, from coordinate 42,930 downwards.
AAGCCCCACCCCAGCCCCCTAAGACTTCACAGGGGACTGGCCGAGCAGGAGGGGATTTACCTTGAGCCTCCCAGCTGGTAGAGGCGCAGAGGAGCAGGGGAACAGGGGTGCAGGGGAGTAGGGATGCAGGGGTGCAGGGAAGCAAGGGGTGCAGGGGAGCAAGGGGTGCAGGGGAGCAGGGAAGCAAGAGAAGCAGGGGTGCAGGGGAGCAGGGCAGGTGCAGGGTGCAGTCAGGGTGCAGAGAGCAGGTCCATGCTGGCAGGGTGTGGGGCTGCGCCCACACTGGCCCTGCTGCCCGCACACTCCGCCGGGGGTGGGGAGGGGCAGGGCGTGGCTGGAGTACACTCAGCCCCTCAGCCCTGCAGACCAGGGATGAGGACGTGGCAGGCGCAGGGGGTGGAGGCAGCGAGGGCTGAGCGGGCTTCTCCGCCCCTTGCTCTCAGACCTTCTGCCCCCCCCCCCCCCCGTTGTCAGCGGAGTCACAGGGAGCCGTGAGAATCTAGGTGAGCTCTGAATGCTTCGCAGCCACACCCCAGGGAGCTCTGCGCCTTCCCTGGCTGCCCACTGTGGCTGCAAGCCCAGGAGAAGCAGACACGGGGGTTCAGCTCCAAGAGGAGGCCCGGTGGCCTGTCCCCTGGGCAGGGGACGGAATTCCAGGGCGGCTCCTGGGTGTCCAGACACCCTGCCCGGAAGCCCCCGGCCCCTGGGCTGATGACGGCCCTGGTCCCTGGCAGAGACCCCACCGAGGTGGCGCTGTCAGGGCGCTGATGGCGGACCCCGGCACATGCTGTCCAAAATCGGACCCGAAGTCCTTCCACCTCCAACCTGCCCGTTGGCGGCGGCCATGCCGCTGACCGCCCCACCAGGGCCGAGCCGCCTTCCTGCCCGCGGTGCCCGCACTGGCCCACCGCTCAGCCCAGGCAGCTCTCCCACGGGGTGCGGGCCTCTGGCTCCGCCCGGTCAGCTGGCTGCAGTCCCGCCGGCCGGGCGCCCGAGGACCGGCGCCAGCTGTGGGCACCCGGCACTGGCGCATTCACCCCACAACGCCCCATGGGAAGGTCGCTGTGGGGGGCCCATCAGACAGATGAGGCGGGCCCAGTGGGCTCGGCCTACGTCGGGCAAAGGGGCCCCGCTTGGGCAAGCGGGCTGGAGCCAGGCTGGGCGGGGCCCTGCTTGGGTGGGCCTGCCCCTCCGTGTGGCTGGGCTCCTGTGGACGCCGCCTGAGGCTGCGCTCCGCCTCTGGGAGCCGCGGTGGGGGTGGGGGGGGAGGCTGGCTGGGCTGGACTTGAACTGGCTCCAGCAACGGCCAGCTCAGTGGGGCGGCCTTCTGCAGCGGGAGGGGTGTGAGTGCCGGCCCGCGGGACTTGTAGCTGGCAGGTGCTGCCGCGCTGGGCGAGGGGAAGGAAGGCGGCAGGGCGAGCCCCGGCCGCTGGAGTCCTGCTGACCACCGGAGCGGCCGGCTGTCCCGGAGCCTGCAGTACCTGCGCGCACTGGGAGGTGGCGCCCTTCCCCAACCGTTGGTCTTGGCTGCGGCCAGCCCGCCCCAGACCCTGTAGCACCAGGAAAACAAGCCAGGGAGCCCCTGACCGGCCGCGAGCCCACCCTCCGCCAGCACCGCCTGGCTGAGCCTGAGCCCTCCGCAAACGGGGTGGGGAGCAGAGGAAGAAGAGCCCCAGGAAAGGGCTGTCCACCTGGGTGGGCGCCAGGCAACGGCCCCTCTTCCAAATCCGCGAGCAGAAAGGAGATGAATTCGCTGGGCAGAGCGTGCCCAGGGCGGGCGGGCGGCGGGCGCGCTCGGCGGGAGGCCGAGCAAGCGCGTTCATCTGGCTTGGACACCCCAGCCCCGAAGTCCTGTGACGGTGTCTGACCGCCGCCTTGCCCCCGAGACATGCCCGTGCCGGCCGCCCCGCGGGGTTCTAGAACCGGGAGCCAGGGACCCAGCCCCCAGAACCCCGCCCTGCCAGGGCCCGCCCGCAGCGCCCTCGGGTGTGCCCCTTGCCCGAGGCCCCAGCCCCGCACCTGCAGAGCGGCCGCCCCCAGGGCACCGTATGGGCCGCCCGCGTGGCCAGCGCGGGCCGTCCTGGGGTCCCCGCAAAGACCTTGGCTTCTGCCCTGCGCCGCCTCCCCAGAATGCCCCCACCCCCAGCGCTGCGAAGGGCCCAGAGCACGCTCCCAGCCGGGTTTGGGGGGCCACCCGGACTGGGTGCGAAGCAGGCCCCTCTGAGGGGTGTCTGGGGTGCTGCGGCCTTGCCGCGGGGGCGGGAGGCCAGGGACCCCCGCTTAGCCGAGCCCCGCGGGCGGCTCCCGGGGCGGGGTCGCCTCTCCTGGGCTCCGCCGCCCCGCCGCCTGGGCCGAGGGTGTGCAGCCGTCGCTGCCAGCAGCCAGGGGGCGGCGGGGAGCCGGCGAGAGGAAAAATCCACCCATTTCCTGGGCAGATTGCGTCGGCCGCGCCCGGCCGTGTCCCCGCCTCCCGGCCGCGGCCCCCGCGCGCAGCCCGCGCAGCGCTCAGAGCCGGGCGGCCCTTCCCGGCGGCGGCGGCGGCGGGCGCGGAGCGCGGGCAGCGGGCAGCGGGCGGCGGGCGGCGGGCGGCACCGGCACCGGCACCGGCACCGGCACCGGCACCGGCGGGCGGGCGGGCGGGCGGGCGGCGGCCACTCTCCCGGGCGCCCGGGCGGCGCGGCCATGGCCGAGGCGCGCGGGGCGGCGGCGGCGGCGGGCGGGCGGCGGCGGGCCGAGGGGGCGCGGGGACGCGGCGGGGCGCCCCTGCCCGCCGCGGTGCCCGCCGCCTGAAGGCTGCCGGGGCGCGGAGCCGGCGCGGCGCGGGCGGCGCGGGCGCGGGAGGCGACTCGAGGCGCGATGTCGGTGCCGCTGCTCAAGATCGGGGTCGTGCTGAGCACGATGGCGATGATCACCAACTGGATGTCCCAGACGCTGCCCGCGCTGGTGGGCCTCAACACCACCAGGCTCTCGGCGGCCAGCGGCGGGACGCTCGACCGCAGCACCGGCGTAAGTGCGCCCGCCGCCGCGCCACCTCGCGGCGCGCCTCCCGCTCCCGGCTCCCTCCATCCCCACCGGGGTCGCCCGGGGCGGCAGCGGGCGGGCGGGCAGGGGGGCGCGGGCCCGGGGCGGGCTGGGGCCCAAGGCGACTTCTCGGAGCCGAGCCGGGGCGGCACTGGACGCGCAGCCGCCCCGCAGCTCTCCGCGGCCAGGTCCCCAGTGCGTCCTCCCGGGGCCCCTCGCGGCGGGGGCGCGCCGGGCTGGTGGGACCAGAGACCCCTCCAGCTGACAGTGAGTCCCTCTGGCCGTCTCAGAAACAGGAAACCCAGGCGGGAGACTTGGGTACTTGGCCAAGGTCACGGACGGTGAGGTGCAGGAGCTGCCGCCCTCCTGCCAGCCTCCCTCTGCCCTGCCTGGCCGGAGCTGAGCCCGCCCTACTTAGCCAAAGCCAGAGGGACCCGCCTGCCCGTCCGCAGCTTGGAGGCTCTGTCCTCTGCCTCCCCTCGGCATTCCCTCCCCATGGGCAAAGGTCCTGGGGCAGGTGGGGAGGGCGGAGGGGCCCAGGGTGGGGCTCCCGGGAGCCAGCAGCACTGGAGCTGACCCTCTTCAGCACGCCCCTCCCTGCCTCCACGTCCCCCTTCCCTCCAGGTCCTGGAGGGTCAGAGCAGCTGACTTAGCCTGGCCCGAGGTGCGGGCTCCAGGCAGGGGCCGCTCCACAGTGAAGGGGAGGTGAAGGGCGAGCCTCCTCTCCTCCCTCCCCTGCCGGGTGCGAGGGCACAGTGCCCGGGGCTCCGTGCCCCCCACCTGCGTGCTGCCGCCCGCCCTCTGGGGTGCACACAGGCTCCTGCTTGGCCGTGCCCTCGGGCTCCCGCACGGGTGGGGGGGGAGTGAATGAAATGAAGCGGCTACTACAGACCCTCCCCGCCCGGCGCCTCACCCCGCTGGCAGCAGGCACTGGCCCGGCAGGCAGGCCACCCAGCCGGCTTCCAGGGGACCCCAGCCCGTGCGGCCCCCGGCCGTGGCTGGGTGTGACCCCTACTCAGCGAGTCCCCAGTAACTTGGTGGCGTCCACAGAGTGGGCCGTGGCTGGAGCTGGGTGTCCGGCGAGCGGGCGGGCGGGCCTGCATGCCGGCCGGTCTCGGCGTGGGGAGCGGTGCAGGCGGCGCGGAGGCCAGGAGGGGTCGGCTTCCGAATTCCGTGCCGCTGGGAGCCAGGCAGCCCCTGCTTCCCCGCCCGGCTCTCCGGCCGGCTCGCAGCCGCTGACCGCTGACCGCTGCGCCCGGCCGCCAGCCGCCCTCTGGACTGAGAGTGGGCGGTGCTGTCTGCCCCACCCCGCAGGCAGGACGGGCGCCTGGGCGGCCGGCCGCGGGCCGGTGTCCACGCACGCCCGGCTCACCCTGCCCCACCCCCAGGTGCTGCCCACCAACCCTGAAGAGAGCTGGCAGGTGTACAGCTCCGCCCAGGACAGCGAGGGCAGGTGCATCTGCACAGTGGTCGCCCCCCAGCAGACCATGTGTTCCCGGGACGCCCGCACAAAACAGCTGAGGCAGCTGCTGGAGAAGGTGAGTGTGCCGGGCAGCGCATGCACGCAGCCCGCGCTGGGCTCCCGCCCCTTTCCCGGGACGTCCCCGCCCACGGTGGTGTGGGGGAGGGGCGGCGGGGGGAGACTGCGGGGCGGCGGCAAGGAGGAGGGAGGGCCTGGGGCAGGCAGGAGGAAGGGTGGGTGGGGGTCCCCTGGGCGGCCGGAGCAGGTGGCCTCCTGGTCCCTGAGGCCTCGCAGGGGAGCTGCCGGCCCCTCCCCCACGCCGCTCTCCAGGCTCCGGGGGCTGCGGTCAGCGGGCTCTGAACTGTCCCCTGGCCCTGGGGCTGCACGGCCGTGGCTCCCCAGCAGCTTTGCCCTGCCTGGGGGCTGGGTCCCGGCCTGGATGCAGGGCAGCTGGCCGCCGCGGCGGACACTTGCTGGGGCCAGGCCACTCCGATGGCCCCTTTTGCGGCCACGTGGGCACAGCCATGGGCCGAGCCGCTTCAGTCCAGTCTCTCGCCTGTCGCAAGAGGTGTGTGACGCGGGGCGGTGTCTCCACCTGAGAGAAGCACAGAGGCGTCCAGCCAGGCCGCCGCGGCCGGCGCCAGCTCCCGGGCCGCCCCCACAGCTGAGCGCTGGGGTCCCTCAGGGCGGGGGGCTGCTCCCCGACCCCCGGAGAGGGGTGTTTGCGTGGGACAGTGGGCCCTGCAGAGACCCCAGCTGGATGCTCACACGCACGCACCACCACACACAGGCACCCGCACAGCACACGCGTGCACGTGCGCACGTGTGCCCTCACCCTGCGCGCCGGGCACACGCTGCCGCGAGGCCCCAAGCCAAGGCCGACGGCAGGCTCGTCCCACAGCTGCAGCCGGCTGAGACCGTGGCCCGCAGCCCTGCTGGGACCAGCTGCCCGCGGCGGGCCGGTGCGGGGTGAGGGGCCGAGGCCGGGGCAGAGGCCTCTGCTGCGCCCTCTGCAGACGGGAGCAGACGTGCTGAAAGAATGAAAGTGAGATGCATTTAGCGGGTTGGACAGTCCCTAACTCCGACTAGAGGAGGCTAATTGGGCCTTTAATTATTCAAGACCGTGAGGACTAGGGCAGGAGCCCCTGGGACCTGCAGGGCAGGCTGGGGCGAGGCCAGGCCCTGGCTCTGGGGAGGCGGTGTTTGGTGAGTGATAGAAAGCCGGAAATGGGTTCCAGAAAGCTCTACGAGCCCCTCGGGAGGCAAGCCGGGCCTCCTCTCTGGCCACGTGGCCTCACCGTTGCTGCTTAAAAATTGAAAGCCTCTCTCTGCACCTGCTGGACGCCGGGCCGGGGCGGGGGTGCCGGTGCAGCGTGCTGGGGGGGCGGCGGGCTGCGGCCCCTCCCTCCCCGCGCCCGCCCCTTGCTGCGCCTTTCTCCCGTGGCTTCTGGCTCGGAGCTTCTGTGCCCCACCCAGGAGCGGGCGGGCATGCAGTGGCCCCACGCCCAGGCTCGGGGTTCGCTGCCTCGGGGCTCTTGGGAGGGGTCTAGCTGCGGCGCCAAAGCCCCCAGGGGTGTGGTCCCAGGCCAGGCAGAGGACCCCCAGGAGCTCCTCCCCACAGTGGGCGGTGCGCCCCAGCTCTGCTCTCAGGCTGGCTGCTGAGTCGGGGCCGGGAGGCTCGACTCCTCTTGTGTAAGGGGCTCGGGACGTCCCCCTCCAGGGGATCCAGTGAGACAAACAAGTGAGGCTGACGTGGGCCGGGCGCTGGGACCGCGCCAGGCAGGTGTCCCTCCAGGCCAGGTGTGCCCGCGGCCCTCCCCACACCTGCCGCCTCCTTGGCACAGCACAGGTAGACGCGCCCTTCGTGCTGGGACCCTGAGCCCGGCGGGCTGTTGGGGCCACGTCCTGCAGGTGAGCAAGCAGGTGCGCCCGGAGTGGCCGACTTCCCGGTGGGCCGGGATGCTCGCGCGGGGGCAGGGCCCCAGAGCACGCTGTTGCTTCAAGGCGGCAAGCGGCTCGGCGCCCTCAGCCGTGCTTCCTGACTCAGTCTTTAGAGCTTCCCATTGCGAGAAGCGCCCGCCGGCCGGTGGGGCCGTGAGAGGGTGCACCCCTCACCTGCCCTCGGCGCTGCTTAGCCCTCGCTCGTGCCTTCACGCCCAGCGGGGGAGGGGGGGTCTGGCTGGAGCTGTGCTTGCCGGTGCTCCTCTGCCCAGACACCTGGCTGCCGGGACCCGCCTGTGACGGGCGCCACGCTGGGGACGCCTCCGTGGGCCCCCTGAGGTGCCCGGGTCACTGCCGGCAGGCTCGGTGCCCGGAGGGTGGCGGGGACCCAGCCTCTTCTGGCTGAGCTGACCCAGGAGCGTCCCGGAGGAGGTGGCACTAGTCTGGGCTTTGAAGGTGACAAGTGGTTGCAACTTCTCCCGAGAAGTGCAGTCGGGTCGGGCCACACACAGGCGCAGACGAGCGCAGTCAGTTCCGTAAACTGTCCGAACCGCCGGGGCGGGGCGGGGCACCGCGTGGGGCGTCCCACGCACGTCCCAGACCCGGGGCATTTTTGAGGACTGAGCCAGGGTGTCGGCCAAGAAGCCTCACCGGCCTCCCGGGGTGGAGTAGGAAGCGGAGGCCCCGCCTCCCTCTGGTCTTCCACGCCCAGGCGGGGCTTCGCCTCAGCCCCAAGACCTGGTTCCTAGAGGGGGCAGCAGGCATCAGAAAGGGAGATTTGCGGTGACGGAGGAAACGTCCTCCCTAGTGACCAGGTCAGATTCGGAGACAGTGTACTGGCCACTGCGGTGCTCAGCCCGCGCCGGCCGCTGCCCTCGCCCGGCGCCGCACGGACGCACAGGCCTGGAGAGGAAGCCCCCGGCCACGCCGCTACTCTTCTCCGTGCGAGCTCCGGAATCCTGTTGAGTATTAAAGCCCCATCCGAGGCTGAGATGTGCTGTGAGGATGCAGAGCAGCGACGCCTCATTTGCCGGGTGATTGATCCCCGGCTGCTGGTCCTCAAGAACAGGAGGCGCAGCTCGCGCACCTGTCTGCGGCGAGCGGGAGGCGGGCCTGGCCTTCCCCGGCGCTTACGCCATCAGCCTGGCGCGTGAGGCCCGGGGGGTTTGGGAGGCGAGGGGATCTGCCGCGGGGACGCCGAGCGTCTCGTTCATCTGTTGATGTTCATGCCTGACTTCACCCTGCAAATAGAGGCTAGAAACATCCCCCGCAAGAGAAAAATAATTACCCGAAGCCATGAACCTGGCGCTGTGACCGCGGAGGAAGCGAGGCTCCCACGCCCCTGACTTGCATCCCAGCAGCATCGCACGTCCTGGGAGTGTTTACCGAACCAATTTGCTCTGTTTGGGGAGTTCTCCGGCGCCGCAGTCCCCGACGCCGGTGATTAAGTAGTAAATAATGCATGGGCCGCCGCGGGCTCCCAGCTCGCTGGCCACGAGGAAAGGTCACCGTCGTGTGCTGGAGGCAGGCGGGATGGCCGGGCGCCCCCCGCAGCCCTTCCCTCAACCTGTTGCCTTTTTGACAGGTGCAAAACATGTCTCAATCCATAGAGGTCCTGGACAGGCGAACTCAGAGAGACCTGCAGTATGTGGAGAAGATGGAGAACCAGATGAAAGGTCTGGAGTCCAAGTTCAAGCAGGTGGAGGAGAGCCACAAGCAGCACCTGGCCAGGCAGTTCAAGGTGTGTATGTCCCCGTCGAGGCCGCTGCTCTCAGGCCGCCCCGTGGTCGGGAGGAGGCTCCCTCTGCCTGCCGGGGCTGCTGTCCCTGGAAGCAGAGGCCCCTGCCCGCCCCCTGGCCAGCCGAAGGCCCCTGGGAGGGGCGGGCTGGCACCGGGCGCCAGCACAGAGGCGCTGCTGAAGCCAGGCGTCCAGACCCCAGCGGCTCGAGCCGAGTCGCGTGTTAGCTGGGAAGGGCCGTCTGCGGTCCTTGTCCGCAGCACCTGCAGCTAAATCACATTAGCCCGGGATTAGCTTAATTGATTAGCGCCATTTCTGAGCCGGGACCACTCGCAGCTTTTCACATCTGACCTAATCTAGCTATGACAGGGGACGCGGTGGGTTTGCAGGGAGGAGAGAGACACCAACATCTTTCTCACTTCGTGGTAAGTGTCCTTTTCATGCAGGGGACTCCGGACGTTAAAGTCGGAGCTCGTTTGGCCTGAAGTCATATATACATATGTGCAAATATGTATATATACCTCTCCAGTTTGCTCAGCCTCGAAGCGACCAAATTGAGAAACGATATGCACCTTAATTAAGGTCTACATGCATGTTAATTAGTAACCTCGCCCATATGTAAATGAGCAGGTCGAATTACACAGCCCTGCCTGTGCCCTTTTTATGCTAATGTTTCCCTTCGATGTGCTCCCTGCGTGCAGCGAGAACTAATTCCCTTTCAAAAACCACACATGATATAGACGAAATGGGGAGCTAGAAGATATAAATCTATATTATAAATAAAAGAGGAGCAGGCCTCATCCCCTCGAGGAGAAAGAGGCCAATCGCTCTTAGTGGAGGCAGGTGGCCGTGTCCTTGCTTCTCACGTGTCCTCGTGCATTGTCTTGAGAACGGACCTGCCTCGCCTAAAAGAGTTTGTGCCTCTCCTGGAAGGGCCAGAGCGCCCTTCTGCGTGGTGGGTTTAGGGGACTCAGTTGCCGCAGGCAGGCCAGCCCTCGCAAGCTCTGTCCACGCAAATTTGTCCCTCCGTTCCAAAACTGGGGGCAACCTGGCTCCGGGGGAAGAAAAGCTGCCCCTTGCCTGTTCCCATGCTTTAATTGCAATTAAAAACGTCAGCAGGCATTGCTGCGAGGGAATCTAAGTAGTGCCAAACCAGAGTGTTGAAACCGAGTCTAGCAGCGAAGGGTGAGTTTTTAAGTGACCATGAGAACTTTGTCTGTGAGTGGCTAACTGTTTAAGGCAGGCTAGTGAGCTAGTTCTTCAACAGTATTTCATTTTCTTGCTTGCAGGGCTAACTTAAAAGAGTTTTTTCAATGCTGCAGTGACTGAAGAAGCAGTCCGCTCCCATGTAACCATGAAAGAGGGCCAGACAGCTTTTTGCACCCTGCATTTTTACTATTATTTTCCAATCTTTAGCACCATATCACTAAGGAACCTTGAATACAACCAGGATCCTCTTTTGCATGCGACTGTAGCTGCATTTCATGAATAGTTTGAACCCTTGTCAATGCATTTTTTGAAAAAGAAAAAAAAAAACCTTTGTGTATGTGACTTAAAGCATGTAACCTTAAGATGTTGCATTCTAAACTGACAATAAAGACCTTTCCCAAATATGTTGGTGTTCTGAAGACTGTTTAATATGTTCTCCTAACTCATTTGGTCCAGAATAAATCAACCCATAAATAAAGTGGGAGGATGCACATTCCCCTCACCTAGGGAGCAGCCAGGCCAAGGCAGGGTGTTACAAGTTTTTGCACGCATCGCTCTGAACCCAGCTTATTTTAACCTTGCAGGCGATAAAAGCGAAAATGGATGAACTTAGGCCTTTGATACCTGTGTTGGAAGAGTACAAGGCCGATGCCAAATTGGTATTGCAGTTTAAAGAGGAGGTCCAGAATCTGACGTCAGTGCTTAACGAGCTGCAAGAGGAAATTGGCGCCTATGACTACGATGAACTTCAGAGCAGAGTGTCCAATCTTGAAGAAAGGCTCCGTGCATGCATGCAAAAACTAGGTAGGCCCAGCACCCTGCGGGGGCGTGGCACTGCACAGCCCCCCTCTGCTCACACACAGGCTTAGGGAGTGGTGCTGAAGTGGACAGCGCCTGCCGCCCTCCAGAGGCGGCGGTGGTGCTGACGTGGACAGCGCCCGGTCTCAGGAGGCGGTGGTGGTGCTGACGTGGACAGCGCCCGCCGCCTGGGGCTCTTGGGTAGGGCTACCTGGAGATCAAAGGAGCCAGCAGCACCTGTTCTAGGCCGGGTCTGTTATCATGCTAAGGCTGAGTCCGAGACCCCGCTGAGTTGCACAACTGAAAAAAAAAATAGGATGATGTCTGATGTTACATACGACCTTAAGAGTGTGTGTGTGTGTGTGCGCGCACACGTGCGCACATGTGTGTTTGGGTGGGTTTTTGAAACACAAGCTTAGCAGGGCTGGAAACATGTCTCAGCTCCCCTCCAGGTTGAGAGCAGGAGATGACGATGCTCCTTGAGGTACTGACTCAGGCATCGTTTGTATAAAAAAAGAAAACTCAGATCATGGTCTAGCTGCTGCTCACGCATGTGAGGACCCCCTCCCGGGCGTGGGGCCTGGGGGCTTCCAAGGTCGCGGGTCCCGGTCATATTTCCTCTGCAGGAGAGGTGGGGAGAGTGGGGGGGCCCTTTGGGTTCTTATTTGTGGCTGAAGGTCTGCTTGCCTCCTTGAACACGCCAGCCACTCACCTTCACAAGCCTTCCCCACGGCACACCTGGAGGCCCCAGCCAGCGCCATGCTGTGCTCTCCTAGTGAAAACGAGCTGCCCTGCTCGTCCTCGTTCACTGGCTTTTAAAACAAAGGTGGTTCCTATATTACATGCTTCTTAAGGAACTTTGGGGTTCTTTTGCTTTGTGACAAACTTTCCCCTGGGTTTTATCTCATTTCTAAAAAGGTAACTTCCTTTTGCCTCCCTTCCCCCACATATTCAGACTGTGCTTTACTCTAATCCCCGAAGGACAAGCACAACACAGTGTTGTCAGGGAAGTGAGAGTCTCTGAAAAGCAAGGAAACCGGCAACCTTTTGTTTAAGCAATTCCGGGTCCAGGTCGCGCCAACACGGCCGTGGGTGTCCCGGCAAAGGCACGACTCTTCAGCCCCCAGGCCCCGGGAAGCAGACAGCGTGCCGCGCTGGGCGTTTAAGCACAAGTGCGTCGTGGCCTCGGCGCTCTGGCACGCGACGGATTGTCTGCTGCGTTTTTTCGTGACGTGCTTCCTGGCCGAGTCCTGCTGTGTCGGGCTGGGCGGCCTTGGGCGGCCCCGGGGGTCTGGGCTGGCTGCTGTTCCGTCTCTCCCCACCCTCATTCCCATGCTGTGACTGCAGCGTTGACGGCTGTGGGGTTGTGTTGACGATCGTAGGGCCAGTTCTGTCGAGCACAGCCTTTGGGTTTCTACCCATGATTCCCTGAGCCCCTCCCTCCAGGCCCTGCCCTCTCCCCACTGAGTGGTCTGTCTCCACTTCTGAAGAATCTAGGGGGGAGGCTCTGTTTGTTTCTTATTTTCCCACAAGCAACTGTTTCCCTCCCTCGCATACAGGACGTGCATGCCAGAAACTAAAGTATAAACCCACACTTCCAATTAAGGGGCCAAGTTGCAAGATGGAAATTCAGAGCAAAAAGGGACAAATGTGAGGTGCTCAGGGCCCCCCGAGGGGCCTGTCCCCGCTGGGACCAGCAGCTGCACCATTGTGCTTGGCCTATTTTTAGAAGCCGGTGAATTTCCCTTACTGCTTAAGATCTTGGAGCTTTTATACGGTTGCCATGAGCCACTGGAATGCTTAACTGGGGAGTAAAGGGAGACGGCAAACAGGCCTGTTCCACCCGGTCGGACAGCCGCTTTGTGGTTTCCCTTCTGCGCTCGGTCCTGTCTCCTCACAGACCGTGACGGGCGGCCGGCCGCACTGAGCCCAGCCGCAGCGGGTGCCAGGGGCTATGTCTAAGCAGCCCTGTGGCCGGGCTGGCTGCGGGGACAGGCTGGGGGACTTGTCACGATGAGACAGGAGATGGCTGAGTGCCGCCTGGGCATCTGCCTTCTGGAGCGTTGGCTGCCTCTTCTTTTTGCTGCAAAGTGAAGGTGTAGGAGTCGTGTGTGGGTGACTGCTAACCCGCAGGGCCCGCCCCTCACAGGCTCCACACTGGTGAGCTGGGTGCCTGGGTGGGAGGGTGGGTGCATGGATGGAAGGATGGATGGGTGGGTGGGTGGGTGGGTGGATGGATGGATGATGGATGGGTGAAAGAGTGAATGGGTGGGTACGTGGCTGGATGGGTGGATGAGCAGATGGATGGATGGATGGAAGGATGGTTTGATGGAGGATGGAGGGGTGTATGGATGGGTGGGCGGTGGGTGGGTGGATGGGTGGATGGAGGGGCAGATGGATGAATGGGTGAGTGAGTAAATGGGTGGTAGATGGATGGATAAATGGATGGATGGGTAGCTAGGGTAGGTTGATAGAAAAAACAGGTAATAAAAATGCCGCTCGACTGATAGATGTTGCATTTAGCAGCTGCGGCCACTTCTCCCCAGGCTTTTGCTCGAGCGCAAGTACTTGAGGGCCGAGTGGGCGTGCCTAGCGTGGTCTTTATTTTCGCCTGCTGACGGCACCTTCTGCAGCCACCTTTGCGGCCTGTTTCTGTGCCTGGCATCGTCTGTGTGCACAAGAGCCCCGTGCTGACCACCGCTCTGCTCGCGGGGCACCCCGGGGGCAGCTTCTCCCCCAACGGCCCTTTCCCTTCTTGTCCCTCTGCCCCCGGGCCCGGGGCTGCAGCCTCACGTGGGCCTCTGGGTCTCGGCTCCTTGGGGTCAGTGGAGAAGCCCCCAGTCCCTCGTCGACCCTCTCCTCGACCCGCCCCTGCAGGTCTCGCACGGTCTCCGAGCCTAGCCCGACAGGCTCGCCTCGTCTCTGTTCCGTTGTGAGAGGCTCCCGGGGTGGGGTTGCGTGTTTTCCAGCCAGAAACTTGAATTTGAGACTCTGCTGGCGGGAGGCCGAGCCCGGCACCTCTGCGGCATCCTCGCAGGGGCTGCCCTGGGCCGGGGTGCGGCGTCTGCGTGCCTGGGCGTGCTGCGTGTCTGTTACTCCGGCCCGCGTCTACGCGCTGGCAGGACAGCTGAGCGTGTGTCTGTGAGGCCGCCCGGGCTGGCGGCTGGTGCCCGTCCTGGGCAGCGGCTGGGAGGCAGAGGCGGGCGCACGTGGGGGCACCACGCAGAGGACGTTCTGGGCCTCCGTCCGCGGGCCTGGCCCGGACGCCGCTGCACCCCAAAGGCTGCTCCTTCTGGGCGCTCAGAGCTCGTTGGCTGCAGCTGCCGGGCCCTGCCCGGGCGGGGTGAGCGGAGCCTGAGCCGGGCCTGAGCGTGGCCGGGCGGGAGGGCGTCCCTGCAGGGACACCCATCACCCGCTTTCCTTCCCAGTTTCCAAGCTGCGGGGGTGCAGAGGCAGCACGCGAGGCGGGGGCAGGGCGGGCCCTGGGGACTCGCCGTCGGGTCCTGGCCCGAGGCCCTGGCCGGGATGTCTCCGGCCCCTCCAGGCTCACCGGGCTGGGCTTCAGGAGTGGCTCCTCCAGGCCGGCAAGAGGCAGATGGTTCCATCTGCTGCCAGCGCCCCGCCCCGCGGGCTCCTCCCGCGCCCTGGCCCGCCCCGAGCCCGCCCACAAGGGCGCTTCTGGAGCTGACGCCGCGCTCCGCTCTGCCTGGGGCTTTTTAGCTCCTGTCAGTTCCCGAGGTCCTGGCAGAGCCGGTCTGGACAGAGAACCAAAAATAACTCCCTGACTCAGGCAGGGCGGACGGCCTCCTGTCCCAGGCCGCAGTGAGCGCCTGGGCCGCGGCCCTTCTGCCCGCCGGCCCCGCGGGCGCCCCGGGACCCCTGTGCAGGTGGGGCCTTCGCCCGGTGGCCACACCGCGTCGCCCCGCGGCCCGGCCTGGGCTGAGACGGGGCCGTGGCCTTGGAGGGCAGCCAGCTCCCCAGCAGGGCCTCCTCCAGGGTCCGGCTAAACGGGGGGGGCCGCAGCCCCTGCAGACGTCCTGCAGGTTCTACGCAGGCGACTTCTTAACCCCGGCAGGCCAGCTGCACAGCCAGGGCGCTGCCCATGTCTGCCCTGCGCGCTCTGCCAGCCCGGAGCACAATGCCGGGACTTCTGAGTGACGAAAAATTCTGCCTTTACGTGCCAGAGATAGAGGCCATCCGTCCTCTGTCCTCCACCCATCTGTCCATCCATCCATCCATCCTCCGTCCTCCACCCATCCGTCCATCCATCCATCCGTCCTCTGTCCTCCATCCTCCACCCATCTGTCCATCCTCCGTCCTCCATCCCCCACCCCACCCCCCATCCTCCATCCTCCATCCATCCCTGCTCCCTCCGTCTCTGAGGACAAATGTCAGGGCTCCCGGCAGGTGGCCACGGTGCAGCTGCCCGACTGGGCGGAGGACAGGGCGGGCAGGTCGCAGGCGCGGGGTGCTGGCTGAGGACCCAGAGCGCCCGGAACCCGCATGTGGGGTGAGAACCAGCAAGTGTCCGCCTGACGCCCCGCTGTGGTGCTTCTGGGGCGCGGCTGCTCGTGGGCCCAGCAGCCCCGCCCCCGGCACAGCAGGAGCCCGAGGCTGTCTGTGCTGCCACTGCTCCCGGGGGCTGCTGACGGCCAGAGATGGCCGCTCAGTGTCTCCCAGGGTGGCCCCACACCATCCCCGGGTAATGAGAACAAAGCGGGGCCCAAGGGTGCTGGCCCTGCTTCCCCAGCCCCATGAAGCCCTCACTGAGCCCCCTGCGCCCCCCGGGACCCAGATGGCGAGGAGCCCCGGGTTTCCAGAGCCCCTACCCACGCCCGCCTGTCGTCCTGTGGGGCCCGGCGCCTGCCCGCTCCTCCAGGGGCAGGAGGGTGGGGCCCAGCTCACCCCGGTGGCGGCGGTGACGTCTGCAGACCCCGGCGGCGCCCAGGAGCGGGGGTGCAGGCAGCACGCGGGGGAGCGCGAGCCCCCGGACGTGGAGCGCAGACGGCGGGCGGGGCTGGGACAGAGCGGGCTGGAGGCAGCAGCCCCGGCAGGGCCCTGGACCCAGGAGCGGCCGGCCAGGCGCTGCTGCCGAGTCGGGCACAGAGCAGCCAGGGCGGGGGTGGCGTCCGAGCGGCCTCCTCTCCCGCAGACACCGCGTCTTATGCTCAGGAAGAGGCAGGAGGCACCCCAGACGTGCAGAGTGTGGGAGGCAGCTGGGCCTCACCACCCCCCATGGCCGGCTTCCCAGCTGGCCGCCTCCGCGCCGGGGGAAGCCGCGGCACTTGTCCGGAGCGGCTGTGGCTGGCGGCGAGCACGTGTGCGGTGTGCTACGTGCGTGTGCAAGAGGCGGGCGTGCCGTGCAGGGCGGGCGGCGGGCAGACTGGCCTCGCGCCCCGACCCGAGGGCGGAGCTGTTTCTGGAACGCGACCCTTCGCCCTCGAGCTGACCGAGCTGGTTCCGGAAGGCCGCCTGGCCAAGCCACAGGCTCGGGTCCAATGGGGCGCAGCTGCCGGTGGTGGCCCCTGGGGTCCCCAGGGCGTGGGAAGGGCAGGCTAGGTCGGCCGGAGTGACCCGAGGCCCCCAGCCCCACCTGCCGGCAGGTGCTGCGGCCACACGCGCGGTCCCTTGCACCCCGCTCCCGGCCCACGCCCGCCTCCGCAGCCCAGCTCTCGGCCCCGGGCCCGCCCTGGCCAGAAGAGGGACCCCCTCGGGCTCAGCTCCGCCCCGGCAGGGGCTGGCGCGGGGGGCCGGCGCAGCGGCTCTGCGATGGGCGTCAGCAACGGGCCCCCGGCGCCCCACACGTGCAGGGAGGGCCCCTCGCCCCGGCGGGGGCCGGCGGACACTCACGCTCCTCCGTGCTGTCCCTCCTCCAGCTTGCGGCAAGCTGACGGGCATCAGCGACCCCGTGACCATCAAGACCTCCGGCTCGAGGTTCGGGTCGTGGATGACGGACCCGCTGGCGCCGGAAGGGGACAACCGGGTAAGCGCGGCGCGGGGCCGGTGGGCCAGGGCGCCGCTGTCTGTCCTCAGCGCGCGCCGCAGCTGGCCGCTCCGGGGCAGGGACCGGTGCGCGGTCACTTTGGGGGAGGTGGGGTGGCGCCCCCGGGGGCCCCAGGCCCTGCGCAGCCCAGAGCCCAGGCCGAGGGCAGGCCGCGGGGCCGCGGGGTCAGCGACGGGCGGGGACCGGCTCCAGGGCCGCGAGCCCCTGCTGAGGCGCCTCTGCCGGCGCCACGTCCAGTTGGGGCTCTGGGTCCTCCCGCCTGCCCCAGGCGTCCGGGCCCCGCCCGGCGCATCCCTTCTCGGCGTCTCTGCCTTCCAAGGCGGGAGCTCCTGCTGCCCTGGCCCGGAGAGGCCGCCTCGGGCCCCCCTCGGGGGACGAGCTCCGCTGGCCTTGTCTGGGACCAGGGCTCTGTGGGGGGAGCCCTCGGGGAGGGGCTTCCTGGGCCCGGGTGCCGCCTGCACCCCGAGGCAGCGCAGCCTCAGCGCCACTGCGTGGGCGTCCGGCACCCACTTGCTGCTGTCTGCACCGCGTCGGTGGGGAACCTGCCCGGGGCCCACGGCCCGCACTGGGAGGGCGGGCGCCCTGCTGACCGCTGGCCGCGTCTGCCACAGGTGCGCCCCAGCTGCACTTCCAATACCCCCAGTTGCCGCCTCTCCACCTCCCACCCACGAGCCGCTGCCCCCACCGGGCGCACCCCAAAACTCTCATCTCTGGTGTCTCTGGGCTCCAGTGCCCGCACGCATCCCCGAGGCCCTGGGGCTCAGCTCCGGCGGCGCGTCCACCCACCCAGTGGTCAGATGCGCTGCCTCCGGGAGAAGGCCGTGGGCGTGGTCCTCTCTGTCCACCCCATAGCCAAGCGGGCAGGGATAGCCAGGCCCAAGTACGCTGGACATCCGGCCCCGCCCCTGAGAGAAGTGCCGGTGGGCTTGGCTGGAGGCCGGCCCCGAAGGTCTGTCTCTCAGCCTTCGCTCCCGGCCCAGCAAATAGAACCGGCTCCGGGGGCCTCCCCGCCCCACGCCCTGCCCCGCCCGCGCGCTCACGGTCCGCCCCCCGCAGGTCTGGTACATGGACGGCTACCATAACAACCGCTTCGTGCGCGAGTACAAGTCCATGGCGGACTTCATGAACACCGACAACTTCACGTCGCACCGGCTGCCGCACCCCTGGTCCGGCACGGGGCAGGTGGTGTACAACGGCTCCATCTACTTCAACAAGTTCCAGAGCCACATCGTCATCCGCTTCGACCTGAGGACCGAGACCATCCTGAAGACGCGCAGCCTGGACTACGCCGGCTACAACAACATGTACCACTACGCCTGGGGCGGCCACTCGGACATCGACCTCATGGCCGACGAGAGCGGGCTGTGGGCCGTGTACGCCACCAACCAGAACGCCGGCAACATCGTGCTCAGCAAGCTGGACCCCGTGTCGCTGCAGGCGCTGCAGACCTGGAACACCAGCTACCCCAAGCGCAGCGCCGGCGAGGCCTTCATCATCTGCGGCACGCTCTACGTGACCAACGGCTACTCGGGCGGCACCAAGGTGCACTACGCCTACCAGACCAACGCGTCCACCTACGAGTACATAGACATCCCCTTCCAGAACAAGTACTCGCACATCTCCATGCTGGACTACAACCCCCGGGACCGGGCGCTGTACGCCTGGAACAACGGCCACCAGGTCCTCTACAACGTCACGCTCTTCCACGTCATCCGCTCCGACGAGCTGTAGCTGCGCCACGCGGGCCGGCCGGGGAGGCCGCGGGCCGGCCGCCAGCGTGGCGCCCCGCCCGCCCCCGCGGCCGGGCAGGGGCTCCGGGCTCGGAAGGAGACCCCCTTTGCAGCTGGAACTGCAGCCCAGGGCCCCGGCTCCCCCGCCCCACCCTGGTCACTCTCTGGTCAAACAAAACACTAAGAAATAAGGCGTTGACTGTTGGCCAGCCCCAGAGCAATCGCTGTTAGGGCCGCATGGACACCCCCCGGTGTGGCCAGCCCCGATGGACGTGGCCGCCGCGTCTCCCCGAGGCCCCGGGCCACGTGTCGTGTCCTAGACTCCGCGTGCAGAGGCCCCGCAGGCGTCCAGCCCTGGCCGAGGCTGCCGCGCCAGACCCCGCCCCGTAGATACTCCGTGCAATGTCCGTCGTTACTCCTCGAGGTGGTGACTTGTCTGTTCAGTTCCTGCAACGAATGTCGTGACGCGATGCCGTAGTTCGGGTTACTCCGTGGATGGCTTTTGTTTTGAAAAAGAAAATAAAAATCAGTGTTCACCCTCCTGGAGAGGTGGTCCAGTTCCTATGGCCGTGCCCAGAGCCCCCGTCGGGGGCGTGGCGCCAGCCGGACGCCGGCCGCGGGCCCGCGGCGGTGGGAGCGGCTCGTAAGCGCCCAGAGGGACTGCGCGCCCGGTCCTCTGAGGGGCGGTAAAGCCGGAGACGTGGTGGCTTCCCTCGTCGCTTCTGGGCCTCTAGGCCCAAGGCTGTGGGTGCCGCTGCGTCCCGAGCTCGAGGGGTCCCCGCGGGAGCTCGTCCCCCGGGGCCGCCGGCCACCTGCGCCCACCTCCTGTTGAGTCACGGGCTCTCCCGGGCCAGGGGCGGGTCTGGGACAGGCGCCGGCGGAGACCAGCCCAAGAGGGGTCCCGGCCAGTGCACTCGCCTGGGGGTGCAGGCAGTGAACCCGCCCGGAGGCCAGGCCCCGGCTCCACACAGCTCAGCCCTGGCCTCTGAGCAGCCCCGCGTGCCGGGACAGCCCCGCCTCAACGCCCGCAGGCTTCCGCCGAGCCCTGGGTCTGGGCCTCCGGAAAGGACGCGGGGGCTCCCCCAGGCCCCGGGGGCGCAGCTGCGGGGCGTCCACCCGCCCTGCTCAGGGCGGCTGGGGGCTGGCGGAGGCTGTGGGCCGGCCTGGGGGAGGCAGCCAGCCCGAGAGCCGCACGGAGCAGACCTGGCCCAGAGGGCCTTGCCCGCCAGACCCGGCGGGGCCACCAGTGCCCCAGGCGTCCGCAGACGGCAGCGCTGGACCCTGGGCCCACAAGGACGTGGGCGCTGCTGCCCCGGGGGCCGGCGGTAGGCCGAGCCCGCTCCCTCCGCGGCTGTCCCACACACAGGCTCCGGCAAGAGCTGGGGAGACGCCGGAGAAACCGAGAGCGAGGCCCCCGGTTCTCTGTCCACCGCTCTGGTCAAGCGGCAGAGGCCGTGGCCACTCCTCACCTCAGCGTGGTGTGAACACCCCTTCAGCCCCTCGGGGAGCGGGGTAAACCCAGGAACTCTGGGTCGGGCCGGAGGCCCAGGGCCCGGTCCCAAGTGCAGGGCCGCTGTGCACGACCACCGGTCACTGCTGGGACCTCCCTCCCAGGCCGGGGGCCACGTCTCCCCCCCCACCACTGCCCGGCTCCCTTGCAGCAGTGGTGGGGGCCTCCTCCCCAGGGTCCTGGCCCTCTTCTCCCCTTCTGCCGGGCAGCCCCAGCGCCCGCCCCCGGGCCCTCACCTGCGCCGGTCTGGCCCAGCCCCGCGGCCCTTAGGCGCCCCTGCCCCCCTGCCCCACCCCGGCTCTGCATGAGGAGCTTGGGCAGCCCGGCCTTCACCTCCCACGCCGCCCACAGCTTAGCCCCCTCCCGGGGCCGACACCCAGGGACGCGCCTTTCTGCAAAGGCCACTGAGGAGGGAGCACGGGGCACGCGGGAACCCACACCCGCGGGAGGCGGCGACTGCAGGGGCCGAGCTCGCTGGGCCCCTCCCCGCCCGCCGGCCGCCCCGCAGCAGCCCCGCTCCGGCACTGAGGCCGTCCGTCTGCCTGGGCCCGGAGCCGCCCGAGCCGGGCTGGCCGAGGTCCTCCGGCCGGGACATCACGCGATGCGGTTCTCGCCCCACGTGTCCTCCGGGCTGGGGGCTCGGGTCTCCCCGGCCCGAGACGAAGTCCGGTTTATCTGGCCTTCATGTCATTCTGACCCCGTTTCCTGCAGCCCGGCCTGGGGGCACCGACGTGGGGGGCCTGGTTCTCCACCGGAGCCTGCTGGCCGCACCTGCCCCGCCCGAGGGCCCCCGGCCCGCTCGGGCCGGCCTGGACTAGCGCTGCAGAGCCGGGAGGCGCCGCGGTGGGCTTCCACGGGCGGCACCACGGGGAGACGGCGTCCCCGTCCCGCTGACCTGCAGCCAGCCCGGTCCAGTCGCCAGGCCCCAGGGCGTGGGGCAACGGGGCCTGTCCAGGCAGCATTGCGGCTGTGGCCAGAGGCCGGCGCCTTGGCCGCTGCCCCGGCGGCAGGAACGGACAAAGTCACACACCCGTCCTGGGCCACCAGGACACAAGATAAAGGCCCTGGGGTGCAGGTGACAGCCGGCTCGGGCCCAGCATATCCCCTGGGGTGCTGACGTGCAGGAAAAGTCTCCATCAGGGAGCAGCCAGCCAGTGCCGGCCACAGGCTCCCGGCCCCGAGCGAGGGTGGGCCGGAGACACCCCCAGGGAACCTTCCGGGTCAGAGCCGGGCCTGGCGTGGAGCCGCAGCGCTGGGCAGGGGCGCGGGGCCTGGCTCTCCGCCGCGCGGCTGTGCCTGAGGAGGCCGTGGCACTCTCCTCCAGGTCCACGCGGGTCACGCGAGAGGCGCCTGTGCACGCCGCCGCCCAGAGGGAGCCCAGCCCCAAGGCCTGCGGGGCACGTGGCGCAGCCAGGCCCTCGGTGGCTGAGCTCGGCCAGGCCCTCCGTGGCTCCGCGCACGTGGCGCCAAGCCCTTCCCGCCCGGCGACCCTCACGCCCCCGGCTGCCGTCCAGCCCCCCCAGACGGCCATGCGGCCCCGAGCCACCAGACAGCGCAGAGTCGGGGAGTCCGCTTGGCCAGCACAGACGTGCAGCGCTTCTGGGCCCTTGAAGGTGATGGGGGAGGCGGGAGGACGCGGCAGGAGCCAGGCAGCAGCGGGTGACACCCGCAGGGCCACACGCAGGCCCGTCCAGCCCACAGCCGCGTGGCCGCGCCGCGGCTCCCTCCCGGAGCGGCACAGACGGCAGCGGGCGGCCAGGCCGGAGCCGCTGGGGACGGACACCCTGGTGCGGGGTGTGGCCAG
Organism: Galemys pyrenaicus; assembly: GCA_019455555.1. Classification (NCBI taxonomy): domain Eukaryota; kingdom Metazoa; phylum Chordata; class Mammalia; order Eulipotyphla; family Talpidae; genus Galemys; species Galemys pyrenaicus. The sequence goes on along the minus strand of JAGFMF010012188.1, from coordinate 21,713 downwards.
CCACGGCCTCCTGTGTGGGAGGGGCAGGTCTGCCCACTGCCCGGGGACTGGCCCTTCCATGGTGGCCGCGGCCAGACTCGGGAGCCGGCCCGCTGGGCTTCCAGTAGGCGCTCCGTTACGGAGGAGCCTCCCGCAGCAGAGCCGTCTCGGTCAAGCCACCGCGGAGATCGCCCCAGGGCTGCGGCGCGGGCTGCGGAGCCATGGAGGCACCGCCCTCCCTGCGCCGGGCTCGGGGCGTGGGCCGAGGCTGGGCGGGTGGCTCTCGGCCGTGGCCTTCCCCGGCGGCCACGCTGGGAGCACAGAGCAGCCTCCGGCCTCCTGGCTGTGGGTCCGCTCGCGCTGGCTCTGCCGTCTGGGCCTCGCGCACGCTGTGGCCATGGCCTGCGGGGAGGGGCGAGCTTCCGGGGCCACTCCGTCCCAGCCCCTTCGCGGCGGTCCCCAGGCCTTGCTGAGAACAGGGCTGGGCCCGGGGTCGGGGCCTCGGCCGCTTCCAGTGTGGCGGGCGGGGTCTCCCATGGCGTCTGGGCCCCCTCGGATGTCCCGAGGCCCTGGCCACGCTGGCCTGTGGCTGTGGACCATGCCCGCCGGGAGCCCTGGGCCCGGCGAGGACCAGCGCGGGTCAGGGCCGGTGCGTCCGAGCAGCCAGCTGTCCTCGGGGGGCCGCCATTCCCGCGTCCTCGGGGACCCTGCCCACCGCCGTGGCCAGCGGCCGGAACTGGCGGTCAGGGCCACGGGCGGCTGAAGCCGGGCTGCAGGCCTCGGCCGGCCCCTGGCACAGACGGTGTGCCCTCCAGCTGGTGAGCCACTGAGGCTTGTTCATCACACGCAGGAGCGGAAGACGGAGCACAGAGGCCTGGCTAGGAGCCGCCACCCACACCCGCTGGTGAGTCAGGGCAGCGGGCAGGGCACACAGCACAACACACGGCACAGCACACGGGCACACAGCACAACACATGGCACAGCACACGGGCACGTGCACACGGGCACACACACACGAGCAATGCACACAGGCACAGCACATGTGCATACTGGCATGCACGTTTGGGTACACACACCAGCACCTGCGCATGGGCACACACATGGACGCACATGCATGTGCACAGCACACAGGCACACGCACACGGGCACATGCACAGGCACACGCACACAAGCACATGCACACAGGCACAGCACAGGTGCATACTGGCATGCACATTTGGGTACACACACCAGCACCTGCACACGGGCACACACACATGGACGCACATGCATGTGCACAGCACACAGGCACACGGGCACACGCACACAAGCACATGCACACAGGCACAGCACAGGTGCATACTGGCATGCACGTTTGGGTACACTTACCTGCACACATGCACACCAGCACTCACGGGCACAGCACCATACACACACACACTAACACACATGTGTACACACGCACACGGGTTAACCCCAAGCGTGCTTGGGCAGCAGCTGCAGGCAGCAAACAGGCCTCGGAGACTCACCCTTGAGGCCTCGTCTCTGCCAGCTGCTTCCAGGGGGGCCTGAAGCCCTCACCCCGCTTGCCCGGCCTTCCGGGCCTCCCCGCCGGCACACCCCAGCCACGGCAGCAAGAAGGGGCGGGCAGAGGGCACGGCCAGGCACAGGGCCGTCCAGCGGGCTCCTCCCCTGCAGGGCCTGCCCGCAGGCCCGTCTGGCGTGGCGAGGCCGGGCCTCCCGCAGCCCTGGCTTCACCTCAAGGTGCCACCCGCCACCCACGCAGCAGGCCCAGAGGTGGGCCCACAGGTGGGCTGACACCGGAGCACCCCGCACACTGCAGAGTGGGGGCCCAGGCGGGAACCGCGTGCCCCGTGCCCAGACCTGGGCCACGGCCGAGTGGTTGGGAGAGATGGGGCAGGTCACAAAACTGCCCTCCACTGACCGGTGTCTGGACGGCCAGGTACAGGCCAGCTCCCTCGGGGCCCGCCCTCCCTCCCTCCCTCCCTCCCTCCTTCCTTCCAGACCGGCCAGGGGCTGCAGCAAGGCAGGCACTCTGGCAGCTGACGTGGGGAAAAGAGACAGCCCTCACCTTATCGATCTCCTTCTCGCTACGGGCTTGGACATAAGGTCGCCGGGACACAGGCTGCACCCGCCCGCTCAGCATCCTGGGGGCCCGGGGACGGCCTCCTCGCCCTCCCCGGTGCGCTGGCCTCAAGGACACGGTGCCCGCGCTCCCTGGAAGGCAGGCGCCACGCGTCCCAGCCCCCGACGGCGAAGCCGCCCGCCGGCCGCGCTGCCTCCTCTAATTAGGGCCGGGCTCTCCTCCGGCTGGGCTGTTTGTCTTGCTTAGGCTGCGTCCGTCGCCCCGTTAAATTGGCCGTGGCAGGCCATAATGGGGAAGAAGAACAGCGCGGTCGGCCATTCAAGGCTGAGCCGCGGGGGAGGCCAGCGAAGGAGACATCCAATTACGGCCGATTGGGCCCGCGGCGCCGGCCGGCCACGTGTGCACTGCCCCGGTCCATGCTGCGCCCGCTCTGGTCCCGGGGCCTGGAGGCCGCCCGGCTCGGCTCTGCAGGCTGGGGCCGCCGCTCCCAGCTGAAGGCCACAGGGGCACCGGCCCCATGGAGGACCCATCAGTCCCCGCGGGGGGCCCACTGGTGAGAGGCGGGGGGGCAGCGCCAGAGTGCTGGAGCGTGCAGCCCCATACCGCCAGCACGACGCCGCCCCAGCCGAGCAAGGAGCAAGTGCTGAGGCCCTGGCCCCTCACTGGGCCTGGACACAGCCTCAGCGCCGCGCCCAGGAGCCGTCTGGGAGGACAAGACCACGTCTGTTCCTGGACCCCCTCACCGCTCCGCTGCCCCCGCGCGGGTGGGCTGGAGGACCCCATGGCCCTGCACCGCCACGCGCAGCTCGTCCAGCCGGTGCCACGCCCTCCCAGCCCCGCGCGGTGGCCCACGGCGTCCACGGCTGTGGCGGGGCCGAGGGGGCGAGGCTGAGGCCGGGGCCCACGCGGGTGCGGGCGGCGCGGGGATGGAGGGCCTGAGGCGGCGCCGGGGCTCCGCGTGCTGCTGGCCGCAGGGGCCGCTCCTCGCCCGCCCGGGCCGGCTGGACGGGGGCTGGGGCAGGCCGGCCTGAGGCCTCCACGTGGGGTCTTGCGCCAGCTGCAGGAGCCAGAGCTGCCGGGGTCGGCTCCGCTCGTGCCCGAGTCCAGGCCCGCTGGACGCTTCGGTCTCGGGCCGCTGTCCCTTTGCCTGGTGGCGGGCCCCAGAGGCGCCTGCCCACCCACACGTCCACACAGCTGTCCCTGCGGGGGAGTCCACCCGCCCCTGCGGAGGGCAGCCCCAGGGGAGACGCGCCCTCCCTGTGTCACCGGGTCTGCACCCAGCATTTGTGGGTGCCCAGGGGACTTTGTGAGGAGCGGGGGCAGGCTGCAGAGGAGGGGTGCTGGCCTGGCCGGGGGCCTCCAGGCGCGTGTCCTGCCCCTCGTCGCTCCAGCCGAGCAGACGCTTCCAGCCCTTCTCGGCGGGGCCGGTCGCAGGAAAGGGGGCCCCGTCGGGCACCAGCGCTGGCCCCGCGCAGCTCCGGCCTGTCCTGGCCCGGCCCGGGGCAGCAGCGCATCTCCTGCGGCCTCTCGGGTGGAGTCGGACAGAGGGCCGAGCGCTGGGGTCGCGCGGCAGAGCCGGTGCGGGACACCACGCTGCCCCGCCGCGCGGCCGCGTGCAGCCCTGCTCGGCACAGGCAGCAGGCAGGAAGCAATTTGATGTGTGTGAATTATTCAGAGCAACCGAAATGAAATGAAGAATTGAGGCAACGTGCACAGATACAGAGAATCAGAAAATAGATCCCCACTGGAAAGAATTCATAAGGTTGATCTCGGAAGCAAATTAGCGGGAGTTACGGAAACATGATTTGATTAGATGCGACCGGCTGTTTCGAGAACAATGCTCAGAAAGTGTTTTTCTCCAAACGGGTTCACCCTGGGTTGTTCTGCAGGTAATGCTGGCTCCCCGCTTTGCCACGTGCACCCCTGGGGCCAGAGGCCCTTCCCACTCGCCCGTGGGGGCCCTGCGCCCCCACCCGCCGGGGCCAGCACAGCAGGGACCAACCAGGCTTGAGCCCCGGTGCACCCCCCGGCCCCACACCGGAGTCTGGGGAGGGGTCGCGAGGCGGGAGGGCTCCCCGGGACAGCGCCTGCTGGAGACTGGGACCGGGCCCCAAGTCAGGAGCTGCTGGCCTGCGCCCGGGGCAGCTCAGGCCAGGCCCCTCGGCTCCGGGACCTCAGCGCAGCTGCGGGGCACCGAGTCAGGCACCGGCCGCGGGAAGGCGCCAGAGTCCAGAAGGAGCAGCAGGGCGCAGCCAGCCCTGGGGATGGGCAGCTGCCCGCCCGGAGGGCCCTGCACCAGGGCAGGCTGAGAGGTGGCGGCCGGGCTGGCGGGCTCCCTCCTGCCTCTGGCAAGGGACAGCCACTGAGGCGCCCGTGCTGCGAGGACACCGGAGCCGGTCAGTGCCGAAGGGCCAGCTGTCCAGGGCGCTGGCGGTGGGGCGCGGCCTCAGCTGCACGGGGCGTCGCTCGTGAGCTCAGGAAACCAGGCAGCCACTGACCAGTCACCGCTCGCCCTTCCTAGGTGCACACCGCGGCCTGGCAGGACCCTCGGCTGGCCACGCGGGCAGGCGGGCGGGCAGGGGCGGGGGCAGGTGGTCACGCAGGAGAGTGGGGGGAGCAAGGAGGCAAAGGCACCACGAGCCTGGGGTGCCCTGGGGTGGGGGACGTGTGAGGGCAGCAGGGAGGGACGGGGCAGCTCAGCGGGGGTGAGGGGAGTGCCAGCCTGGGGGCCAGACAGGGAGGACTCGGGGGCTGCTCACGGGGACTGTGCATGGGGGCTGATGGGAGCTGCTCGCGGGGGGCAGTAGACACTCCGTGAGCCATCGGCGGGAGGACGGTGAGCGAGAGGGAGGCCCAGGAGAAGGCCCCGTGGGTGCTGAGGCGGGGGAGCTGGCACTTGCTCCGAGGGCAGCGGGGTGGGCACACAGGGCGCGGGGCCCACAGAGGCGCCCCCGCCTCACTCCTGTTCCCCGCGCACTGCGGGCGGGAGAGGGACAGGGCCGCAGGCGCGGGGCGAGGGCCGGAGGACCCGGGCCCGGGGCTCAGGGGAACGGCGAGTGCTGGCGCCCTCTGAGGCCTGCGTGCACGGCGGCCCGGGCCGCGCTTCCTCAGACACACTGTGCTGGCAGGCGGCGGCCTGGGTGCCGGAGGGGCTGCCCAGGGGCCCAAGGGGCCCACCGAGCCCAGGGCTGATCAGCCCCTGGAGGGGACCCCGGGAGGGCGGGCAGCTCCGCGGGGGGACGAGGGTCCACTGCAGCACGAGGACTAGAGCCGAGGCCTGGCGTCAGCAGACTCCAGGAGGTGGGAGGGCGTGGCCCGGCCGGTATGGGAGGAGCCACCATCACCTGTGAGGCCTCAGGCGGGGCCCCACCTCCAGGCGAGGAGGCAAGGGGAAGGTGGGGGGGGGGGGTGGTCGGGGCAGCCAGGAGGTGCTCTCCCACAGGGCTGAGCTGTCTGGGCCTGCAGGGGGCCCAGCCAAGGCCTATGCGGCCATGAGGGCAGTCCGGACAGGCCTCCTCGCCCCCGGCCCCGGCCCAGGCCACGCAGGGCCCTCGGGCTCCTCCGGGACAGCCCCCGCCGTCCGTGCACCCCCAGACACCTCCAGACAGCCGCAGCCGAGAAGCCGCTCCGCTCCAGACGCCCCTCCCGGCCCCGCGCCCCCCCAGATGACCTTTCAGCCTCCTTCTCAAAGTCAGCAGAATATGATTTTATTGATTAGAAGTGCTGGGCTTGTCAATTTGCTACAAGGGGGAAAGTATGCACTTCCCCGCCGCTTTCTTAAACAAGTCGTAAAATGGATTGCCCATATAAAGGGAAGACATAAAACACCGGCCGCAGCGCTCGGGACTTGATAAATCAGCGAGAGGTGCGTCAGCTGCGCGGCTCCCGCTCTGGATGCAAAATGGCTGCCTCCCTGCAGCAGACCTCCCCTGCCGCCCGCTGCCCCCAGCAGTGTGCCGCAGACAGTCGCCTGCCCCACTCCCCACTGTCTCTGGGGAGCCCTCTCAGCCCCGCACCTCTGGCCTGTGCCCCAGTTCTTGTGTGCATAAAGAAATAAATCTTAAAAAAAAAAAAGGCTGCCTTCCCCATGGGGAGAGCCGGCCAAGCTGCCCAGGCTGCTGAGGACAGGAGGCCAGAGGGGAGGTGGGCGCCTGGAAGACCCCCCAGGAGCAGCTCCTGCGAGCTCCGAGGGCAGGCCCCAGAAGCGCTTCCCCTCCCTGGGAGCAGCAGAGCTGCAGCCCGGGCCAGCTGCTGGGCTGGCCATTTCCAGGACCGTCTGTGCCGCTCTGGGCAGATGAGAAGGGCAGCCCGTCCTGTATCGCACCAGCAGCCCCGCCCGCAGGCGAGGACCAGGCTGTCCATGCTCTGTGATGGATCTCAGTGGACTAACAGCCCCGGTTTCCTCCCCTGCCCTCTCCTCCAGGGGGTGTCTCAGGGACCCAGGCACTGCCCCTGCCCTCTCCTCCAGGGGGTGTCTCAGGGACCCAGGCACTGCCCCTTGCCCTCTCCTCCAGGGGGTGTCTCGGGGACCCAGGCACCGCCCCTGCCCTCTCCTCCAGGGGGTGCTGCAGAGATCCAGGCACCTCATCCCGAGCCCCTGGGCCTCCTGAGAAGGGGCAGGAGAACACGCCGGGCAGGTCATAGGAGCCCATGAGTGCCAGGACTCTGGGAGCCTGGAGGACCCGTCCTCACCATGGTTGTTAAAATACACACATCTGCAAGGACCACAGCTGGCCGCACCTGGGAATGCTAACTCTGGCTTCGAGCCGTGGGCGTGGACTGGGTGATCTCAGGCAGGTGACTCAACTCCAAGGGCGTCTTCCTTCCCAGGGGAGGTGATCCCCCAAGGGCACATCCCCACCTGGCCCAGAGCCCACCCACACAGCCCATATGGGCAGCACAGCCCCAGCCACACTGGCCAGGCCCCAGGCCAGTTTACCCTCATGCCTGCACCAGCCATTGGCTCGAAGGTCCCCAGCAGCTAAGCCCTTCCCCCGAAAGGTGGTGGCTGGTGGCTACTGCCAAATCAGTGCCCACCGAGCAGCTAAGGGGGAAACACAGGGCCATAGGGAGGGCTTTCTGGGGGCAGATCTGGCCAAGCGGGGCCGGCTGGGGCGGGGAGGGCGCTGTGGCTGCGGGTGCCTTGGAGCCTGCCACCTGCAAGCTGAGGGCGGCTCTCTCCCTGCATGCAGGCGTGCCCTGAGGGCTCGAGGCTCTTGCCGGGTTCCCGGGCCCTGGGTGCAGCGGTGGGCAGAGGGCTCGAGCAGGGCACGGGCCAGGCTGACGTTTCTGAGATCGTCCGGGCAGGTGCGGTTGAAGCAGCCAGCCTGGGACCCCACAGGGACTTCCCCCAGAAAACAGAAACACGTGGCTCCCCTGGAGTCTGCCCAGGCCAGGGCGCGGAGGTGGGGGCTCGGGCAGCTCTGGTCCCAGCACACAGAGGACCCCACTTCTGTCTCTCCAGGAACGAGCTGGGGCAGGCAGGTCCTGGGAGGGGACCCCGGAGCGAGGCTGCTGGGGTGCCCGTGGAGAGCGGGGCGGGGTGGCCACGGGCCGGGCGGAGGAGGCCGGCAGGCGGCCCTGACCACCCAAGCAGGGGCGGCCTGGGGGCGTGGAGGCCGAGACTAGTCGCCCGCCGAGGCATCTGGCTGCTGGCCCTGAGGGCAAGGCAGGGAGTGGCCACCGGTCAGCAGCAGTCCAGGCCCCACCTGTAATCAGGGCTTGGCCCGGCTCATCCGAGGGCGCGCAGGGCTATGAGGGTCCAGCCCCTCGCACCGCGGGGTCCAGAGTGATGTTCTCAGCCGAGCTGCAGCCGGGGTGTCCAGCTGGTCAGACACCCCGGAGCACGCAGATGACGGCCCCACGGTGTACGGCCGAACGCCCTGGGCCCACGCCCGGAGTCGGCCAGGTGGAGGCCCTGGCCCGGGGCCGGGGCTGCCGCGCAGAAGGCCCTGCAGCCCTGAAGCGGTGGGGCCTGATCCTCTGCCCTCAGCACCGCAACAGCCCACGCCGAGCTCTGCCACGGCATCCTGTGCCACAGGCACTTAGCTCTCACGACCCAGCGGTTCGAGCTCCCTGCCCGGGAGGAAGGGGGACCCTGGCCAGAGCCTCGGACCCCCTCAGCCCAGCCGGGGCACAGGGCCGGGAGCCGGGCTGGCGGGGGTGCCGGGAGCAGGGCTGGCGGGGGTGCCGGGAGCAGGGCTGGCGGGGGTGCCGGGAGCAGGGCAGACAAAGGTGTGTGCAGGGCCTGCTGCTGGCCCGGGAAGCCGGCGCTGCCGTGAATCACCTGCTAACCCGAGCCCTAACCCCGTGATCTAATCCCTGAGATCGGGCTAAGAGACACCTGGGGTGGTGACAAATTTAGACCTCCGCCGATGTGCTGAGTCACGCTTGCCTGTTCGGAAACAGAGAGCTAATTAAGTTACTGTCGGAGGCAGGCTCAGGGAGGGATGGAAAAAACCGGGTGGCTCTGGGCCGCTCAGGGAGAGGAGCGTCCCCGCAGGGAGGGGCCCGCGCCTCGCCCTCTCTCGGGCCTGAGTCACGGACAGCGACACGGAGCCCGAGGCCCCACCGGGCAGGCTGCAGAGGACCGGGCTCAGAACCAGCGGCCGGCACCGCCCCCTCTACCCCCGCCCCAGCCCCGGCAGGTCCGTGCTGCCGCGCGCTCAGGGCCAGGTGAGCACAGCAGGGAGGCAGGTCTGACCCGCAGGCCCCGTCCAGCCGGGAAGACGCCTGGGCAGCCGGCAGGCAGGCTGAGGAGGGCGGCCGGAGAGGGCCGTGGACATAGCACCGACGGCCCGGCACAGCCCCTCAGGCCCCGCAGACAGGGGTGGGCACAAGGAAGCACTGGACGCCCAACCCAAAGGGGCCAAGCCCGGGACATGCGCCCGTCCGCGGAAAGGCAGGACGGCACCAGAGCCAGGCCCGGCCTCCCCGCCTGCCCGCCCCCGACCCAGAGGCGCCCAGAGCCACACCCCGTGGCCACGCAGCCTGGCGGTCAGGCCCGGGCGCGGCCTCGGACGCCCAGCCATGAGAGGCGGGGGAGGCCCCGCACGCCGCTCCGGATCCTCGGTGCATTTTCCTTCCAGCCCAGCAGCCTTCCAAGTTGGAGGCGACGCCAGCTGCCAAGGGCCTGCTGAGGCGGGAAGCGTGTGAAAGCGTGGGGGGCTCCACGCCTACAGCAGCATGAGGAGCTGAAAGTGGGTCACCCCCGTGCCCGCCCCCAGGCAGCACCTGCCCGCACAGCCAGGAACCGTGGCAGCTCGGCGCACACCCACCGGCCGGGCGCGGCGGGCCCAGAACGGAGGGTCCCGGCACGGGGCTCTTCCCTGACCCCAACAGGCTCCGGCTCTCGGTGCCCCGTCCCGTGTTCCCGTCATCACCTCTCAGGAGGGAGCAGCCTGTTGCATTGTACCGGGGCCCAGAGAGGCGGGGCAGGCAGTTCCCCCTGATCCTCCCCACCCCATCACCCTGCCTAGGGCCCCTGCACGGCTCAGCCCACCCCAGCATCACAGCACGTCTCCCTGGGACTCAGACACGAGCTGGCGAGGTGGGGGATAGTGGATGGTGGATGGAGGATGGAGGATGGAGGATGATGGATGGATGATGGAGGATGTATGGATGGAGGATGGATGGATGGAGGATGGACGGATGGTGGACGGGTGGATGGACGGGTACATGGACAGACGGGTTCATGGATGGATGGTGGATGGGTGGGTGGCCGGGTGGTTGGTGGGAGGGGTGGGGCAAGCTCTGGGCACACGCTGCTCGCTCCCCGTCACGCGCACTCGCCCCAGGCCCCGCCCCCCGCTGTCTTCTCACAGGCCATCCGCAGAGACACGCTCGGGCCCACGTGTGGGCACCTGGGGTCCATCTCCTCCTACAGGGCTGGCTCTGTGTCCACCAACATATCCTCAGGCCCGAAACTACCCCAACACTCAGGGGGCGGAATAAACTCGTGTTGAATGTGGACCGACGAGAGCGTCGGCACAGTGCCTGCCTCCTGCCGGCCTCGGCCACCGCGCGGGACCAGGTGGGCAGCTGTGTCAGGACCCGCTGGGCTGCCTGGGCGCTTCTGCCCGCCACGCCCACCCCCGCCTGCAGCGGCTGCCCACCGAGGGGCGCGCTCCTGTCTCCGCAGTCCAGAAGCGCCAGGAAACCCCGGGCCCAGGGAAGAGGGGCCGGGGGCGGGGGTTCTGGGGCTGGCTGGGGGAGGGCGGCCTGCAGGCAGGTCCCGACAGTCCCGACGCCCCGTCCCCGGGCCCGCCCGGCCCGCCCGAGGGAGCCAGCCTAGGGAGGCGTGCGGGTGTTTCCCCGGAAGCTGCTGCGCTCGCCAGCGGCTGGAGCCCGCATCCCTCGCCCCCGCATCCCCGAGTCCTGAGCAGAAGCTGGATGTCCGGTTCCGGAACTGGGGTGCCCTTGGCCGGGTTACAGGGTAACACAGCGCCCCAAGAGCCAGCCAGGCTGATGCAATTCCCCAGCTGGGCAGGTGCGGGCGGCTACCAGGCCTGGCTCAGCACGTGCCCATCGGCCCCAGAGTGCGGCTGGAGACGCAGGGGATGCCCGCAGCAAGGGGTGCACAGCCCCCGGGCTGTCGCAGCCCTGCAGCTCCGTCCGCGGAGGGCGGGGCACTGCTGGGCTCCCCAGACTCGCCTCGCTGCCCTCTCACCTGCACGTGGGCACGGGGGCTGCGGCCTGTGGGCTGTCTGGACAGCCCCTCGGGGACCCGCGTGGAGGCAGGCCAGAGGCCCCGCGCACCCGGCCTGCGGTGGGCGGGCAGCAAGATCAGGCTGTGCAAGGAGCCCACGGGCCAGCGTGGCGCCTGCCCTGTCCCAAGACAGCCCTGTCCCAAGACAGCCGGAACTCGGGGGCTGGCAGGGCCGCAGGCTTACGCCCAGGAGAAAGCTGGGCACCCTCCCTGCAGCGGGCCCAGGCCCCGGGCAGCTCTGACCCCGCGAGGCGGCAGGACCCCAGCGTCCACTGCGTCAGAGGCCGGGTTGCCACCGGGCCTCCCAGCGCCTCCTCGGCACCCCACGGGGTGCCGCCAGGACCCCCAGCTCCCCACTCCCGAGCACTTGGGGTCTGGGGATGCAGCCCCAGGGCAGGGACGAAGGAGCGGGGTCCCCAGGGCCTGGGGCGCTGCCCACTGAGGACAGCGAGGACAGCCGTGAACAGGGAGGCCGCGTCTGCCTCCTCCCCGGCCCGGGCGTCTGGCCGCCCTGGACGCCGGACACCAAGCTGTCCAGTCCATGGCCTGGCCCGCAGGCACTCCGGGTCCTGGTCTCTCGGGTTCCCGTGTCCCGGCCAGGGAGCCGCCAGCCCCGCCGCCCTCCGGAGCGGTCATCAAGCCGACGCTGTCCCGAGGCCGGGGCCGGGACCTCCGCAGCTGCCGTCTTCTGGGAAGGGGGGCGGAGGGGCGCAGCCCCCCTAGATCAGGGTGCTGAGATGTCTGCGCGGGTCGGAGGCGGCTCCCCGCCGGGCACGGCCCACAGCTCCGGGAGACAGATCTCCCGCGGCCTCCCGCAGGCAGCCCATTTGTTTGGGGGTGAAGGAGGGAGGCCGAGGGGCCCCGCGCATTCGTCTACGCGGCATCTGCAGCGCCCGCTCCGGCCTGGCTGGGCCTCCCCTCCCCGGCGCAAGAGCCGCAGGCCGAGCCTGAGCACACGGGAGCGGCCAGGACGCAGGGACCTCGCCGCTGGGCGGGCCCTGGGGCTGCCGGGGTCCCAGTGTGTCGGGGGACGGCCCGCGCTCTGCACCTGCGGGGCCACCCATGGGCCGGAGACACCTCTGCTCGCCGTCCTGGGGCCCGCGGGCGCCAGCAGGCGCCGGCCCTTGCCCTGGAGCCTGGCCGCGGGACGCAGCGGTGTCCATGGCGCTCACACCACGCCCGGCCCGGCCAGGGGACTGGGCAGCCGGCACGGCCCTGCCCTGAGGCGTCGGCCCGGGAGGCGTCTGCCACGTCACGGAGCCAGAGCCCCCACACGCGACTTGGGGCCCCTGCTCCCTGCGGGTGGGGTACAAGCAGGCTGCTCAGCCCAGCGTGAGCACGGAGGCTGGGGGGACGCGGAGGCTTGGGGGGGCGCGGAGGCTTGGGGGGGCGCGGAAGCTT
>JAGFMF010012186.1:11445-24395 GCA_019455555.1 Galemys pyrenaicus | reverse complement strand
TCCATGAAGCTTTTCCTGAAGTCCCGTCAGGTCAGCACTTCGTCATCTCCCTCAGCTCAGTGTCTGCGTCCTGGCGTCTGCTCGTGCAGAATGAGATGCGCAGAGCACAGGAGCGGCACCGGCTCAGCCAAGCCCAGCGCGCCCAGAGCACAGCCCCGAGCAGTTCTGGAAGCGCTTGTCTGGAGGAAACGGCTTCTCAGGTCACGAGGTCACAGTCGTGTGTGTTCTGATTTCATTCACGACCTCCCACGGCTTTTGTCCTTCAACGCCAAAATATGGCCTAAACCTTTGTTTTTAAAGATTTCTTTATTTATGCACACAAGAACTAGTGTACAGGCTAGAGGTGAGGGTGGTGAGAGAATCCACCAGAGAGAGTGAGGGACAGAACAGGCAGGCTGACTGAAACAGCGGGCAAGGCAGGAGAGGTCTGCTGTGCCCTGCGGGTCGCTTCCCCAGCCTGCAGCAGGGGATGAACTCGTGCTGCAGTGGCTGTGGTTTGCGTCATAGTGCGTTGCTTAACCCATTGTGCCACCAAGGAGACCTGATGACTTAAACTTTTTTTTGAAAACTACATATCCCCTGACCAGATGTTGTGTTACCATCTGACAACTTCCATGAGAGGTTTGAACAGCTGCAAAGGAAGTGATAACACCGCACGGTAGACACTGACATTTACCCTGGTACATGGAATGGGGGTTTTCTGTGATCTGTTACCCCCTGTACCCGTTTTAAATATACACACGCAAAACCATCCTTAATCTTGGAGGATTTTGCTTTGTTTTCTTCAAATGATTGTTTATATGTTACATTTCTACTCTAAAATTTTATCACCATCTAATATTAAATAATTGCTTACCTTTATATATAAATGAAATACAATTTTCTGTGGTGTTCAGTATTTCAAACAAAATACTTTTTACTTATTAGACTCTCCAAGGTGTGATATGTGTGTGTTTTAAGCTGTTACAGGCAGGGAAGGTGAAGTTATGAGACAAAATGTCTGACCCGCCTGAGGTACACTCTGGCTGGTTTTGGATGTTTAGGGAGGGCCAAATTATTTTATTCATATTTAACAGTAACACATATGAAACAAAAACTACAGGAAGTCCTGCATTGTATATTGATGCCAACATTATTTTTTAATCTCGTTACATTTGACTCCTGGGGTGTGCTTTCCCTAAGACACGAGCACAGTAGAATCTAAAATGGATCAGGAGTGTCCCGAGGCTAGAGGGTGAACACTGAGGAAGATGTGGGAAAGCAGAGCCTGCTGGATGCAGGGAAGGGCATGAGCATTTACCTTTGGGGACGTAGTGAGAGTCACTCCCCAGGAGCGTTGCTGTGGAATGTGATGGGCTTGACACGGCAGTGCCCGCGACACTCAGAAGGGAGGGTCAGGCCCGCGGACACTGCTGGACTCTCCCTGTGTGTCAGGGCAAGGCCCTTGCCGGGGAGCTGAGAAGGGACGATGGACAGTCCACGCTGCAGAGTGAGCTGAGGGGCAGGTGGAAGCACAGACGTGAGGACGAGAACATCATTAACCTCTAATTTATTGTGACAATCAAAGGTTCTTCACGAAAGGAACCGCCAGCCGCTGAGCCCCTTCCGTGTGCAGCCTGCCCCGACGGGTGGATTGGGTTTGGGAGCAAGTGCTTTTACTTTTCAAATGACACAAAAAACTGGGCATCCAGCCAGCTCTTCTGTGCCTCAGAGAAAGCCAACCTCGTTCACATCGACTCCCAGAAGGAGCTGGTAAGGGCTGTCTTGGGGCGTGTTCTCTGATGGGTCCCAGCTCAGAGGGGTGGCTGCGTGGGGTGAAGCTGAAGGACACGGGGGATCTGGTGCAGGTGGACTTGGAGGTGTTGTGTGTGCTCCCTGCTGAGCCCTGCGAGAGGTTCTAGATCGTTCTCTCGTGGCATCCCCATCACTACCGCACGGGTCAGCTGCATTGTTGCCAATGCACAGAGACGTGTGGGCATCAGAATTCACCATCCAGACAGGTGTTGTGGGAATGAGGGCGACAATAGTCACACTCTGCTGAACCACAGTCAGCACCCGGGTCTCCCCAGCCAGCGGGGGTGGTGACTATGAAGTGATTTGTGTCAGAGACAGGGAATGAGTTTGGGACTGAGAACCTGGGATGAGTCTAACTCCAGAGTCTGGACTTCTCCATCAAACATGCTGCCGTGTAAAGAGAGAAGGCTGTAGGGTGGGAAAACCAGAGAGTAACAGGAAAGAAACAGTTCTTCACTTTCTGTGTCTTATAATAGGATTTCCTGAAAAGATACAGAGACGGCTTTCCCCACTGGATAGGCCTCAGCAGAAATTCGTCAAATGACCCCTGGAAGTGGGCAGACAACACTGGACACAACGTCTGGTATGTTTGGGGCCTGCCCTTCCTCTGTGTTCATGTTGGTTTGTGTGTGAGTTGTGTTCATAAGGAGCAAACTTATGTCACAGAGACTCACTGTGTAGGAGGGAAGAGATGCATGTCATGTTCTTGTACTTCTGTTTATTAGCTTGGTATGAAACTTTATTGTGATTTTCATTGACATGTTTAATCTGGTGATGACTCTGGATATGGCTAATACAGTCTGAGCCAGTGGTTTGAACATTTCTCTGCTGGAGCCTCAGATGTGGACATAGTCGCCGAGCACATCAGGGCTCTCAGCTCCTAGAACCACAGAGGAGGGTCCCCACAAACCTCCTGAGCCCTCTCTCACCCCACTGCTGCATCTGTCACAAAGGAGAGTCTTGGGGGAAACGATGGGAATATTTCCTGAGGTTTTATCAGTGAAAGGAACTGGGAACACGTCCTTGGATTGTGGACATGTCAGTGGACAGATAAACAGAGGCGCCACATGAGCTCCATCAAAGCGATGCGTGTAAGAGCTGCCTGGTCAAACCAGCCTGACCTCACCTGAGGCCTGCAGGGGAAGGCTCAGAACAGGGAGGGAAGAGCACGAGGGACTGTGTGACGAGCACGAGGGACTGTGTGACGAGCACGAGGGACTGTGTGATGGTCACGGTGCTGTGTGGCGGGAGGACATGGGGACTGCCCCCGAGAAGAGAATCCAACACTGTCCAGAACCAACACAGTGTAGAGAAACAAACAGCAGCAACACTGACGAGCAGGTCAGTATGTTTACATCACACCTTCATGACCACTCGGGAGCGGCCTGGAGACAACACTCACAAGCTCTGACGTCACCGTCGATGCTGCGGACGCGCCTCCCCCGCACCTCGTCCTGACATCCGGGCTCTGCAGGTGCTGACGGACGCGTGGTCAGTCCTGGCCTTGGGACGCAGAGTGACCAGTGCAGAGTGGAGCTTTCAGGGACCGGAGCTGGGCTGTGGTGCAGGGGTGAGTGCGGGTGTCAGCGTGTGGACTTAACGCTGCTGTTTGGTTGTAGGTTCAACGTCACAGGAGATGAGGACTACGCCTACGTGAACGATGTGGTCAGCAGTGGCAGGGGCTATGGGGAGAAGAGATGGATTTGCAGTAAACCGAATAATTACGCTGACAAGTGCCAAGTTCATTTAAACCCTACGTAGGGAAATCCCCAACCATTGATGAGAAGCTGCTTTGTCTTTGTGACGTCCAGTTGCGTCCCATCACGTGTCTGTGAACACTATCCCGGGGGCATTCGTGCGCTCACTACTGTTCCTGTTCCAGGTGCTGAGACACAGCTTGTTCTGCCAGCACATCTCATTATTCATCCAGCCGTGCGTTAGCTCAGTGCGCATCCACCACACAGTGCTCTGCCTCAGGGTTCGGTAGGACGTGACTGTAGCTGAGTAGGTGTCTGGTGTGAACGGATACTGCTGTTCTGAAGCCAGAATATAATTACTACTTATGAATTCTACTTTTTATGGCCAGATTTAATAGCTCCTATATATAAACAGTCTGATCTTGCCCATGAGATGTGTAAAAATGGCCATGCCAGCAGAAACTACCCAAAATCATGTTAATATTCAATGAGAAAAATTGTATTTGGTGTACAATCTTTGAATACATTCAGAATTCTCTGTCACAAGTATGTAATGAAACTTAAAGTACTAGAAATATTTATTTTTTTACTGTGTTTTAAAACATAATTTTACTAATTCTGTGTGTGTTAAGTTAAAATGTGCTAGATAATACCTGTAAACAACATTCTTTATTTCATCCTTGATTATATATAGAATTCTTTTATCCCAGTTTAAATCACAGTTACTTCAGCATGCTTAGTATTCAAAATTCAGTTAGAATTCTTACTTGCTATTTGGAAACAAAAGGTCTTTAACTTCTATGGCTTCAGCTACACTATACTGATGAGACCCTACAAGGATGAAATAGAAAATTAAATGTGTTCTTTTCTGTATATTCGTTTCTCCCATTTCATTGGCATATTACTCCATGTTCTTGTAATTATTTGAAATTTCACTGTATATATGATTTTACAGATTTACTATCTGTGTTTCACTCACATTGTGTATATTTTATTGCGCACAGCCAACACACTGTGCTGTAAGTGCAGGACTCACACTCTGTCCTGGAGAGGAGCCGTCATCTCTCTCGCCCCCTAATGCCCTTTGCCTCACGGCCCATCATCCCTGGATGCTCGCGTGCGGGCTGTGGCAGTGGGTCTGTCCCTGGCGCCTCCGGCTCTCCGGGCGGAGCTGCAGTCCGCAGACCCGAGCGCAGCGAGGTTACTCTCTCCCTGACCTGCCGCGTCAGTCTGCCGGCCGTGCGCCGTGACCAGTCTTCCCCGAGCATCGGGCGTGCGGCCGCACCCGACTCCGTCTCCGCCAGCGCTGGCCTGGAGCTGCAGGGAGACAGGAGAGTCTGCTGGTCTCGTGGGTCACTCGCTGTCAGAGGATGGAACTTAGGTCATGGTGGTGACCATGCTGAGTCTTAACCCTGGGCCACCAGGGAGGCCCTGGAGGTCCACTATCTGATGTCCAGCTCACTGTGCTTTTTCTGTATCAAGTTAGAAGTTAGTGATAACTGACTCCTTTAACTCAGCTTCTCTGCCTCATTAGAGATTCTTGGTGGTGAAAATCATTCAAACCACATTTGGGGAATCTTTCTTCACAGGGACAAGCACCCAAAATTACATAGTCGATAATAGGAAAAAGTACATAATTTGGTACTTACTTTTCCATTTTACATCCATTTTGATTATTTTCACACTGCATTCATACTGTCAAACTGATCCTTCTAACCTGACATGTGACCATGTCACTCCCTCGCAGACCATCTGTCAGTGACTCTCCACGGTCAGTTACCGCTCAGACTCCTGGTGATGATGACGGTCACCCTGTCCAGTGATGTTCTACCTCCTTCTCTGGCCATTTCCTTCACACCCTGCTCCCCACACTCGACACCAAAAAAGGGCAAATCACACCCAGGTCGGTCTCCCCCAGCAGAGCCCCCGGGGGCGGGAAGGAGCAGCAGGAGCCGCGAGTCTCACATGACGTCCTGGCGGCGCTGCCGGCCCCTCCAGAGCGTAGAGCGCAGCCGTGAGTGACCGGCAGCCCCGTCTCGCAGCGCCCAGACCCGGCTCTGTTTAAGGGGGAGGTGGGGCCACCAGGTGGTGCTGAGCAGAGCTGAGCACAGACAGTGCCTGTCAGCGCCCAGTCTCCTGCATCCAGCACCCCTGGGTGCTCTGGGGTGTCACATCCTGCCGGGGGGGGGACCTGGGGCCCCAGCCGCCCACCCTGTTACCATTGGACGTTTCCACAGCACAGGGCCAGTCTCACAAAACCGTGTCCCCGTCTGTCTCCTGCCGTGTCCCGCCAGACCGTGCCCACGTGGACTGTCAGTCTCTCGCCCCTGAGAATCCGTGCCCGGGAGAGTCGCGTGACCGTCTCAGCGTGTCCGCGGGCGCAGGCCCAGTTACCGACGGCTGGTGAGTCTGCCCGGACACAGGCGTCTGTGTGTGTTTAGGACGAGGCTCTGCCCCTGAGTAGCTGCGGCCAGTTCGCTGAGAACGTGTGTGGTCCGTGGGTCTGCGCGCGGGTTTAGGTGTCTGAGCTTCTTACCTCTGAGTCCAGTAAAGTTCAATAAAAACTCAATCATTCTTCTGAAGCCTGAAAACACAGAGACAGGAGGCGCCTCCTCTGTGGCTCAGCAGCGACACGGCCCCAGGGGGCCCTCAAGCTTTAGTGTTTCCATCACCAAGTGACCCCAAGGGACTCTGGTGTTTGTGTAGTCGAAATGCATGTATGAAATGCTCATTAGATATTTTTTACAGATAAATTTATTTCTGCACACAAGAACTGGGATACAGGCCAGATGTTGAGGTGAAAGATTCCCCAGACACATGGCCGGGAGCAGAACAGGGGGATCCACTGGAAAACACTGCGAGGGGAGCAGCGGGAGAGACAGGAGAGGTCTTCTGTGCCCTATGCAGGGATCAAACTCGTGCTGCAGATGCTTCACAATGCAGTGCTTAACCCGTTGGGCCACCAGGGAGGCCCCTTCATTATTTTTTTAATGTGTGAATAGGTAGAATCTTGGTACTTTCCAGTAGGAATCACATGCAGGATATTTGATTTCAAATTGAGTGATTTTCTGTTCCAGACTAAAAGAAAATGCACTTTTCATCGTCTCAGAACATGAGGTAAGAGGCACTGAGGCACTTTGAACAGAGATAGGAGCAAGACAGAGAGACACAAATTATTATAATAGACTCAGAAAGAAATCAGGACCAAAAATAATTTAAGCCTGATTTATTGTGACGGACTCAGATGAAAACGTGGGAGACCACGACGTGCGGTCTGCAGTGAGGACTCACTTGCGTGGACCCACCTGCTCCTGGTCTTTATCCAGAAGACACAGAAGGGACCGCCAGAGAGTGTTTTCAACGGTCAAGATGCTTGGGGGGTGGCTGGGGAAGGGGTGCTGAGAACCCCGGGCTGGGAAACCCTCCCCGCTGCATCCCTCATCTTCCCCGACCACACCCACAGACGCTGCGCGGGCGTTTCAGGCGCGGTCAGAGACAACCGGCAGCCCCGGCACAGAGTTTCCTGCCTGACTACCGGCCTCTGCCACAATACCGGTGAGTGGGCAGCTTCAGCCTGGGGCCGTGGGGAGCCCCCCTGACGATCAGCAGTCACAGAGAGCACCCCCTGACCACCCGGGGCTTCTCACCCAGGAGTCACCAGTGACCAGGAGCACCGCGAGGTGAGAGCCCCAATAAGCCGCCCTCCCCACCCACCAAGCTCCTGCGTCTCTGAGGCTGATTCGTCCCCAGCCCCCCACAGCTGAGCCCTTACAGCTCTCAGCCCCAGAAACCAGGGGGTGCAGGGGCTCAGGTAAGCGCAGTGGGGTCCCAGTGACGCCCCTGCTGTGACCGAGGCAGAGGACGCAGAGGTGCGCGTGGGTCTGGTCTGGCAGCAGCTTCCTCCTGACGAGTCCCGAGTCCCCCGGGCAGGACCCAGCACAAGCGTCTCCTGTCCTGCGGGGTCAGGGAAACCTCGACACAGAACTTCGGGGATCTGGAAGGTGGGAAGTAGCTCAACCCGAGGACGAGCCCCACAGAGACACACGCGGGCACCCGCAGACCAACGGGGAAGAGAAGCGATTTCTGTGCGTCCTCGAGGAGACGGAGACGTTCTGTCCTGAGTCGCAGGGACGCCCTGACAGCCGCAGACAAAGACCCGGTGGGTGCGCACTCGAAGGACAGAAAGTCACCCCCGTTTTCAGACTGTCTGTGCAGAAGATCTTGGAAATGCAGATAAAACCTTCTGGAGCCAATAAGTGAGTGAGTGAGGTTGCAGGGTGTTTACTTTAATAAAAACAATCACATTGCTACATCCCAATAATTGACATATAGAAAGAGAAATGTTTGTGTGCAAGATTTAAACTTTCAATATATGGATGCTAAAATTTTGAAATGCTGGTAAAATAATGACGGTGACTCAGATAATGCAGGTGCACGCTCGTGCTCGGGTTTGGAGCCTTAACATGGTGAAATGTCACTTCTGCACGTCAGTCACTTTGCCCAACATGACCAGAGACTGGACACAGTTTTTATCAACACCCAACTCAGACTTCTGTAAGCGCGGGCACAGACTTATTCCAGAGTGAACGGGGGAAGGCACAGGCCTGCAGTAGCAAAGACAGTCTTTAAAGAGTAAATAGAGTGGAGGAGTCACTCTGCGTGATGTTATAGCTCATTGTACTGCTAAGGTCATGACACAGCACTGGCAGAAGTTCGGCACACACATAAAATGACAGAACAGAGTTCCCACAAATAGACCCACGCAAATGTGACCCACTGAGTTTTCACAAAGGGGTAACAGCAGTTCAGCAAATGTGACTAAGGCACTTGGATTTTGTTAGTTAAAAAAAAAAAAGTGAACCTGGAGCTAAATCCCATATCTTAAAAAACACAAAATGGCCCACAGGCTTAACTCTAAAAGATAAAAGTAGAGACACTTTAGAAAAAAGAATAGGGAAGATTTTTTTTTTAAAAAAAGATTTTTTTATTTATAAATACAAGAGCTGGGCTACAGGCCAGAGTCCAGGGTGGTGAGAGGATTCACCAGAGACAGAGTGGGGGGCAGAACAGGCAGATGGACTGAAGCACACTGCTGAGGGGAGCAGTGGGTGAGGCAGGAGAGGTCTGCTGTGCCATGTGGGTCTCTCCCTGACCAGCGGCAGGGATTGAACTCGTGCTGCGGTGGCTGTGGTTTGCTTCATAGTGCGCACTGAGCCACTGGGAGGCCCAGGAAAGATATTTTTAAGTACAGACCTGAGCGGTGAACTCTTGGATCTGGTGATAAGGTGCATGATTCAGAAAAGGACAAATTGATCTCTGAGCCAGAAAAAGCCCAGGCAGGTGCGGGAAAAACCAGCACAGCAGGTGTCTGATAAAGATCTACTGTCTAGAGTATAACGAACTCTCCAAACCCAACAATAAAACATCCAATCAGAAAATGGCAGCAATCGGGCCTCCCTTGTGGGGCAAGGGATTGAGCATGCACTGTGAAGCATCTTCAGCCACCACAGCACGAGTTTGATCCCCGGCCGGACAGGAGACGCACAGGGTGCAGCAGACCTCTCCTGTCTTCTGCTGCTCCCCTCAGCAGTGTGTTTTGGTGCATCCACCTGTTCTGCTCCCCGCTCTGTCTGTGGTGAATTCTCTCACCCCCCACACCTCTGGCCTGCACCCCAGCTCTTGTGTGCATAAATAAATCTTAAAAATCTTAAAAAAATATTTTTCAGTAAATTTTCTGAGTTATCTTTCCTCCAAACAGCACTCAAATAAAGCTGCCTGAATCCAGCCTTGCATCTCTCCAGTTATAGTTTTGATAATCATAATTTGCGGGTTACTCGCTGCTTTGTTAGGAAAGTGATTTGTAACCTTGTTCATCTGGAGAATTCCAAAGAAGGGCTGACTTCTTAAAATGTTCTCATAGTTTTCAGATTTATTGAAAAAATTCACTGAGTTGAACTCCAATAACCTTACGAGTGGAATCTGAAACGTTGTGGAAAGTAGGGGTTTAATACAGTTTAATGAAATTCACAGTAATTTTTATCCTGAAATTTACACCTTTTATTTCATGGGGTTTTACTATATAGAGATATATTCACCTGTTAATGGGCATTGGTGTTGGTTCACCTTTTAAGAATAATGTTATGACCACTAGTCTGATCTCTTTTTAAATTATTTTTTAAAAGATTTGATTTATTTATAAATACAAGAACTGGGGTACAGGCCAGAGGTGTGGGGGTCAGAGGATTCACCAGAGACAGAGTGGGGAGCAGAACAGTTGCACTGACTGAAACCCACTGCTGAGGGGAGCAGTGGGGAGGCAGGAGAGGTCTGCTGCGCCCTGTGGGTCAGCTCCACAGCCAGGTATTGAACTCATGCCGCAGTAGCTGTAGATGGTACATAGTACTACAACTTAACCCCTGTATCCCAAGGGAGGCCCTTTCGGCCCATTTTTGGACTGGATTGTTTACTTTGTTTTTGTTGAGTCCTGTGAGTTCTTTGTATGTCTTTGTGATCAGCCCCTTATCAGGAGCATGGAGTGCAAAAGTTTTTTTCCCAGTCAGTGGGTGTCTACTGGTTTTGGTTACTGTCTCTTTCGCTGCACAGAAGCTCTTTGATTTGATGGAGGCCCAGCTGTTGAGCTTTTCCTTCACTTTCTTTCCTTTAGGTGATGTCTTTATAGATGTTACTGAGCTGTATGTCATGAGGTGCTTTACGTGTGTTTTCTTCTATATATTTTATGGCTTCAGGTCTGATATCTAAGTCTTTGATAGATGTCAGGACCCCAGAGGACCTGCATCTGGGGGGATGGGCCAGGTGCCCCAGCTGGAGGCACCTTGAATCCAGACGAGGTGTCTATATGTACAGTTGATGGAGGATAAGAGGATAGAGAAACTGGACAGGAGACGCCTTAACACCAGAGACCCGCCTCACACAAGGAGGTGGGAGGAAGATGAACAGCCATTAACCCAACTACACAAACAAAGATCCTCAGGCTCAGTTACTGCTATGGGGGTGTCAGAGCAAAGCAGAGACAGGAGGGTGAGCTCTGTCTCCCGACCCACTGTTGTTTCTCCAGAGCTCATCGTAGAACTTCAAGTTCTGCATGGTTGGTTCAACGTCAACAACAAGCCACTCCACGCAGGACTAAGCCCCCCAAAGCGAAGACTCTCTCAGGCAGTCTCTGCACTGGCCTGGAGCACATGTCCTCCTGCCCACCCATGCCTGGGCAGGTGCTTCTCCTCACCTGCTCTCTCCTCTGCAGGGCAGCGGCTTCCTGCCTGCCGTGACCTGCACCTGCCGGGGCGTCTCCTCACGGACCCTCAGCAGAGGCCGCTCCCTCCAGGCCGCCGTCTGGCCCACGCAGGCCTCTCTCAGCAGACCTGTCCCCGTCGGGGCAGCTCTTCCTGCTGCCAGTGTCCGTGCAAGTGTCCTGTACTCTCCTGCCCCTTCCCTAATAAACCTGCTCTTTAAATATAACGAACATCTCTGGTCATGGAAAACTTGCCAGGGAACTCACTGAGTGCTGTGAACAGGGAGCTCTGGGGAGATGTTTTCCAGAGTGAACCCAAGAACCCGCTCTCAAACCCTCTGACTGCAAAACAGCATCACAGGCTCTGTCCCTGCCTTGTCTTCACAGAGTCAGAGTGGGACAGAGGTTTGGTCTCAGGGTTCAGGTCCAGGGTGACCTCAGCGCTGCATTTTCTGGGGTCACATCTCCCAGGAGTGTCAAGTGGGCCCAGGGGCTCCCCGGGTTCCATCGGCTCCTCAAAATCAGGGGGCTGGGGGTGCCTCCCCCTCTTGGGGCTCCACCCCCGTTGAGGGCTGTACCGGCAGCAGGCCCTGGCTCTGCCCAGGATGTGGGGCTCAGGCCAGCCCTGGGCGCTCCAGGCCACTCGGACTGTGCCCCATGACAGACCACCCCCCCACCCTGGGCCCCAGTGTCGTGTCAGGCTAGTCTGGAGGGTTCCAGAGGCTGAGGTCAGCGCCCGTGACCACAGGGACGGCTACTCAGACAGCGAGTGACCACACCAGCACCCCTGACCACTGTACCCCAAAGGTGCACTCTTGGGGGGCTGTGTGCTCTCTGTGCTTGGATAATTCAGACCACAGCTCTGCCCACGTGGTCACAACGGGACGGGACAGCCCCGCCCTGCCCCGCCGACTCCCTCCCTCGGCCGGCCAGAAGTCAGGGCAGCAACACTCAGCCTCTCCGTCCACCAAGATGCACCCAGGACCCCGACTCCTCCTGGGGACGCTTCCGTCGAGACGAGACAGAAAGACTGTCCGTGGGACCCCGAGTCAGCCCTGGACCGCGAAGCGCAGTCACCAGGGGCTGAGTGTCTGCCCCATCAGGCACGTCCAGGGCCTCTGGACCCCGCTGAGGGGAATATTCCGTCCAGCTGCTCGTGCCCTTAAGGGGAAGGGAACAGGAGGCGCCGGGGAGAGACAGAGGTGCACGGGGTTGGGCTGCGAGTGCTTCTGGGGGTCTCACGCGGAGCTGCTTGCCACAGTGTGTGGGTCTCGGGACACACGGCCTGAGGGACGTCAGGGGAAGCCCCACTCCCCTTTGCTTTCCCACCCCGGGAGGGCTCAGAGTGGGGTGACCGCGCTGTGCTCTGTGCTGGCCTCTGTGTGATCACACACTGCGCCCCTTCCCCCAGGTCCTGGTCCGTGTCACTTCATCTGTGGAATTAGGGTTCCTCCAGATGCCCCGCACCGCCTATCACATGCCCGCAAGGGCTCCTCTCACTGATGCCGCTCTCTCTGCGGAGGGGTGAAGCCCCTGGGCATGCAGGGGCCCCACTAGACCACATAGCCCCGCCTGCTGGGGCTTCGTGCTGAGGGATGGACTTTCCAGACCAAGCTCCAGAGTCCTCTGACTGCGTCGGGGACATCAGCCCGCCGGGACCCCCGCCCTCAGCGCTGACCTGAGCACCGGCCAGCACAGCCGCCGCGGCCGCACCTGCTCGGCTCTGCCACGCGCGGCTCTGGCCTCGGGCTCGTCCGCGGAGACAGCCCGGCCAGGGTAGAGTCCCCTCCGACGGCCTGTGTCCCAGCGGCTCCTTCTCCGCCTGCGAGTCCCGCGTGAGCGACTCGGACCCGCGTCCCTAACGCCCCTGGGGGACGCCTGGGTCCGGGTGGACCCGCCCGCGGGGACCGGACGGCCTCGCCCGTGGCTGGACACGGCCCACGTCAGCTCCGCGTGTCCGTCCCCCCGCGCGGGCGTCTGCCCCGCGCCCTCGCCCTCTGCCCTGCGGCTGGACCTGCGGGCGCAGCACGTGCTGTCGGGGGCGGGGACCCCAGAGCCGGGGCCCGTTCCGCGTCAGACACGAAGCGTTGGCGGCGTTTGCTCCGCGGTTTTCTGGCAGCAACGCGTCTGCGGGGGGTCGCAGATTTCAGATCCTGAGGACACAGATTCCTACGGGTGCGACGCCCTGTCCATGAGGGAGACACTGACCG
>JAGFMF010012186.1:0-11052 GCA_019455555.1 Galemys pyrenaicus | reverse complement strand
CCGAGGCTCCTCAGCAGGGGGCGTCGCAGCTTCAGCTTCCTGCAGGTTGACTCAGGGTCTGGGACCCGCAGGGGTGAGGAGATCCTGTGTCTGAGTCTGCTTGTCTGTCCTGGTCAGAGGAGCCGGGTGAGTCTCTGCCAGGAGCAGGTGGCAGGAGAGACACAGCGTGTCTGTGTGCTTTGTATAAAGAAATTCCTTTCAATATTTACTGTTTTTTTTTTAATTTGATGTTTTCAGCTATAGAATGAAATATACTGAGGTTAAGTAATTTTTCAAATCACACACTTTTCAATTTACTTTTTTTTAGCTTATAACAATACAAACTGTTACAGAATGTTGAGATTCAAATTCAGTGTGTCATCCATGTACGAGTTCTCTTGGTGTGCAGCAGAAAATAATGTATTTCCTCATAGGTCATCCCCACTTAGTTCCATATATATATATATCAATGCTTATTATCCAATGATTAATTCTGCGACCTTTAAAGTAGATTCAATTTTGGCATAAAAACACATAAAATGCTTGTTTTGTGTCTCACGTCAGGCCCCAAGTCTGTCCCAGAGACTGCCCGGGGGGGCCTGTGCTGCGATTCCCCAAGGACGAGCGACCTGGAGCGTCCCCAGCCCGTGGCACCTGCTGTCCCTGGAGCGGCGCCGACCCAGCGCCTCTGCCTGTCTGGTCAGGTCTTCGGTCTTCCGTGGAGCTGAGTCCTGCGGCCTGGACGTGACCCTGTCCCAGGTGCGCCTGCACCTCGCTCCCGAGCGGCAGGTGTCCTTGGCTCAGCAACGGTTCTGCTGCTGTGTGCAGCCGCTTTGTAGCTTCAATAATCCCGTTTGTTTGTTTTCACTTTTGTTTTCCTTGCCTGGCCCCCAGGGCCCACAGCCTCAGGGGGTGTCCACGCCCCGGGTGCCCCTGCCGTCCCAGCATGCAGGGAAGGCTCAGACAGGCCAGCTGCCTGGAGAGGGGAGAGCCGGGAGTCACCGGAGAGCCGGGGTGTCCACTGGCGCACGCAGCGGGCGCGGGCACCACCCAGGCGGGGACAGACCCCCTGCCGTCTCTGTCATGTGGAGACAACTGGACAGACACACAGCAGCTTTTCAGCTAGAATAATCCCATGTGTTTTTTTGCTTTTGTTTTCCTTGTGTGGCCCTGGGCAGGGGTCTACACCCTCAGCGGGGTGTCCTTGCCCCGGGCGCCCCCTGCGGGTCCCAATTAGCAGCGAAGGCGCCTGGGGAGCCAGGTGTCACTGGAGACCCCTGCGTCACCGGCCGCCTCATGGGAGTGGTCAGTCCGCAGGAGCCAGAGCCGCGGTTCGGGCTGCAGGCGCGGGGTAGACCCACTGAAGACCCTTGCGCGGGCTGCGGGGGTGCGCTCACGCCGGGGGTGGGGGGCTGGATCGCCGGTTTCGGGGCACCACTGCGCAGCTGTGCACTTGCGCGCTCATGCAGAGGCCGGCGCCCTCTGCTGGTCGGCCCGGGACCTGCTGCTGGCCGCGGTGGGCGGGGCGGGAGCGCAGTTATGGGGGTGGCTCCAGAGGAGGGTGTCAGGAGGCTGAACCAGTGACAGCAGCCTCAGGAGCTTTTCAAAGGACATTTTCAGCCTGTTGTCTGCTGTGTCGCACCATCAGTACTAAAGTCTTTATTATAAAGAGTTTATTCACGCAACAAGAGCTGGGGTGCAGGCCAGGGGTGCACGGGGATTCACCAGAGAGGGCAGGTAGCAGGACAGGCGGATCCCCTGACACACACTGCTGAGGGGGCAGTGGGAGACAGAAGAGACTGCTGACCCTGGGGTCACTCCCTGGCCGGGATCCAACTCAGGCTGCCCTGGGCGGTGACAACTTCACAGCCTGAATCTAACCCCTGCGCCACCAGGGAGGCCCCAATACGGGTTTATTTTAGTAACTATTGTAAGTTTTTCTTTTTATTCAGTAACTCAGTCTGCGGTGAATGAGATAGATAATGAGGCATTACAAAGTTATAAAGCTGCAGGTAAAGTGTTGCCAAATACAATCTTCTGTATGAGAAGGGACTCTGAAAAGAGCACTTTGTTTTCAAGAGTAGTTTTCTTTTGATACTTTTTGGATGTTTGTTTTATTTTCAGATGCTCTGTGTTCTCCACATCAGATACATGACTCTGAGTACCAATGGTCCAGCCCAACTCTGAGGTGAGCCATGGGGGTGAGGCTTGGGGTGATGCACCAGGACGCCTGCGGTACAGCATGTGGGGGGAGGGCACTGCTGGCTGAGGTCTCCTCGGCTCCGGGCCTCCTGCTGGACCCAGCACAGTCGGACTCTGTGTCCACAGCTCGGCCTCCCTCGTCCTGTCCTCAGGCTCCTCCCCCCGCCAGGGGGACGGTGGCCGCGGCTCTCATCTTAGGGGAGGATCCGGCGGGATTTACGCTGCTGGTCTCCTTGTCTGTGCCGTGGTCTGACCGGGTCAGTGCGGGGCCGGCCGCGCAGGGCGCTGGGTGGACACTGGCGTGTGGGTGGCGTCGGGTGTGCCAGAGAGGAGGCGGCCTCTCTCCTCTCAGCCGAGGCGGGTACAGGAGCTCCGGGAGCTTCTCAGCAGGTGACCCCATGTGCGCTGGGACCTGGGGTCAGGTTGGTCCTGCGTCAAAGTCCATCACTCCAGGGCCGTGGGCAGGGACTCCGCTACTGAAAGTTGGGGGCGCATTTAAAATTTACCCTGAAAAACGTGAGGAAAACATCAGAATCACAATGGAGGGAATTTTATAACAACACTGGCGCAGACACATCGGTACATGAGTGTGATGGAGGAAAAAGAGAACGGACTGTTCCTTACACCCAGTGACAGTGACCGAAAACTTTGGTCACATCCTGGGTTAGGAAGAAAAGAGGTTCTAAAAGACGTTATAGGAGCATTTGTATAGGATACAAAATTTTTCTTAGAAGAGATACGGAATTATGTTTGATTTCCGTAGCTTTATTAATATGTAAAACCTTCAAGTCATCAGAAAAACCACGGCACTACGCAAAGGTGCAGCTGCGCGGGCTGGGGGGGGCGGTGCAGGTGCAGAAACCCTGCTGGGGCCCTTGGCCTCTGGAAACGCACCTCCTCCCGGCCCGTCCGCGGCACTGCCCGTCGCGGCCGCAGGGGGCAGCAGAGCACGCGGGTCTGACTCAGGACAGTCTCTCTCTGAGCTGCCCTGGGAGAAACACGTGGAGAAAACTAAATCCCAGAGGCAGAATCGCCGAGAAAATCCAACACACGCGCAGTCACACGGACAGACTGACGCCGGGATACGCAGAGAGGCCGTCGGAGGACCCTCCTGGAATCAGGGTCTGATACGGCCCCGACAGGGCAGGTCTCACACAACATACAGATGGACTCATGGTCACCCACAGAGCACTGAGGCCGAGTCTCCGGCCCTCACATGTTTGATGTGAGCTGTGAGGTGCCCCACGGTCTGTGCTGAGTGGATAGTGGACTCGGTTTTGTGTCACCAGAGACCAGAATCCATCCAAATCTGTGGTCACGTGACCTTCTCTTGCTGAACATCAGTTTATGTGTTTTCACTGTTACTGGAGAAACAAAGATCCTTCCTGATCACGGTTCTTGTCCCTCAGTGCCCGGGAGGGTCTGGCTCGGGGCGGACAGTTGCTGAGGAGCACCACCTCTCTCCACGCACAGACCCGTGACCGTCTGGTCCCAGCAGCAGACACTGACTCTAGGACAAACCACTCCCACGCTGGCTCAGGACACAGTCGTTGGGCATCACGATGTGCCAGAGACTCAACGGGTGGGACACGGGGAGCGTCCTTGTTCTCAGGGACCTGAGTCCTGAGAGGACCTGACGTGGGAGCAGAAGCAGCGGAGCCTCCTGCACTAGATGGTGACGACAGCACCATAACGAGCCAGGGGATAAATCCCCATCTTTATTATGCAAGAAATGAACCAGGTGTGCAAAGGAGCAAAGCGCATCCCTTCTCCGCCTAGAGGGGTTTGGTTTTCCCCTTTGTTCTCCCTTCACTGGGGGAATCACCGAGTGGGGAGCGACAGGAACGACTGTGAGGAAGGTGGGTCTGTCTGGGAGGAGCCCAAGACGGTGCCTGTCAGCGCGAGAGGCTCGTGATCTCACGTCTCACGGACGGGGTGGATGTTCCACCTCAGCCCGCGGTGTGAGGGGTGAGACAGCTCAGAGATGCACCGTCTTTAGACACGAGATGCAGCTACACTTTCTGGACGTGAGCGAAGCACAGACGAGCAGAGCCCGTGTAGAAACCCCTTACCGGTGAGGCTGTCCCGACGTCAGCAGTGCCCCCACCACGACCTGCATCTCCTCTGCATTCTGTGCGTGACAGACTGCAGAGGCCGGACTTAAAGTTCTGGAGTCACAGCCTTTAGGATTCTGGGGTTTGTCACTTTGTGGCCCTGAAGCACCTCGGCCACTTTAACAGTAAATTACATTTAGGGTGAGTGAGTGTGTGAGGGAAGCAGGACGTGGTGACGCGTCCTCCGGAGTCACAGGGAACGTGCTTTACTGCTGAGGGTTAAGTCTTTGGCAAATCCACCTATTTGCCGCAGCACAGCTCTCAGACTCGAGTTTTCCCCGTGAGATGTAAGCACAGTCGTCTCCTTTCAGGTCACCCGTCACCCGTAACCTGTGGAGCAAACAGAGTCTCAGTGTGGGGTTTTCTCACACGATCTCCCCACCGGCCGGCATGTCTGCGGCTCTCAGGGAGCGTGTGGCTGAACGCCCAGCAGGGCACAGACACGACGGTGCGGACACTCCCGTGAGGTCGAGTCAGCTCTGACCGCACAGCCCCGTCTGCTGAGAGCTCGTTCTGGAGGAAGCTTCCAGCGCGTCCAGCAGAGAGCTGTGGGCCTGCGCCCGTCCACGGCCTGTCCTCACTGTCAGGGACAATCCTCCCACTGCCCCACATGTTCTTCATCCGCAGGATAAACCTGGTTCTGGCGGAGCCGAGGCCATGAGCAGAGCCTGTGAGGAGCCAGCGGGGTCAAGGTGCGGTGGGCGCCGCTGCCTGGCAGGCCCGTCCCTGATGCGGCGGGGCCAACACTGTCCTCCCGGCTGTGGGCAGTGCCGTCCACAGGTCTCTGGCAGGTTTTCTGGACACTGGATGGGACGCGCGCGATCCCCTGCACGGAGCTGCCCGTGACCACGTGTGTCACTGCGTGATGCCGTCTGCACATGGGTGACCTACGCACGTGTCTCTCATGTGGGCAGTTTCTGGTCAGTGCTGGGCCTCACCCTGGACAGTGGGTGTTTTTCTCTTTCGTCATCATTTTCCAAGCTGTTTGTAACCTCTGAGGTGTATGATCCACCTTTTGACAATATATTTAAATTTTCTATGTGACAGCAGCCTCCAGCTAGATTTTTTTTTCACTTCTTTTCCTGTGTTTAGAAGAACTGAGGTGCTGCCAGAGCACAGGATGTGAGAGGATTCACCAGAGACAGAGTGGGGAACAGAACAGGTATATCGACTGAAATCTAGGGCTGAGGGGAGCAGCGGGAGACAGAAGAGATCTGATGTGCCATGTGGGTCACTCCATAGCCAGGGATCTCACTGAGGCCATGGTGGTAACAGAGCAGATACTGAACCCATAGCCCACCAGGGAGGACCCAGTCACAGATTTATGAAATTTGTATGTGCCCTCCAAAAAGCTGGCCAACACCTTTTTTCTTAAACTCCACTGCACATGATTCTTTTCATATGTGAAATGTTCCTACAACATCAGACTCATCTCAGAGAATTCTAAAATTTGAAATTTTTAATTTAATTGGAACCACAAAACTCAGTTTAAAAGTGTTACAGCCTACAGTGTGCACCTGATGTGACTAGAATATTCATCAGCATGTCTCATACTCACATATCAGAATTTAAAAATGAACCATTTATCCACTTCCATTTCTTCTCTGAGGATGTAGAATTCAATCCAATCCAAAAATTAACTCCTTTATCACTTATGCTGTTTTGTATGAGTTTCTATAAATGGAAGAGAAGAAATGACTGAATATTGAGTCTGGTTTTCTGTTCATGTTCTCACCTGTGTCATCTCATCCCCTACAGCCCAGCTCAGGTACCATGTACTCTGTGAAACCTCCTCCTCCTGTGGGGCTCATTATTCCTCCTTTGTGATTTCTCTCTGGCTACCACATTTATATTGTGTTACCCAATTATAGGCTATTTTTGCTTGTCTGCTTTTTCTTTTAAATGGTGACCTTTATATATATATATTCAAATTTATAAATTTATCATCATTCTTCATTTCTGTACGAAGTATATTTTCTCCTCTCAGGTGTGGTCCCCGAGACATCCCCACCCCCAGTTCTCCGTGACATCACACAGTCCCTGTGCTCTACAGGTCAGGTCAGTGCCCCACTCCCCTGGGTCTCCCAGCTAAAGCGCAACGATCTTCTGTGGCAGCAGAAAGTGCTGGGTCTACTCGGCATCAGCTAAGTACTTACCAGTTCTTCCCTGTCTTGGAGAAGCAACAGACTGGACTCTCTTGCGCAACAGTCGGCTACACTGTGACTCCAGCTTTTGGAGGAACTGGAAATAAAAACCAAGCATTTCTCTCCGACCAGAGTCCAGTCCTGAGGGCACCTCAGCAGACCCGGCCTTTCTATAGTCAGAAAAAGAAGAAATAAACGTGTGATATCTCTGACTGTGTCAACCACCACAGCTCACCATGTCCACACAAGTTATCAGAGTGCACTGATGTCTTTGCTTCTCCTGTGAGTAAATCTCATCACTTTCTATAGCCTCGAGGTGTCTGAGACCCGCTGTCTGTCTGGTGCCACGGCAGGGAACTAGCAGCAGTTCCCGGGGCACGAGCGAGTCAGGGAGC
The DNA here is from genome assembly GCA_019455555.1 of Galemys pyrenaicus. NCBI lineage: Eukaryota > Metazoa > Chordata > Mammalia > Eulipotyphla > Talpidae > Galemys > Galemys pyrenaicus. The sequence goes on along the minus strand of JAGFMF010012186.1, from coordinate 4,218 downwards.
ACCAGACAGGAAACGGCTCTCAGAGTCTGCAGCAGCCGCGTCTCACATCTAGTTGCCTCCACAGAACCACCTGCTCCAGCCACGGACCGTTTCGGTGGCGTCGGCATTTCAGAGTTTGCTGAAATGTCCCCGGTGCACACACAGATGGCAAGTTCAGATTACCCCAATGTTTACCTCAGACAGCATGCCTGAAGCAAAGCAAGTAATAACTCCTTTCCTAAATCATGGATAAGTATCATGGAAAAACAAGCCTTAATAAGCACTGTAATTGCCAAGTTACATATTTTTCTAGTTAATATGATCTATGGGACAACAATTTCCACAGTTTTTCAGATATGCTAAAATTACTGATCTGTTATACTATGTACAATAAAAACCACCAGCTGGTACATTAAATTGTAGACTAGCAAACACACTGCTTATTGGAACATAATATCTTAATGATTAATACAATATCTTAATGATTAAGACAATATTAATCATTAATACAATAAACATCTTTGTGATTAAGACAATAACATTCCCTTTATATTGGAGAGTCACACCAGTCTAATGCACTCATTAAAATAAACTCTCCCACTTTTATGCATATTTTCCTTCCCCCTCACACACCGGCTCCTGGTCACTGACCGTCTGAGCATCCGTCTCACGAGGCATTTGCCCTGCTGACCAGGAGTGGAGACTCTGAGAACAGACTCCTGAAGGGACACCACCTCCACCGACCGGTCTGTGACCCCGTGTGCCCTGGTCATTTCTTCATGTCTCAGTTTGTCCAACATAAACTCAAAGTGATTACAGCGTGTTAATGTATAGGCCTTCGGTAAGGTAATGTTGGCATCTATGAAGTACTAGCAGTTGCTCTTAGAAATGTAAACCACAAATCACCTGCAGTTTCACTTCTGTTCTCTTGAACGTCTTGAACATCCATAGTGGTGTTTTCTATTGACGATGGCTTCGGTTGCAAGATGACCACTGGTAAGTAATCATCAAGAAGGTTAAATAACGAAATGGATGGTGAGAGGACAATAGTCGTCCCTTGGAGGAACTAATGGTCTCCACAGCCTGTATGAGCAGAGGCTGCAAGCCCAGAGGTGCAGGCACAGGGTGTGTAGTTAGAAGACACACGTGTGAGCAAGTAACCAGCTCACACACCAGTGAGCTCACAGGGACAGCAAGTTGCTGTGTTCTACTAGGTAAATAAACAGAGAGGTGTTAAATTCTTAAAGTTCTTACTTCTCTCTGAGACTTTTCCTGTTCAGATTGAATACAATTATATGTATCACACGAGAGAGATTGTTACTGCATTCTGGAACTTTTTGGGTACTTAGGAAACTGTAAGTGAATAGAGACTTAAGTTTTCTTTTTTCTTGTCATATTTTTCTCATAATTGCAACCTTCTTTTATTTTCTTGTAAATTTTTATGTTTGCACATGTGAGATTCCTCTGGAGACTTAGCAGAAAATTCAGAAGAAAATATGAAAAGCTGAAATTGCAACATGGATGTGGGCTGAGCATTATTCTAAGAGTAGTTTTATTATGGTTTTCATCTCACTGGTCTTTTACTATGTCTGGGTGGTCAAATCATATCAAGATACTCTAACATTATGATAGCAGTTGAGTAAATGTCTGGAAGCAAATGATCTTGTGTCATTTACCTAAAACACTCAACCCAATCACAGCCAAGCATAGAAGAATGAGCCCTGCACAGCCAACTTTCAGAGCAAGTTGATGCCGGGGTGGACCTTGACAGATACCTGAGAAGATAAGAAAATACAAGCATTTAATTCCCTTGAGTTCATCTGGTATAAAAAGCACAGGCAGTTTTCATCACATCTTCACAACTAGGCACAGAAAGGAACATTTATCACCCTCTTAATGTAGAGTCCCACAGGAATAGTCTCGATCAGATCTACCTAGATCTAACTCACTGCTAAACTGAAATATTTATGCTGTCATATGTACATAAGATGGTTTAAGAATTATCAAGTGAGGGCCTCCCTGGTGGCACAGTGGGTTAAGCAACACACTATGAAGCAGACCGTAGCCACTGCAGCACAAGTTCGATCCCTACCACCGGCCGGGGTCGGGGGGTGGGGAACCCACATGGCGTAGCAGAGCTCTCCTGCCCCCCCCACTGCTCTGTTCAGTGGTGTACTTCAGTCGATCTGCCTGTTCTATCCCCCCGCTCTGTCTCTGGTGAATCCTGTCACCCCCCATGCATATGGCCTGTACCCCAGTTCTTGTATGCATAAATAAATGAATCTTTAAAAATTTTTTAAAAAAAGAATTATCAAGTGAGAAGATGTAAGATATTTTGAGAATTGTCCAGTTCTATGAAAGATGAAGCATCTGTCGTACTCCAGAGAGTAAGTCAAATAGTTTTATCAAGAAAGTCTCACCTGCGCTCACTGAACATGTATTTTGTCAAGTTCTATTTTGACAAACATGTTTTAGTCATGATGATCTACAACAATTCTCTTTGTGGACATGGAGTCCTCACCTATTTGTTGACCTGAAAAATCACTTCCAATTAAGCCAAATATATTGCTTGATCTTCAGGAGGAGTATTTTGTCAGTCTACTGATTATTTAGTGAGTATGACGTCACATGAACTGAGGCCTACATTGTTGGGTCTAAACAATGTCAAGTGTCTCTGATTTCTCTAACACATCAAGTGCAATAAACTGTGTCTTGTACATCAGTGGTTGTGATGAATGAGCTAATTAATCAGGGAATGATAAATTAATCATAACTTGATCTCTGTATTTTGTTTTAGACATCTTCATAATATGGATTTCATTGGGACAAATAATAAAAAGAAGAATGTACTAAATAGGGGCCTCCCTGGTGGTGCAGTGGATTGGGCAACGCACTATGAAGCAGACCGCAGCCACTGCAGCACAAGTTCATGAGTTTGATACCTGCTGCCGGCTAGGGAGGGGACCCACGTGGTGCAGCAGACCTCTCCTGCCTCCCCGCTGCTCCCCTCAGCAGTGTGTTTCAGTCTATCTGCCTGTTCTGCTACCCACTCTGTCTCTGGTGAACCCTCTCACCCCCCCCCACACCTCTGGCCTGTACCCCAGTGCTTGTATGCATAAATAAATAAATCTTTTTTAAAAAATGTACTAAATATTGGGAGATCATATAATATAATAAAATCATAATGTAACATTATATGTTATAAAATTGACTAGATGCAGAATTACAATAAATGCTTTGGCATTTTCACAGTGATTCATTTCATATACTATGACAGTAACATTATAGAGCAACATAATATAATGTTATAGAGCAAGGCTACTTAAATAAAAAAAAAAATTCTTGGAAACACAGGGCTATAAATCCAAACATTAAATTAGCTGAAACCATATATATGTAAGCATATAACTCACACTAAATATCTTTATGATTTAATTATACATAATTAAATTTAATAATTATATAAAATAAACTTACAATCAATATGACTCATTCATAACACATTTTGTCCCATTTGTTTTGTAAAATGTTGATATATTGTAATTTCGAATTCTTTTCTAAATCATATTAGAATCAAGAGTCTTCACAAGTAAAATTTCTAATTCATCTACAGTTACTGATTTATTGATATTATCTACGCCTTTTTATTTTCCTGATATTTCTCAGTATAAGCGATAACCTGCTGTGAGTTACTTGCTAAAACTTGACCAGACGTGCTGAGCCGTCGTCTTTACTCCCAGAAACGCCCCGAGTGACCGCCCAGCGCACCCGCCTTGTGTCCGGCCACGACTGACGCGCAGCTCACGTGGCGTCGCCGCTGCGGCCTCTGTTCGAGCACGACGTGCACGCGGGAGTCGTCTCGGCCCCGTCCTGGGGGATTCGGGTCACCGCGTGACGAAGACGGGAGGACACAGAGGGCGCACGGGGGACACTGGGCCGCCCCCGGGGTGGCGGGTGCGAGTCGCCCCCGGGGAGACTCCAGGCGCTGGGATCCGTCTGGGACCGCGGCACCTGGAGCGGCTCCCTCAGCCTGAGCCTCGGCCCGCTCCTCCCGCCTCTCAGGCGGAGACCACCACCGTGTGACCTTCCGTCCTCCTCTGCCCCTTCCGCCGCTCCGGACACCGAGGCCGCAGAGCCCGCGTGTCCTGCTGACCGGCAGAGGCGCGCGACGGTCACGTCTCAGGTGGGGCCCGAGCGCGCCGGGGCAGGGGCAGCTCACGGCCGGCAGCCTCACGTGCG
>JAGFMF010012185.1:1716047-1943272 GCA_019455555.1 Galemys pyrenaicus | reverse complement strand
TCTTTTATGTCAGTTTTCAAAGATGTTATTAGTTGTCGAATATATTTTGGTGCTCCTTCATTGGGTGAGTATATGTTGATGAGTGTTATCTCTTCTTGAGTTAATGTTTCCTTAATCATGATGTAATGCCCATCTGTGTCTCTTTTAACCTTTTTGAGTTTGAAATCTATGTTATCTGATATGAGTATAGCTGTTCCTGACTTCTTTTTTAGTCCACTTGATTGTAGGACTGTTGTCCAGTCTTTTATTTTTAGTTTGTGTTTACCTTTTGTAGTTAAATGTGTTTCCTGTAGAGAGAAAAAGGTTTGGTTTTGTTTTTTAATCCAGCCTGGTACTCTGTGTCTTTTTATTGGGGAGTTTAGTCTATTCACGTTTACAGTTAAGAACTGATACCCTGGCATTCATCTTTGCCATTTTATTTGCCTCTTTGTGGTTCTATTCTTTACCTTATCTACTTATTCATTTATTTACTATTCTTCCTTCGATTGGTTTTGGTTCTGAGGTTTCTTGTAGGATTTTTTGGAGTGGAGGTTTTGTAGAAGTGAATTTCTGTAGCCTTAGTTTGTCTGAGAAGGTTCTTAATTTCCCCCTATAGAGGAAGGAGAGCTTTTCAGGGTAGAGTATTCTTGGTTGGATTTTGTTGGCTTGGAGTTTGTTAAATATGTCTGCCTGATAACTGTTCCTCTATGGCTGGGTACAGGTTCCAGTAGTATTCGCTTTCCGTCGGGCTGATGTTTCCTCTATGTAAGCTGACAGTCTGTTTTCTGGCTTTTCTTTTTCCTTTTTTGGCATTCACTGATATGTGTATCTGGACACGATGAGTCCAGCATCTTCACTCTGCCGCCATCTTCCCAGAATCCCCAAACCATTTCTTTTATCTCTTATTATTTATAGAAATAATTTCAGTCACGGTAACATCTATAATAGCAGATGTGTGGGTTCCACTGAGATTAGACGTAGTTATCCAGGAATTTGACTTCAGGGACACAAGAGAATACAAAAGGACAAAAAGGGGTAGAATTTTCTCCCAAGTGGGAAAATAGCATCCTAATGTGTAAAAATATCCAGTCCTGTCACATAATTAGTGGTTAAAACCTGACGTACAGTATTGAGTCTGGTTTCTTTTTCAGAAGTCAAGATGCTATAAACTGGTAAAATATATGGTATATGTTAAAAGACTGCATGGTTTCCCTCCTAAAATGCCTCAGCTCCACTATCCCAGGTTTATACTCAAGGCCATTCTACAATGTTATTCCAATTCACAAATCAGCATCAATTATCAGGAAGATCCTCTACCTATCTTTAAGGAGTGAGGATGAACTTAGCTTATGTCTATTGTATGTCATACCATGTCCATTGTATGTCAAAACCTTAAAATTATACTTTCAGTCTATAAATAAGGTAGTACATTATAAAAATATTAATACAGAACAATATAAAATAAAGAGTAAGAATCTTTATTTGGCTATTACAATCTCCAGGATTTGCCTCTGTTAACAATTAAATGGCTATATTCCCAGGTATATTCCATGTGAATACAATAAAAGCATATTTTTATAAACATAAGATTTTACTCTACATGCTCCTTTGCATTCTGCATTTGACACTTAAAACTGTCTTTACATATAGAATCCTTCTGACTACACTATGAAACAGATAATAATATACCTATTTCACGAATGAATAAATGTGCTTCAGAAACACTGTATAATCTATCCAAGTTCACATAAGCAGCAAAGAGGAATCAAGTGCAAATCTATTGTTTCTATAAGGCATGCTACAGAGAATAGAAAAGTATAGGTATATGTTTATACATCTTAATCTCCCTGGTTTAGTTCTGGTACAGGTAAACTTTTTCTGAAAATGGGCAGAAAAATAAATATCTTGGACTTTGAGAATTACATAAAGTATCTCTCAATGTTTTATTTGGGGGGGTGCTTATTTTGTTTACAACACATTAAAATACAAAAGTCATTCTTCTCTTGGGATGGGGGAAATGGAAAAATAAGCCTCAAATGCTGGAAATTTGGTCTGAAGGACTTCAGTTTGTCCATCTTTAATATAGTTTCAACTACACAATTTAACAATCTGAACTTTTAAAATGCCAAAATTTGCTTTCTTCCCACTGAATGTATCTTTCCCTTTGGCTAGACATATACATTCTTAAAATACAAATCAAGCTTTGGAAAGTTTGGGATCACTGACTCCATCCTTGTACATGTCACTCACCATGACATCATCCATCAGGCAGTAAGTTACAAGGCTTCACACAATTCATTCAGGTCAAACTGAAGGGGAGATTTGGTTTTCCTGAAACTAACACTTTGGGGAAACAAAAAGAACAAAAGTATAAATCTCTCACTCACATAAAAATAACAGCTGAAACATATTTCAAAGTGTTTGTATTTTGCTCCTTTTTGTGAGTTGCCAAGAATTTGCCATCACCAGAATGGAATTCTTTATTTTGAGACACTAATGAGTAGGCCACCAGAAGACTGGCTGCCATTTTTTATTACAATGAGGTCTTATTGCTTCATGTTGTCAAGACACAACCCTCCAGTCCTCATCCTCCTCCCCTTAGTAGAGGAAGAAAAACAATTTGGTATGACATTTATGTCTGAAAAAGCAAAAGGGTGTATTAGAAAAAAACAGGATCTTCATAGATAGACTTAAATTTTAATTTTAATGTCTTTATTCATAGTTGATATAGTATGAGTTGCTAAATCTCTCTGGATTTTAGTCATTTTCTCTCTAAATTGCAAAATTAGTAACAGAAAAAGAATTGTAGATATATAGATATATAAAAAAATAAACTGGATACTAACACTTTTAATTATTATAAAGAATAATTAAAAATTACAAATATGGTTAAAATCATCTTATATATAACATTTACATGTTATATATACATATATCTATAATATATATATAAAACATATAATGCTTAAAGTAACTTGAAAATCTTCTACAGACATCCAAATTATTAATACATATCAATTGTCAAAAAGATGAGGTATATACTTAATAAGATTCTCTTAATCCCATTAGATTCATTAAACAACAGTATTTACCCATCCTGTGCAACACAAAATTCAATGTTATTTTTAATATATCACAAAAAACCATCTGCATAATTGCTGGTTATATTTCTATTAAAACCCCCAGCAAGCAGGGGGCAGAGTCTTTAGAGAATTTGTGAGATCATTCATTAAAATCTGGTGTTAAGGTACACATTTTTCTCACCTAAAAGTAACTAAAAATATAGAGCATCTTACTACAATTGTTCTATCTGTAAATGCAAATAATTAGAAAAACATGACTTCTTTTAACTAAATTGAACATAGTTTTTTCTCCAACAACCTGAGCAAGAACAAACAATGCTAACACAGTGTCTGTGCTCCTTTTAATAATAGATTCAGCAAAGGAAGAATACATCCTAAAAGATTAATAAGAAGCAAATATCCAGGACAGTGAAAAAACAAACAGCAGAGTGGCTGTTTTGCCTAACAGTCTGTCAGTAAATATTCATGCCTAGCTTTGGTCTTTCTCTGGGCCCATGCTGCTAAGCTTGCCTCTGTCTCAAATTTTTGTCAATAGCCTAAAAGCTATATTCAAACAAACACTCAAATGTGTAATATTCTAGCGCTGTCACACAAACTGACACAATGGGTTTCCATTTTAATTAGAGAAGCTTCCAAAATGATTTATATCAAAACTGTCCAGAGCTCAGTAACAAATGAAAGAGATGAGGATTTCCCTGCATATTTACATTAACATATTCTTAAATTGTGAGGCAATATTCTTTGAGTCAAAAAGCAAAAAACCAGAACATATAATGCTTAAAGTAACTTGAAAATCTCCCACAGACATCCAAATTATTAATACATATCAATTGTCAAAAAGATGAGGTATATACCTAATAAGATTCTCTTAATCCCATCAGATTCATTAGAATTCCCCAATTGTTGAGCTTTTCCAAAAGTGAAAAAACAAAGGGATAATCTTTAATCAAAAGTAATAATATTGAAATTATTGAGTGTTACCTCCTACCAAACTCATGAACTGCTCCAAAGAGTGTAACAGTCCTTACCTCTCTCTTTTCAGTCTACCTTCTCAGGTGTTTCAGAGCACTCTTACCAAACAGCAGATATTTACACAAATACACAGATACACATACACACACATTTTAGTGGCTCCCTCAAGATGTACCCATTCTTAGCACCCATCAATCAATGATCTGGGCACAATCTGTTTACATCCACCCCATTCTTTCTCTATCTGTGCTCACTCTTGTGCTTGCCACTCTCCAAAAATATTACATACATTCGTGCCTCCACCTTTTGATCATAACATTTCCTTGCCAAAGCAACAAGAACAAAATTAGTAGCCTTTCAAGTGATCATAGTTTTGTCAGATAGTCTTCTCTGAGGTATTCAAGTTTTATCATTTTTGCACCCATGTTGAAGATTATGCTCAAGGTCCAGGAGCATTTGCCAAGAAAAATATTAGCATATCTTTCTTCCCATCTATGAACATGGGAGCATAAATGAAATTTTAAAATAATACATTGAATAGCTAGATTTACTTATGTAGTAAGGAATTCTCTTTGTCTCTGTCCCTACAGCATCCACCAATGCCATTAAACTGAGTAATACTTCAAGGCCATCCAATCCACACAATGTAGACTTATGGGCTACCTCCCACACACTTGAATTTTATTAATGTGACGATCACTTGATGATTAGAAATTTTGTGCTACATTCTGATAAAAGCTTTGTGAATGAAAATCATTCACTCTGCTGTTTATTCAGGGTAATAACTGAAATTACCTTTTTAACCTTAGTAATTACCTAAGTAACCTTAAGTAAAATTTCAACATAATAAAGCTTTGTTTAGCAACTTCCAGCCAGTAAATGGTCCCAACACTACAAGCTTTCACAGAGCTTGCACATTTACTTTTCAACAATTTTTCAGTTTGTAGTTTGTATTTTTATGTTATTTTATTAATAACTGTTCCTCCCATAGAAATGCAGGTCCCATGATGATAGGGACCATATGTGTTTTGTTCACTATTATATGCCAAGTACTGAGCACAGTGCCTGCAATTGAGATAGCATTTAATACATAGTTTTGAATGGGTGAGGAGTATCTATACACTGAAAAAATGTAAAACTAAGGTATATGTAAATTAATCCAGGACACTGGTGTTGGGAAATAAAATGAAAGTGGATCTTAGCTTTAAAAAGGCAATATTCATGATATCAATGCTCAATTTGGAAGATAATTTTAGAATTTGGAAGATAATTTTAGATATAGTATGTATAAATACTTATCTTTCCATATATACAGATGTACAGACAGAATAATATATATCCTTTACTTTAAGAAGCTCAAGTTTGAAGTTTTAAGTATTTTCTAAACTCTTAAAATAGCATGAACTATGAAACATTACCCTTCAAATTAAGAACAAGATAAATATAAAACATACACTTTAGGTTTAAGGACCTTGACATCTCCTAAAGTATTCCAATTTATTCTTGGAATTAGCATAATTTTAATCAAAACTGACAGATATATTTGTAGAAATTTGGGGGACAGGGGGAGAATTTTTTTAAAAAGATTAAAATTTCTCTTAAAGTAGGAACTATATTTACTTGGAAAATTAAAAGGCTTTAGGTGGAAATTGAATTCTGCCAGTTAGAGTGACAACAGAACACAAGACTTCAAAAAGCAATGCAACAGCATTCTGCAAAAGATAAGCAGAGGTACTTGCTATTGACAAAGAATAAGAGAAATGAAAGAAGAAGAAAGAGGAAAGGGGAGGGTGCAAAAAGATGACAAAAAACTGGGATTAAGTACAAACTAAATTCAGTGAAACTTTAGGTGTGACATCCTTTGACTATGGGTTAATTCAAGACTAACTTTAACATTGTTTCACCTCTGGCATAATAGAATGTCAGACATCAAATTAGCCCTCCTTCTGAAGCTGACAACAACAGCTTGTTTTGGTTTTCTTTTTTCCAATAAGTACAAAACAAATAAATGCATAAATACACTAATAACTTCTTGAAGTAATCAGAAATGAACCAAAGAAGACAGAACTTGAAAGATCAATATCAGAGAAAGTAAGCTCACTTAGGTTGATTTTGTCTCAGTTTTTTCCCCCTGGGGTATTTTCCAATTTGCAGCACATGAAAAAGAGGCAGAAAGCAGTTCCTGAAGCTACAGACAGTTCTATCAGATTGGGAGACAGATGTTAGAATATAGAGGTGCCTAAATTACAGAGAAATGAGTTTGAAATACTATAATCAATTTCCCAGGAAGCATTATCTGAGACCTAGCTGCATATGCAAGACACCAGAAAGATAAGCAGAGAGTAAGGCTAGGAGGATAAGACACTGAGTCACAGATGACTTGAATGTTTGTGGTGCTGGAGAGAGTAGGCCAAGGGGTTAGGGCCTGTCACCCTGAAGTTTCTGGTAAATAATCAGAATTTCAGATAAAACCCTAAAAGTCTACCACACAGAAATAAAGAACAAACTGTACTATGACAGGCTGAAACCAAGATTTAACTCTAGTAAGGTGGGACTGTATTTTTTTACTTGAGATTTTTCTGGAGAAAGGTGATATCATCTAAATGTCCATACATAATGTCCAGCAGTAAATCAAAAGATGCTCCAAGACTGAAGACTACATGTTCAAAAACCAAAAGAAATATATAAAACAGAAACAGTCACTGGTAAAGCAGATATTGGAGATATTACATGTTAAAATAACTATTATTAAAATACCAAGAAATTGGAAAAAAAAAGATGGAAAATTTCACTAGAGGATGAGAAGCAATAAAAGGAATCATAGAAGTTCTGTAACTGAAACAATAACAATTGAGATTAGAATTTAACACAGATTTCATAAGAAAATCTAAATAATGCGTTTTAGTTAATAATATATCAATATTTGTTCAGGAATCATAACCAACATATTAATGTAATCAGTTAATAATGTGGCAAACAGGGAATATGGACATTGTCTATATTAATTTTTTGGCATTTTTTTCTTCTGTTCTAAAATGTCCTTTTTAAAAGTCAGAAGTGGAAATAAAGTGGAACAAAAAATAAAATTATCTTCAAAGGACCAAAAATAATGCCACAACTGACTCTTCATCACGAATAATTAAAGTAAGGGTTAAAAAAAAAAGCACTGAGAATAACTTGAACTATTTTTTTAAACCCTGCCAATCTAAGGTTCAACACCTAACAAACATATCCATCATAAATGAAGGTAAAATAAAGACATTTTTGTTGAAATAAATCTGGACTATCTATTGCCATGATGTAAATACTGAAATAAAAAAGTAAAGACAGACGTATCCTAGACAGAATTCTGATAATGCACAAATGATGTCAGGAAAACCAAGAATATTATAAAAAGAATAAAGAAAAATAATAAATTTAAAGGGAATAAATTCCATTCTTAAGATTCCTTGTGTAACTATAATAATTTAAACATTATGGTATTAGAAAAGATTCACTGTAACAGAAAAAAGATTGTAGAACCATACTCACAAGATTGCTGACTTATCTTCAAATATGCTAGTGAATGCTGTGGTGAGGTAAAGGGAGGAGGACATTCTCTGCAGTAACTGACACTTAAAAAAACTGGAGTATTGAAGCTAACAAAACAATAAATAATCTAGAAAAAAGAGGAGCATATATTCATACCATTGGGTTAAACAAATATTTCTCAAGGAGGAAAAAGTACTACTAATAAGGGAATTATTGATAAATTGGACTTATTTAAAATTAAAACATTCTAAGAGAATGAAAAAGCAAGCCTCACATAGAATGAAGATATATGCAATACAAACGCCAAAACCAGTATTGAGGCTATATATTGAGAACTCCTATTACAAACAAGAAATTAACAATTAGAAAAAAGATGTACAGGCATTTCATTAATAGGAATATCAGTGTGAACATGAGCATGCGAAAAGACACTCTATTTTATTATTCATCAGAAAAATTTGAATGGAAACCATTTTACCACTAAATTCATCAGAATAGCTATTTTTTATTTAAATAATTGTAATGGCTTAACCAAATATCAACAAGGATGTGAAGACCTGGCGTTAGCATGCCATTGGGAATGTGACTTTATACAAACTATCTAGAAAGTTAAGGTGAACACACATGTGACATTCTATTATAATAAAGTAATCAAAATCAACTAAGTCCATCCTAAGTACAGGTTCAGTGGAAATCAGTTGATATGTGCACTAGTAGTATTAATAGCAGCTTTATTTGTAATAGTGAAACTACAAACTTCCCAACAGTGCAATCCTTAGACATCAGCTAACAAGACAAAAGTAAGCAGTACCTCAAAATGCCAGACTTAGGAGTACTCGCCTTAAAACTGTCCATCTTTTTTAAAGATCAGCCAGATCTGGCACTGCCATCCATGTAGTATGCCTCTGTGCAGACTCACATGGGTAGTTGTTCCTATTTTTCCCCCTTTCCGAATGCATTCCAACTCAACCCACTCATCAAGTGAACCAGATGCCCCAAAGAGGTCCAGGATTCCTTGGCCAATAAATTTTATTTTTGTAGTATCATATGATCAAATCACCAAAATTGTGATAATATACTAATTTGGGGTGACAAATGACAGATTTAGGGCTCTGGGCCACCATCTATCTACCACTACAAGACTTGAACTTGAGCCATCTGTGTATGTCCATGTGTCAGCTATTAACTCAATAACACCTATAGGTTACTGCATCTGGGAATATGGCAGCACATATTCCTCTGTGAGCACAGTGAAATCCCCACGCTTTTTACAGACCACCTGTCACACACATATCAACCAGTCCTTCACAGCTAGCCATGACTACCTCCTCTACAGGATATCCAGATTGAGGATCTGTATGCCAGCAGGTCCTTTTAATCTGTTGGGGGTTTTGTTTCAGCTCTTGAACAGTATAATAAACAATATCCTGAACAACATAATGCTTTCCTGGATAGATCTTAAGTTATGTTGAACAAGGCAAGAACATTTGTGTGAGCAGGACTTCACAGTTTCTCTTTCAATGAGTTCCTAGACAATCATGTCAATAGTGAAAGAATGCAGAGGATTGAAAGACAACACATTCTAGGACTGTAATGAACATGGTCAAGAGCTCAAGAGCAGAGATAATTAGAAGGCATATTCTATGTTTAGCCTTGGAAATCTGAATGGTAAACATAACATGACTAGGAAATGAGTTGTTGACATTTTCCCTCATACTATGAATATGACTTGCATCTGTGGTCATAATCAATGAAGTAAAGTAACAATCCTCGAGAGTCATTAGAGGTCAATGTTCACAAATGACACAAAGGACAATGTCCCTCACTGGTAATGAGGTAAAGCGCCTATAATTAAAGGCATTAGGGAAATGCAAAGGCAAGAAGATAGGTTATTTCAATATCAGTAAATTCTGAAGAGTCATGGCATTGAAGATAGAAACAGAGTATTATTATTTCCTCATGGTGAGAATAAAGAAATTAGCTGATAAAGACCATAAAGAGGTGGTTCCTGGACTTGAAAAATACCTGAACATTATGAAAAAATTTTATGTCTACTAACTGGACAATAAAAACATATACCTATCTACCTATCAATCATTCTAAATGTTAATTGATAAATAACTATATTCATATGGACCCATAATTTCATACATCAGATTTAATCAAATAATTAATATGAACAGGGATCTCATAAAAATAATCTGTTTAAAATATAAAGTTTTCCCAGGATCCCATATACTCTAAGGGTAGCCCCACAACCTGAATGTCCTTCAATAGTAAAATTAATAATATGTAGTATAGTCATACAATGAACACTGTGTGTCAATTGAGCATGAATGTACTAAAACTAAATGTTACAACATGGAAGGATCTCACGGATGAAAGAAGACATAAAAGAGTACATACTATATGATTCCAGGTATATGAATCTCCTAAGTCACCAAAAGTTATCTGTGAAGGTGCAGCTACCAGTAACCCTTGTTTGTGTGTCACAGCATTTATTAATGAGAAGAGAATTTGAAACTAAACAAGCAAACAAAATTTAGTGCAATGGTATTCTTTGATCCAACCCTTTTCTCCATCCTTAAGATCATGTAAGGCTATGTCATTACCATACCAAAAATATTCTAGCTCATACTCTTAATTTTGCTCTACAGAAGACATGCCAAGGGGACCCACAAAAATATTTCTCACTGTTCCAAGATATATGAAATAAGATTTTATGTACTGGTTAGTCCTTCCAGAGATAGTACACTTATTGTACATTTGTCTAAAAACACATGAAATACGGATTGTCAGTTGTCTCAGTAATCTCTCATGTTACATTTTGTGGCGATTAGCATCTGAATTGCCAAGTGAACTGACTCTTCAGTGAAATACTACGGTTTGACAGTTCCCCTTGGTTAAAAGCACTGACCTTTCTTTTATATTTTCCTCCCATATATTTTTCCCTTTGGGAATAAATCATTACAAAGTTAAAAACTGGGGAAGTATGGCAGAAAATGGGGGGGGGTGAGGGAAAAAGATGAAACATTCCAACACTGGAAGTATACTCGTGGTCAGAAACACACTTGGCTCATTTTTCACCTCAAACTAATATATAAACATGCCTACTGGTAGAACATTATTTAGAACTGGTAGAATTTAATCATGACCTTGGGTTTTTTTTATTTATTTATTTTAATAACAACAACATTGTGTGAATATCACAGCTGCTAACATTAAATCTGTAAGGCCCCTGCAACAAAAACTCCATTTTCTATTACTTATCAGTGAGGATGAAGTTGTCCTTCTGGGGGCTAAATTAGTTCCTGCTTGGCCTCAGGCTGAGAGCAAATCTTTGGCAACATTAAAGCAAAACAAAATCCTAAGCACAAATATCTTACTTGGAAAGCAAATAAGGACATTAGAAAGGCACAGAAATCTAAATATCAACTGGATTTTAAGAGACAAAAACAACTCTCCAGTTATTCAATTCAGGCTCAGGAACAGTCTCTTAGGAATTTACTAGAAAAAAATATTTTATAAAGAGTACATTAAATGCAACTTAAAAAAATGTAATTAGAAGTTCCCAGAGTCTGTAGTTTATTTGAAATCTTCAAACTTGTCCTCCACTTCTTTGATATTCATGAACATAATAAACACATAACAGTTATGAAATCCCTCAAAGATTCACATTGCTTCTGAGAAGGATGTGGACAGCAGGTGCCCACAGACTGCTGTGCTCTAGGCCTGGCTTAGCCACTTCAGTTGGAAAGGCAATTTCAGCTGGCTACTGTTGAATTGTCAGTATACCTCAGCCCAAATCAATCAGATTTGTCCTACTGTTTCTTAGAAGGAAACATTTCTGCCTTTGCCATTTGATTTTTTTTTTTCTGCCAGTAAACAACTGAAACAAAAAGTCAGAATTGTTACTGTGTTTAACAAGAACACAGTATCCTGATGGCACAGTCCACATGAAATGGTCCCAGTTGATTCTTCTGTTGCTTTTACTGTACAGTGAATCCATATGGCAAGACAATCTATACAGTTGGGATGACAAGCAGATTGCTTAAACTTCCTGAAATTCAGTCTACCTATCTATAAGATGAGAATTACAGTTAATTCAATGGAGATTGGAAGTGAAGATAATGAGCATGAAAATTTTAGCACATTTTGTTCAGTCACACTGTGGGTACTAGGTATTATCAATATATTTAGATTCTATAAGTCGATATTTATTTGTGAGCATCTTTAATTAAATCTCTTAACCTAGTTTTTAGACACTTTAAAATTATTGTTTTCCATTTATATCAGTGGTGATTTTATTAGCTTTTTCCAGTAATTTACACTACTTTCTCTCTGCTTATTTAATTCCTTGTAATTAAGTTCAATTTCAGTACTGAACAACTCATTGATATCACTGTCATTAAATAGATCTGTAATAACAAAGAAAAGGAACACTACCCAGTGAAGTTTGCCACTAAAATTTAATTAGTATACATGAAAATATTTCAAACTAGTGACCAATGTTTTAAATATTCTTGTGGGAAGTATGGTTGGTTTCTGAACATTATGGGTATATACAGCAGAGTACAAAAAAAATTTTTTGTATAAAGGATTACATAGCAAATATCAAGGCTTTAGAATTCTTACATCCTCTGTTACAATGGCTCAACTATACCATTATAACATGAATACAGCCATAGACAACATACCACAAATTAAGTGTGGGTATTTTTACAATAAAACTTTACTCACAAATAACACTGAATTGGATTTGGCCTATGTTTGCCAACTCCTCTGCAACTGACCTACTGAACACAAACAAAATAGTTAGATCCACCATGCCACTCTTAAAATTTGTAATAAAAGCTTCGAAGCAGTGGGTAATCAGGGTATTGCTACATCAATTTCACTGCTGAGACTCAGTTCAGGTGAGACTCTGGCTCCAGTCAACATCTTGAATGCAATCTTGCAGAGTACTTAATTAAGTCATACCCAGACTCTCTTAACCTACAGAAACTGTGACATAATTAATGTGTTTTAACACAGCTTCCACTGTAATTATTTATACAGCAATAGGAAACTAATACAGATGTCTCTTAACTTCAACTTCCTAGAATCAAAGCCTAAGACAGGGATTCTCTTTCAAGGGATTCGTTTATTAGAGAGGTCCCATCAGAAGCAATGGAAGTAGGATAGGCAGGAGAAAGATGACTGCAATAATGAGTTCCCAGCTAGGGACTGTTTAGATCTAAGCCCCATGTAGTAAAGTCCATGAGCACTACATGGTACAATCTGCCTTAAATGGGATGGGCCTTTTGCTCAAGACAGTCAGTAAAGAGAACACAGAAAGAGGAGACAATTCCTCCTTGGTTAAGAGCAATTCTTCAGACAAGTTATGCAAAACTTTTGTTATGCAAAACTCACATTTGCTGAAGGAGACGGAAGACAGGGTAGAAGAGTAACAAAATACCCTACAGGCTGCTTAATTCATGGTAAAATTTAAAGTAACGCTAGGAAGTGGATACCATAAGAATTAGTAGCTTGGAATGGGTAATGCAGACATTTTCTGGAATTCTATCAATGTTCTATTTCTTTTTTTTTATCTTTAATATAATTTTTTTAATTTACATATATTTGACATCAACTGTAATCTCCATGTATTCCCCATCACCGTAAACTGTTCTATTTCTTAACCTAGATGACAGTGACACAAATGTACTATCTTTGCTAATATTACTTATTTTATGCATGTTTCCAAAAGTCTATTAATTCACAATAAAATAGTTTATTTTTTTTAAACTGGACAGAAATGGAGTCACCAAACTAAGGAAATAGTAATGTTTGAGGATTTTCTTTACCTCTCTGATAATACACTCCCTGACATTTCTCTGTACTGTGGTATATCAAACACATTTTTTTATTTTATTATCCCTATTTCTATACTCTGAATCTTGCAAGATCAAGAATTCAAAAAATTTTGTCACAATAACTATTAAGGCGATAAAATAGACGCCACATCCCTGAAAACCCAGACAAAAATGTGGACTCAGAGTGAGGAAGAGGAGAAAAAAAATTTTTAAAGGATAAATCTATTAACAAGAAAAAAAAAAGATCACTCATGATCATACAGCCTATGAACAGACAGAAGGGAATTGCTACCATCAATCAGAAAGGTTTTCTAGAGAAGGTGACTTTTTGCATTCTAATTATTCTAATTCTCTAATAATAAAAATGGAAAAGGATAGAAATAAAGAACAGACAAAATAAAACTCAGGTTTGCAACAGGAAAATTTTTACCAAAGAAAATTTAAATCACTAGTCCCAGCCTTCATATTAAAAATGAAAAATATCAGACAGGATCCAGATTAAGTCACTTGGGTCATTTTAGGTTGAAATTCTTAGTAATCCTACTATTTCTCACACTGTTTTTCAACAGCATGATGAAACCCCTTGAGACAGATTCTAATGTGATGACCAGCCATAATCCACATACTCCCTGGAAAATTCCAAGCAGTTACCATCAATTATAGGCAGATAATTATCTCTCAGTGAGTTTCATAAACGCTGTTTTTTCTCTGAACACAGAAAAGGAATTAAAAAGTTGAGGGATAATGAATATCTCAGGAAATAAATATATATATAAGTGAGTATATGAGAACGTTTCAAAATGTGCAGAAAATAATTAAGACTTTAACTTCCTTATAATTTTTCAACTGAACAGGTAGGTAAAATAAATAACAGCCAAAAATAGTTTAGATGAAAGAATAATATAGAATAGCATAGGTAGTATGCTTTTCTAGAAGAGTCCAAAACTTGGAGTCCGAGAGCACATCTTGAGACACTTTTAAGAACAGAGCTAAGAGAGATAAGTCACATCCTATGTTTCTTTTGTGGGCCTTTATCTATCAAATAAGATTGTGTATGTGAAAGCATTTGCAAACCTATTCTAAAACAGTCAAAAACATTTTTTGTAGACTTCCTGAATTCAATTTGGTTTAATAACTTGGAGAGAGAGATTTCTAGACTTAGGTTTTATTGTCAAATATTTTAAATAAGAAAAAAAAATTATATTGTAAAGTCAAAAATTAACAGTTTACCTGCCACAAAAGCTTTTCACAAAAAAGCATCAACAACTATACTAGAAGCATGAGGGGGGAAAAAAATGTTTCTATTTAGGAAGGTTTTATAAAATTATTCCAAGCCACAACCCAGACACAATGTTAAAGGAAAAGATAACTCCCCCGGGTAAAAACTTTTCCTTCTCCACTAAGTGGATCATGAATCAGTTTTAGCCTATGGTGTTCTACTCCATTGAGTTCAGAACATCCAGCAGCTTCTGGAATCTGCCAAATCATCAAGCATGGCAGACAATTCCCTTTAAGCCGATTCAAGTGCTGAAAAGCAGTGGGCTAGAACTTTTACCCAAAATCTGGAGCTCAATGATGTGTAGGCTTCATTCTTCTTAAGAAAAATAACTCACACTTTACAGTGCTTTACAGGCTTCGGTTAAGATAGATTTCTGATTTGAGTACTATTTTCTTCTTTGCTTTTGTTTTATTTGTAGGTGAATAGAGACCAAACTTGGGAATCTGAGGGTAACGCTTGTTTCTTAGCCTTCTAAGGGTCCTACTACATACCTTTCAAATATATTTTAGTTTAATTTGGACAAGGAAACAGGACATAGAAAGAAATTAAATATGTAAAAGTGAAAATGGTTCACATTAGGAAATATGGTCTAATTAGATAAAGTGCTAGGCATTAGTAGTTAAATACCCAGTCATTACTCATTATAAATTAATAGTATTGACACGCATGTTATTTATATCATAGGTGATACATTGCATTACTACATTTATACATATTTTAAAAGTTATAATAATATACATAACACATGTGTGGAGGGTGTAGTATTCAATGTATACTCATTGCAACAGTGAATTTAATGGAATTCAATAATAAAGGGATATAAATGTAGCATGGTTACTACAATATTATACCATGGAGAGGGCCAGTCATGACGTAACTGAATGGGAAGCATAACACTAAGAGAAATTAAAACTCATGCTCTAGCCAGATAAGAAAAAAAAAAATGTTAGGCGGCACATCTGGAGTAATCAACTTATTTGTTGATAAACAAAGATTACTATGTTCTTTTATAATGGATATGTAAACATTAAAAATGAAATAAAAGATTACATTTCTAAATAAAAATTAAGTAAATTTAACTTTGTGGAGAACAAAACACATTGTTTTTAATTTTCTAATTGTTGACCTAACACCATCTGAAAATATGTAAGTTCTTAAATAATAAGAAAGAATCTTGTCAGCTGAGGCTCAAAAAGTGACACTTGAAATAGTCCTCCCCATTCAAATATATGGTTGGGCAAAAGGATATCAAGCAACTAGAATTTTGGAAGTATAGAGAATTTGAACTTACTTATGAAAAAACATTTCATATTTGTGAAGTCATTTTTAATTATTAATAAATTTACAATTAGTTACTGACTTAATATGCTTAATTTTTCTTTTATACATTCCCTGTTTTCTAATAGGGTAAGTTATGTTAAAATGATCAAAGTCCATGAAATGAATTGTCTGAGAAATTTAAAAATTCACTAACCTGTGGGAAATATATATATGTAAGCTTTGAGTCAATTTTAATCAAAATCACCCAATAATGCAAGTTTCTTCAGATACTCTTCATATGGGTCTAAATAAAGTGATATCTATTGAGTACATAATTTAACATTCAAGGTATCATCTTGACAACTAACATTAACTAATATAGAAAAAAATATGTTAAAGCAAATGAAAACTTTCTGGTCCTCTTTGGGGAAAAAAAAAGCATTTACTACAAAGAACTGAGTGTTTCAATGATTTATTCAATTAAATGTTATTTCCCCTTTCTACTATGTATTAAAAGCAATAATGAAATTATAACATTCTCTCCTTCACTTCATTATAACAGTTTTATTTATTAAACTTGTAATATGCATTTGTCAAGGTACAATATGTTTTGCCTACATTACGTAATGTAATCCTCACAACAATACTTATAAAATAGGTACTATTATTAACTCTATTTTATACATAAGACTGAAGACCAAAGATGTAGTTAACCCAAAGCACTTCATGTACTTATTTCTTCCCTTTGTTTCATTGATTCAATAAATGTTTATTAACCACACAGTATGAATGCAGCCTCACAGTACTATGGATAGTTCTAATTTATTTTGGCAGACCACATACCCCCATACCCATAATAATAATTGAAGCATAGGAATACTTTTAAATTTTCCAGGGAATGTCATTCTCTTTCAGAAGTTTGTTCCCAAATCAAACGGCTCACTAGTAAAGTCATATGCAGGGATTATGGGAATCTCTACCTAACAAGCAAATCCTCCTGTTCTTAACAATGAGAAACATGAGTACCACAAAACAATGAAATAATTTCTGTGCAGCATTTATATTGAATATAGTTTATTAAATCTATATCTTCTTGCATATGATTTTAAATTTTTTTGAAGTTTAAAAATAATTTTACATGTTTACTTAGAAGAAAACACTTTTTCATGTAATTCTATCAAATATTCAAACTAGCATGGATCATCAACTTATATTCATTATCATTATTTACACAGAAATGTATCAATCTTTCCAATCCTTCTTTCTCTCAGTCAAACTATCTACAGACCTATCTATCTCTCTATCTATCATCTCTCTGCCCCACCAGCTATCCTTTCTACCTATTGTCTGATTTATATTTAGTCATATATTGTCTGATTTATATTTATTTTCATATATATGAAAATATAAATATTCTTTATATATTTCTGTATAAATGTATATTCATATAGAAACACCTCTCTGCCTATATATGTATATAGACATACCTTTTGCAAAATAAGACATCTAACTGAAATGATAAAGACTAAGAACAACTTGAAATATGCAAATATGTCCATGAAATAATAGCAGAAGAAGCTTATGTCTGAGAGCAAGAACCGTAAAAATGTCTTTGTTGATTGCCAGCAACTGTTGCAGAGAACTTTTTATAATAGCAAATAACCAGCCTTCATTTAACAGAGCAGTTTTGGCACTTCTAATTCCCCTAAGTCGTCATTTATTTGAAATAGTCCTTGCGGACTTTTTACTATAAAAAATAGTAATAAAATAGCAATAAAAAGTAAGAAAATACTCAGTTAATCTGATAATTAGTATAGAAAGATCTTGTTAAAATGTTATTCTTGTTGATGAGGTGATAAAGAAAGAGACATTTCCATACACTGTTGGTGGAATTCATGTAACATCAGGAAAGAGTAACTTGGCAATATATCTCAATAATTCCAAAAGCACATATATTCTCAGATACAGCAATTACATTTCTAGGAATTTATCATAAATACAAATATGTATAATGATAAATCATTGCAGGTTGTACTGACAATAATGCTACCTCAAGGAAAGTAGTTGGGTAGCAGAATAGGTAAGAATTAGTGATAATTTTCTCTGTGTCTTTCTGTATTCATTCAATTTATTTCATGTTCATGCATTACCTATTTAAAAATAATTTAAAATAATTAAATAAATAGATAAAAAGGAATAGTAGCATCAGGTTAATATAGTGATGTTATATTAACTATATTAACAATAATTCAGAAATTTGCTGTGAACCATTATTCCATCTCAGTCTCATAGTTGCACCAACCAATTATAAAATGGAAACATCTAAAATTATTTTTATACCATCACTTTTTACCATTGTCACGTGTTAATAAGTAATGTTAATAGCATTATTCCTTCATCACTTGGAAACAGGTCAAAATTGGTATAGCTGCTTATATTTACAAAGTTCCTATTTGTCCTGAACAAATATGCTTAGATATAAACCCAAAACTTAGTGCTTACGATAATCTATAAGGATGACCTGCAATCTTTAGATGATAAAATTGATGTTCATAACACGAGTCGGTGGAGAACCTAAGATATGAATCAAGTTCCCTCTATTCATTGTCACTTTGCCTCTGTGATGCTCATTCCTTTCATGTGACTGCATTCCAATATTTCCACTATAAATCTCTTTATCACCCACCAATTGTTCAATGTCATGTAGTCCTCAGATCTCCAGGATATTTTGGAAAGCAAAAGCTAAGTGACTAAAAATCCCAAAGCTATCTCCCAGAGCAGGATTTATTATTCATTGCCAAAGTATAAAATGACCCAAAATTTAACAATGATTTTAAATGGATTCAAGATGGGTATATCAGCACCTATTGATATCTGAACTTGAATGTGGAACACACATTTTGTACATAATATGTATAAAACTCATCTTCATTGCTCATGCCCACCCAAACCTGTCCCACTCATAGTCTTTCTCATCTCCATAAAGAGCAGTTCCAGTCTTCTCATTGCTCAGGCATGTCTCGCCTCTCCTTTCCCTCCCTTTCTCTCTTTCCTTTCCTTGTCCTATATACAATCCATTAGCAACTGTTGTTTTCTCTCTTATCAAAATGCATATAGAATAGGACTTTTTCCCATTAGTTCACTGCTAGTTACCCCTGCCATCCTAGTCACTATCAAATAATCAAAATTACTTACGTCTTTTAAAAGGTCTCCTTGCATTTACCTATGTCCCTACTCCACATTCTGTACTCAACAGTTAGAGTTATCCATCTTAAGTGGCAAGTAATGTATTACTCTCATCCCAAAGCCTGCAACAGCTAAAAGGAAATTCCAAAAGTCTACAGTTGCCTATAAAGTTAATTCCATTATCTCTTTTTTTAAAAAAGATTTATTTATTTATTTATGCATACAAGAGCTGGGGTACAGGCCAGAGGTGTAGGAGGTGAGAGGATTCACCAGAGACAGAGTGGGGAGTGGAATGGGCAGATCGACTGAAACAAACTGCTGAGGGGAGCAGCGGGCGAGGCAGGAGAAGTCTACTGCACCATGTGGTCCCCTCCCTGGCCAGTGGCAGGGATTGAACTCGTGCTGCAGTAGTTGTGGTTTGCTTCATAGTGCGTTGCTTAACCCACTGCGCTACCAGGGAGGCCCAGTAATTCCATATTCCTTCCTATTCATTTAGTTGGAGATTCTACTTGTAATTTGCAATCTTTGTTTTTCTTTTTCACTTGTCAAATTTAGAGATTCAAAAGAAATTAAAGCAGTAGAAAAAAATCTTTCTTCTTTGTAAATTACATTTTAGTGGAGAGATGATCAATAAATATAATGACAAAATGGTAAAGTAAATTAGAATGTGATGAGAACTGAGGTGTGAAATTAGCCAGATAGGAGTGGAATATTTCCATGGAACAGAATGGTTTGAAATAGGTGGTACTAGAGGAAAATTTTATGGAAAAAATGACATTTGATCAGAGATTTGTAGAAGGTGATGGAGAAAACCATGCAGATATTTGGGTCCTGGGTATTGTTTTCAGAAGATGAAAGAAAAAGTGCAAAACCCTCAAGTTGAAGATATTTAAGACTGGCAACAAGACCAAGATAGTTTGAGCATATAAGGGGAGAGGTTGTAGATATAAGATTGTTGATTGTAGAACTGACAGTAAAGAGATAATGGAATTAGGCCTCCCTGGTGGCACAATGGGTTAAGCAACGCACTATGAAGCAAACCACAACTAGTGCAGCACGAGTTCAATCCCTGCTGCTGGCCAGGGAGAGGACCCACATGGTGCAGTAGACTTCTCCTGCCTCGCCCGCTGCTCCCCTCAGCAGTTTGTTTCAGTCGATCTGCCCATTCCACTCTCCACTCTGTCTCTGGTGAATCCTCTCACCTCCCACACCTCTGGCTTGTACCCCAGCTCTTGTATCCATAAATAAATATTTTTAAAAAAATTTTTAAAAAAAGAATATGGAATTACTCTAGTCATTAGAGATGGAAAGAGAATATTTATTAAAATTAGGTAAGACAAAAAATGTTTTGAATGTAGCTCAAAAGAGTTTAAAATTACACCAAAACTTTACAAAGAGAACTATACAATGAAAATGTAATGGACACTAGAGTTTCAAGCATCTAAACAGTCCTCTAAATTTTTCAATTTTTATTTAGTGGTAAACTATTAGTGACATATTTTAATAAACTTGGATCTTTAAAATTTTAAATTATAAACCCATATTTTCATGCTCATCAGTTTGTGCAAATTTGTTGCTTTAAAAACAATACACACATGGGTGCAGGGCATGCGGGTAAATTAGCACAATGGCAAGGACAATTTAGGACTTTATGATTTTACAAATTATGTCATCACTTTAAGATCCACCAGACATGCAAGCTAGTAAAGGTCTTGTATATCATGAACTTAATCTGCCCTGGATTTGCTTCCATTAACATTGATCATTTTCCTTTGCCTTAAATGAAAAAGTCTTATCTATATACTGGGAACCAAAAGGCAAAGACTTTCTACTCTCCATTTCCCATTTGGTTCAATGGAGCACAGAAAACATTTTCTTTTTTTCATAGAAATTTTAACCTGATGCTAAATATAATCATGGTACACAATCATTCTGTTCTATATGTACATAAGCAGTAAGTATAAAAGTAGGCTAGATAAATTAGTTCTTTTTTACTATCTGAGAGTATGATGGTCGTGAAAAAATAGTTCATTTGAGGACTAGGGAGCAATTATTAATAAAAAAGAGATTAATTTGAGCTACAATTTTAGGATAGGGTATGGTTTACTACTATATTAAACTGAATATTTTTCTCTGTTATCTAGTTAAGAGTATTCATTTTAAAAAATAAAAAGGTGAATCTAAGCATTTTTGTCCAAAATAAAAACAAAACTATATTACAAAAATAATCCAGATTTATGATGATGGTATTGATCATATAACTATCATTCTTAAAGGTCCAATAAAACCTTGCAGCATTTCTAAAGAATGTTTTCCAAAAAAATTCAAAATTCATACACTAGAGTAAACTGAAAAATAGAATGGCATATAATTTAGGAAACTTCTTCATGACTTGAAAAAGAAAAAAAATTCAATACCTACAAATTACCAATTTCCTTGAAACTCTACCAATGAAAATATGCTTATACTCATTTATCCACCGAACACCTACTGTGCAGTCATAGACTGAATAAAGTGGGTTAAAGGGTAGAAAAAATAACTGGTTCAAGAAAAGTAGAGGTGGGTTGGACAGGAGTTGATAGTGCTGTGGTGGATGGTAAAAAGTATGACTCTCCTTATTCATGACTGCCTAGGCAAATGCTAATCTCTGGCACCATTCCCTGAAAGAGAAAACCCAACAGCAAGAACTGGAAAAGAATCAAGTAAATATAGGCCACTTTTAGACACAATGGAATTTCTGTGTGATATCTACATGGAGATGTCAAGAAAACAGATATTAGGAGTCTGACACTAGAGGGACATCTTTGCTGCCAACTTCATTTGGTGATAATAAATGCCATGAAAATGGATAAGCTAACTCCCAAAGCATGCCTACAGATAGAAGAGTATCCCAAACAGTAACAAGAAAGATGAAGTAAAATGCAAAAACTGAAGTCCAAAAAGCAGAAGTGATCCAACTTCATTTCTATTTGGGGAAAGAAGAATCATGGGCTCCCAAAGATAGTACTATAGACATAATCTCACACTCTTGCTACCATGGGTGATCTTACATGTCTATACTAGAGGGATGAGTGTTATCCCACTTAACCAGGGCTTTAGGTCACTTAGAAGGACCATTTGTGCACATCCATATAAAGAATGTGAAGCAGTGGCAGATACTTGTATTCCTTGCAACTACAAAGCGAGCTGATCACAGAAGGGTGATTTCTCAAGTTGTACTCGGTTCTCAAGATTAAATTATAGGTGGGCTTTCTCTATTGTACCTTCTTAAGAAGGTGAAATTGGGAGCTTTAACCTGAATAATTCACATGAAAATAAAACCATGTGGGGCTTGTCATCGCTTAATGGAGAAATCCATCATTGTTTTAAACAATTGAATACACTTAGTTCTTCACTTTTACCACAGAAACTCAAGAGGCATGTAACTATATATTCATTCTCAGTAAAACTCTTTGTTGCCAAGATGAAGTATAAAAGCTGAGAGTTCAGAAAAGAGTGTATGTTCACTGAGTGTTTCAGTTTAGAGGTGACTTCACTGGATTGCAGAACACTTAACCCTGATCACACCTGGCCTTCACAACAGTGCATTGCAAGCCTTTAGATGTATTGAAGAATTCCTTTGTCCTTTGGGATTTGAAAGCAATCCAACTCCTGAGTGAAATGAAACATCCTTTGCCAGAAAATTAGCATTACCATCAGGGGTGGCATTATGGTAATATAGTTCAGGAAATAAATTAAAGAATATATACAGTCCAATTGAAGATATCTTCAATTTTCCTGCAAAGGGAAACCTTCCCGCCGAGATCCAGGACTTTCTAGAAAATGCTATTTGAAGGGGCATTTTCCTTTGATCTTGATGGCCCCCTAACCCACAATTTTAAAGGTTCCCTGTGTTATGACACTAATTTTCTTTTGGAGTACTTAAAACCCCAGTTAAGACAATGTATGTTTGTGCATGTATTTCTATACTGGGGTTATAAATTATCAAAATAATTATTATTTCACTAGAATGAAATAATCTCAATTTAGGCAAAAATTCTATTTCTGTTTTATAAGAGAATGATATCTTGATGATATGAGACCCCTAGATTTCCCACATGCATACACAACCCATCTGTGGAATGACTTTCTATTCCCAGTAAAAGAACAATTATTATTTTGCTTTTATAATGTGAATCTCTGATCATTCTCTCATCAAATGGAGGAGAACACTTGTTTTAACTTTAATCTCCAGACTGAGGAAATTCTTCTTTAACAAGAACAAAAAGGTAGTGTCATAACAGAAGCATGTACAGGTATGTAGTAGCAGAGAGAAGGCAAGGTACCTCTCCATCTGGAAGAAGCAGCGAATATTTCATAAAGTAGATGTCTCTTGAACTTGCTCTTAAAGAATAAGTAGACATTTTCTATAAGGGCAAAGCAGCAAGAGTTCATCTGCCAAAGGAAATAGCATGTTCAAAGGCATAAATGAAATAGCAATTTTTCTGGAATAAAATCCAGAAATATCATTAATAAAGTATAAGATATTAAAAGGAGGGGATGATTCTAGGAGATATGAACTCCAATTGTGATCTTTGTGGAATGCAAATACTGAAATTTTATTCCCTAAAGATGATCACTGTGAACAAATAGTTATAAGCAGAAGAGGACATGATCAGGCTCGCATTATAGAGTAGACCATCAAGAAAACTGTCTCAACAAAAGAATCAGGTAAGGGTTTCTCAGAACCCAGAGCCAAATGTGCAAAACCACTCTGCAATGTAGTCACTTTACACAGAAAAACACAATGATCAGATATCACTTATAATATAAAAAAGTCTGGAATTCATATACATGTTCTTTGGCTCATTTCAGCAGAAAAAAAGAGATGCAATTTATAAGAAATGCCAACAAGCATATTTTTTGGATGAAGAGGGGTGACATTTGTATACAAGAAAATGCCAGGGTAAATAAATTAGCACTATCTTCCCCTCTCAGCAAGAAACGAACAGAATATATATACAATTTAAAGACATAGTCAAGAAGCTTTGATTTTTATTCTGGATACTATTCTATCCTTAGTTAATAGGAATAATAATATTATGTTTCTTAGTTCTCTATAAATAACAAATTATTTTCAAATTTAATATCACATACAATCAATATAACATTCCTGTAACCCTATGTATTTGTGTGTTTATGTGTATGTACATACATTATATATATATATAAAACACACACATATATCACAATGAAGTTCATGCAGCTAGGAATGAGCAGACACAAAGAGGTAGTTGTAGAGTTCAAGTTTTTCAACTTTGGGTATTGCTTTTTCTGCTCTTCAGTACTACATATGTAGAAAATAAGAGAATTGGGCACATACTTTGCTATTAGATTAAGGATTCCAGAGGTTCAAGCTAACTAGTTTTTTAACATACGGGGCAAATTCATCTTAAGTTCTTCAACTTGTTCATGATCTTCACAACTGAGGCAGGTGAGGTAAAGTAGAATATTTCAAAGACAAAACCACCAGACATTTCCTGTGATCTCAGTAGAACTTTTTTCCTAACCATCCCCTTTCCACACCATCACCTTTTCCCATGGAATTACCACTCTTTTAACAGTTTAATTACATGCTCCAGAATGCCAAGACAGTAATACGAACAACCTTGAATTTGCATAGGTTATATTGGTGTGTGTGTGTGTTTTAATTCAAAGTACTTTTTTTAATTGCTTAAGGGGGATTAGTAGGGAGTTTCTATAGTGAACTTGCCTTTCCCTCTATGCTAAGTTTGACTCCACAGTATTTTTCCTTTCTGATCCCGTCTTTACCCAAAGGTGGAAGATAAAATGCAAGAAAAGGAAGATGGCATAGAGTCATCACATAATTAAAATCCCCACCGTTTTCTTCTACCAGATATAGTTTATGAGGGAGGAATGCCTAAAGAGTTGGCTATCAATTCAAAAATTGAGTAAAAGTATAGCACTGGGCAGTTCAGTTTTGAGTTTGCCTATAAGGTGGTAACCATCACTCTTCTGTCTGCCACTAACACCATTGTGTAGTATAAAGAGCTACAATAGCTAGTGTTTGAATTACACAGTAGTCAAGCTAGATAATTAAATTTCCCTTCCAGAAAGAATATGTCCCTGCTGAGGGAATCTTATTGCATACTGCTGTTCATAGTGACCATTATTAAATTTTTAGGACATGTCTCTGTATTATAACAATTCATTTAAAGGTTATCATACAAAACTCAATATGCTTAGAAAAGGGAACAAAAATTCCAGCATAGTTTGAAAAAGTACCTGAAATTTCCCCAAGATTTATTTATTGTGCATCCTAGCTTTGCATCAACAGCAAAGAGAACAACTGTCATAGAGTTCTTGCCTTTTCTTGATGGATAAAATATGCGCAACTTTCTGCTATAAGAAAATTGTATCCAATCTCTAGAAGGTTCCCCTCAACTGTTCCTTTCGGGTATTTCAGTGAGTTAAGTTGACTTAGTACAGAAGAAGTTGCAATAGTGACAGACCAACATGAAAATCAGTACTATTAATTTTAAAGGGAAACAAATTCAAATTTCTAAGTTGAAAAATAAAGAAAATGAAATCAAAATAATAATTTTGTGCATACATTATTGTGAATTTACCCCAAATACTAAGAAGATACATTGGTGTACCTTTAATGAAATTTAAGGAAGCACTATACAAGGCAGCAATAACGTTTCATTAGATTCACAACAACCCCTTAAATTTTTACCAATTGTAAATATTCCTCATATATAACTAGACAAAAAAGACAGATATTACCACTGTACTAAATGACCTTTAAGCGTCAATATATCCCTCAGTTCTATTTGGATTTTAGTCACACATAACACCTATAGAACATTGTCTATAACCTGCCTTTCTTGAGCCTCCATAGAAACTCATTTAGAATTTGTACTTAAAATGAAATTGCAATGAAAAATTTTTCAATCAGCATGTATGTGCCAATTATGCTTCTGCACTATAAAGGACAAAGCATATTAGAACCTTCCCTTTAGGATTCTATGATCTTGTCGAAAAGACAACAAAATCAGCATTTTTAAATGTTTAGGTATTTTAATTATAAGTTTTAATCCTAAACAATAACTATAATGTGGGCCATTAAGGGTCTTTACTTCCTTTGTATTCCTCATATTAAACTTTTATATCTTCTTATTCCTTCTATATACCTTATAGGCTTTTTGCAAAGCACAGGTTTTTTCCATCAATTAGATTGATGTAAATGGATGTTAAATAAAATGGTAGAAAAGCCACTACAAATTTTTTAATTAATATAGTCTTCAATAAGATTTGTGTCCCCAAGTAGTTTGTCTGCCCTGTATTCATAGATTACTTATGGTGGAAAAAAGGGGTATCATACAATTAAAATGCTAACATGTTTTACTGAAAAATTAGGGGATGGGATTTTAGATACAGTGTATTTTCAGTCAGTGGGGAAACTTAGCTACTTCAAACAACTACTTTCTGGTTTTATCATTATAATTTTTACTCCAACTAGAAATGTATCACATCGTCCCATCTTAAAGCTTTACCTGGCTCACTGACACATAGGATAGGATCCAAGATTCTACTTGGCAAAATAAGGTCTTTCATAAATGAGCTCTTATCTATCTTTCCAGCCTTATTTTGGGTGGAGGTAGATGGCAATTTTCTAGGTGGTCTGAAAATGCAGCCAAAAAGGGTCACTACTATTTTGTCTGAGAATGGAATCCCAACATTTTGAATTTTCATTTTTAAAAAGGTTTATACCTGTACTTAACTCAAAAAAGAGCATTTTAACAGCAATATAATAAGTAAGGAAATTTATCATTATCAAGGAATCAAGGACAATGAATTGAATAAAATCTGCAACTGATTATTTTTTATTAGAATACAACATATATATCAAAGGAGTAGAAATTCCAGACAGCTCATTATTTAAATGAAAGATGCAAAAAAGCCGATGCATTTTTATCTAAGGCATCCAACTAATCAATCAATTCAAACGAATCTTTCTATTACAGAGATATCAGCTAAATTGGCTCACTAATCATTTGTTCATAGAGGAGAGTAGGATGAATTTGGGGTCAAAAGAAAAGAATTTACAACCATTCCCTTTTTTATTTATACAACTCTTAAAGATATGATAGGTCCTGGGCCTCCCTGGTGGCACAGTGGGTTGAGAGCGGCACTGTGAAGAATGGGCAGCACAGCAGTGCGAGTTCAATCCCTGACCACTGAGGAAACCCACAAGACACAGCGGATCTCTCCTGCCTCGCCCACTCTTCCCCTCCCCTTCTTCCTGTTCTGCTCCCTGCTCTGTCTCTAGTGATCCTCTCACCTTCTGCGACTCTGACCTGTACCCCAGCTCTTGTATGCATAAATAAATAAATATTTTTTAAAAATGTATCTATAGATCTATAGAGATGTATGAGATAGGTCCCTAAACCGTTGGATAAATAAGAAAGCATACTAGGACATTCTTTTCAAAAATTCCAGACTACTATTTGTGCTAGTCAGTTGATAACAGTCTATCATATAATTTCTCTTTTAATCAACTGAAAGAATTTAGATTCCCAATGACTCAACCCAATCCCAGGATTTATAATCCATGCTAGAAAAAATGTTGGAGTATTTGGGAGTCTCTGCCTTCAGCCATCATACTTGATACATGGGTTTGGCTAGCTTTGTGCTTCCTTATAAGTTTTCCTGCCCCTTTGACTGACTTGAAGGTCCCAGGGATGTTATGTTGCTCTTAAATGGGCAGTCTGAAAGGTGCTGCAAGTGACATATTATGGTCAGGAGCCAGCTGTTCACATATTTGATCAGCCAGCAGGAAATCTTTCAGCAGCTCTTAAATAAAAAATACAGGATGGTGTCGGTGTTTGGTGACACTGTTTTTAATCTTCACATTTCTTACTGACAGGAGGTAATGGTTATCCATGGGAGATCTGTCACATGACAACAGCTTCTTTACCACCAGGAGAGCCACAATATGGCTTCCAAACTACCTTAACAGTATGTTGGGTTAGTCTTTCTGAAAATGCTCAGGCCACACAGGTAAAAACAAAAAGACTTTGATGAGTTCTAGAATATTTTTGATTTCTTAGTAATTATAAAATGCCTTCTCTAATATTAGCATTGCTAAAATCCTGTAAGTGAAAGCAGAATTTAATAAAGTTGTATTTCTATTCTAATATCTTTACATTTAGACCAAAAACAGACACACTTATTGGTAGATCAAACTGATCTAAACATTAAAAGCACTATGCTGACATCTACCATTCAGTCACAACCCATAAGAAGTAAAATGTTATTTTGCTATTGATTAGTATGGAAGATTAGGTCTCATTAGAAGGTCCTATTCGAGGAAATGTCTTATCTTAAATTCCAGAACTGTTCCAGGAATATCTGTCACCAATTTATAGAAGTCTGGAAATGGCCTAACTGTATTTTTCATTCAATCAGTAAGAATCAACACATTAAAAATAACACAAGGAATCCAAGCAAAATAAAATGTAAAGCTGTAACTCTATCAATAATTTTTAAATGAAAATTTTAACGTAAAACATGAACTTCATATAAGATCATAAGGAAATTGCCCTGTTCTTTGTGAACACAAACTTAACTTGAACTTTGCAGGATTCTTTGCATGCATGTTTTGCATGATGAAGAACTATTAGATATGACATAATTTATAAAGGTCATTCTGGTGATAGAGAAAATAACAGCAGGAGAGCTTATTTCACTGTGCGTGTGTGTGTGTACAGATGATCAAGTGTACTACTTTATAATTTGAGCATGCAGACTGAGTGTAAAACATAAATTTAAAAACATTCAAATAAATAAATTTAAATATTTTAAACTATACCATGCTCCAAGGGATGATGGTGCACTGGTGAAATGGTGGTGGGACATTCATGGGGACCACAATTGATGTCAAATATATATAAATAAAGAAAAAGAGAATGCAAAACAAACAAATTATCCCATGCTTACACAGGAATCCCACAAAGTATCTAATAGTCAGGGTTTCACAACCATAGCGCTATTAGCATTTTGGTGTAGATAAGTCTGTAAAGGGCTAACTGATGCACTGTAGGATATTTAGCAACACCCCTACTCTCAGTCCATCAGATGCCAGTAACCTTCTTCCCCACCCTAACCCCTACCCCTAGTTGTAACAATCAAAAACATCTCCAATCATTACCAAACAATTCATGGGGGGGATATGGGGTTGGGGGATGTACAGTTAGGGGAGGAATTTCTTCTGGAGAACAATCACTATCCAAAGGGTTAATAGTTGTTTCTTTACATTTTTTATTTATCAAGCATAAAACAATTGCTTAGTTTACATAAACACTAAAACTAAGACAAAATTTTTAAAGAAACATCATTGAAAGATTAAGGGCTTAAAAAATTATATCTCAAGAATGACTTAATTATTGTATGCAAACTGTTCACAGTCCTTAGTTTCCTATGGGGAGTCCCGCTGACTACCTTCTTTGAGTGTCTCACATAGGGAATGTTAATCCCCTACCACTATCAGTGTACTGAAGACATTTACCCTAGAATGCAGTCTTTCAAAATGCTCAGAAAGGAAGCATTTTTTACCCACCACTGAACCCCCACACATCAAAGCACCCCTTTTTCTTCAGGATAGTCACAGGCATTAATGAGCACAGAATGACTACAAAGACAGGAAATCTGATGGCTAATACCAAACTTTTACTAGTTGTGAACTGAGTCTTTCATCAGGAGACTAGGATATAGGCTAATTTCTATTAAGGAGTAAATGTAAATATACTATAAACCCTTTCATCTTCTATCCATACACTTAGGTATGGCAGAAGTCTATGGGCAACAGTATCCAAGCCAATTGTCCATCATTACTCTGTTTTGGATTATCCACCTTTCACTAGCACAATGTGTAAGATATTTATATGCCACTTGGTTTTTTACAGCTTATAATTAAACATGAGAGAATTGGGCCTACAGTTCTCTCCCTCAGTATTCATCATCTTCCATGAACTAAAAACATATAAAATGAGCAAACAAAAAAATATCCAAAACTCTGCTTGGACAAAACATGGTACATAAAGCACAGTGCAGACAAATCAAGAAACACTTTTTTCTCTCCAGAATCCTGAGAGAGTAGACTCACAAGTAGCACACTAGCACACTTAACCTCTTAGTGCAAAATGGAGATATGAGCAATGGTACTTTCTGCTCAAGATGAATTGAAGGCTTCAGTTTTAAAAGATCAAAATCGCTTGCAGCTTTGAAAGGTGGCTTTTAGAGCCCTAACTTTTTAAGATTTGAAAAATCAAAGGGACAGTCTAAGACAACGTCCCATTCCATGTGTATTTCAGTAGAATATCAGTCAAGCTTGACACAGAGTATTTATCAAGTATTCCATACAAGTGCTGGCAGCAAACAAAAATGTGAAAGTTTCAATAGGTGTATAAATACATTTATTTTTAACAAATGGACACATAAAAATCAAGTACAATGAAGAAAACACACTAAAATTTAAAGATATTATACAGAATTGTATTTATATTCAAATTATGTACTTTTTAAATTATATATGTTTTTTATTTTTTTTTATTTTGAAGTTTCCCTTTATTAGTAAGATAGAATACTGTTACACTGCATGTCTTTATAAATTAATATGTCTTTATACTTCAGTTCAGAGGAATCTCAAAGATTGTCTTAAGCTTAACTAAGCATAAAATATATGGCAGTTATGTAAATTTTCTTTTACCTCAAAATCACTTTTTTTTCCTCTTTTTTTTTATTAAAATATTTTAAAATTTACATATACTTGCCATTAATTGTAATCCCCATGTATTCCCCATCACCATCTCACCAGTGCACCATCACCTCAGTCCCGACATGTAAGTAATTAATTTTATGGGTAAAAATAACCAAAATAAAGTTGCACTTAGAGCTCTTGATCAATCACTGTTACATGTGTAAATATTAACATTTTAGATTTTAAAAAACATAAATATTTACACATGTAACAGTGATTGATCAAGAGCTCTAAGTGCAACTTTATTTTGGTTATTTTTACCCATAAAATTAATTACTTACATGTCCTAGGATTTTAAGTTCTATGCTTTTAGTATATTTATACTACTTATAATTAGAACAATATAGCTATAGGTGAAGTTGCTGGAAAAGCATAAAAAAATAATCATATTTGATAAATATACAAGTCTTTACATCTTTGAAAATGTTATTCTTTATGGCCCAACTTTTTCATTTTTAGTAATGAAAAATTATATTTAAAAGGAGGTAGACGGGTAGCTAAGGAGGTAGATAAAAGAGATGGTAAGTAGACTTAAAAGCTTAGCATTTTACCTTTTGAATTTCTAAGACATGTTTTCCACTATGTTACTTGTCCTTGTAAAAAGGCATTGAATTCAGGGAAACAGTTCTGACCCAAGCCCAAAATAATCATGGGTTGGCTATTTCAAAGAATAATTTTTATAAAACAACGATCCACTTCCAGTTTTCAACTCCAACATGGAAAAATTTTAATGCTATCATTTTCATCTTTATGATCAGTAAAACTTGATCAATTTGAAAATAAACATAGTAATAATGTCATAAGATATGGGAAGAATTGGAAGTACTCTTATTAGACACTGGAACTATATATAAAGCAATTCAGTATTTTTTGAAAATGGACTTAGATTAGCTTTAATGTAAAGCAAATTATACAGCAATCACTAAAAACCTAAAGTATAGTTTACATGCAAAGAGATAAAATGGAATAATACAAAATACTCAAAGTGAGAGTTCATAAAAAGAGAATAATAGAAAAAAACCACAATAGAAATGTTTCAAATTCAGATATTATCAAGTTATATTACCATCACTTTATATGTAGGTACTCTAAGTACCGCAATTAAAAGAGAGGGAATGCAAGAATGTTTAGAATAAAATATTGTATACAAAAAAACTTACTTTAAATATATAGACTCAAATAGATTAAAATTAATTGGATAAAGGCATAGCAAGTTAACCTGGGGGTGGTGGGAGTGAAGCAGGATTAATAGACAAAACAGACTCCAAAATAAGCAAAATTTTCAGGGCTAAAGAATGACGTTATATATGAGGAAGGGGTCAGTTATCTAAGAAACCATAACAATTTTTATTGTGTATAGTACAGTATCAAAATGTATGAGGCAAAACCTGATACAACTGCAATGGGAAATAGAAAAATGCATTGTCATCAGTGTTGATGACTTTGATACCCCTCAATATCAAAGTAACAGTCACAGTATAGTTGACCTGAACAGTACTATCGATCAGTTTCATCTAATTGACATTTATAGAACAGTCCATGCAACAATAGCAGAATGTACATTCTTCTCACACTGAATATTTGCTACACTGGAATATAAAACACAACTTAATACTAAATTGTGTTCATAAATCACCATGGAATTTACAAAATTTTGGGAAAAAACAAAATATTTGGAGACTAAATTGCATACTTTTAAAACAAGCATGGTCAAAGAAGTATCAAAAAAGATACCATGTAATCAAAATCTGTGGAATACAGTGAAAATAGTGTTAAATGTATATTTATAGCATTAAATGCATATGTTAAGAAAAAATGACGGGAGCATGGGGGACTGAGGTGATGGTGCACTGGTGATATGGTGATGGGGAATACATAGGGATTACAATTGATGTCAAATATATATAAATAAAAAAAAATTAATAAAATAAAAGAAAAAATGATCTAATATAATTTAAATTTCCACCTTAGGAAACTAGAGAAAGACCAATATAAGCCTAAAATTAGAAGATGAAAAGAAATACTAAAAGTTAGAGCACAAGTCAATGAAATTGAAAATAGAAAAAAAATAGAGAAAATCAACAAAAAAAAGATTATTATTTGAAAATATCAATCAAATTGATAAAGCTAAGCCAAGCTAACCTAGACAAAAAAAGAGTTGACTACTGTTTGATTATATGAACTCTAAAAGGATAATAAAGACATGCTAGAAACAATACTATACCTACAAGTTTGGTGGCACAGATTAAATGAACCAATTCCTTAGAAGATAAAAGCTACCAAAATTCATACAAAAAGAAATAGAAAATCTGAGTAATTTATAATCTACCATAAAGAAAAGGCCAAGTCAAGATTGCCCTTGAAAATTCTATCATTTATGGAAGAAATGAAGCCAATTCTCAACAGTTTTTTCCATAAAATAGAAGCATAAGCAGTAGTTTCAAACTCATCCCAGTAGCTACTTTACTCTATCAACACTAGTCTCCTTCATTTTACATAAACCAACAAGGCATATTTCTACATGAGGTCTTTTGAACTTGTACATTCTACTTCAAAATAGCCATGTACTCTATTTCTTAAGAAGTTATGAAATTATGTTCCATGGGACCTGTCATCTACTTAAAAGTGGAATACCTTTGCACACCCACTATCACTACTTATGCCCCTCTACGCCTACTTTTTGTCATTAGCACTTAACTCTACCTGTATGTTATATAGCTTAGTAATTTTTGGTCCACAGAAAATTCCATGAGAAGGCTTGCATATTTTTTCCTGTGTTACACCTTCACCTCATCTTTGTAGTTGCTCAATGTTTAACTATAAATGTTGACAGTATAAATGGATAAACTATACCAAAGAACATCTGAATTTTATCTAAGCCTGGTTTATATTGCAAATGGAACTCAAGCGCTACTATGACTTTTCTCTTTAGGAGGGAGGACACCAAATCCTATAGTAAAATTTATTCCAAATTTTTGTGGATGAAGAGATGATATGAGTATGTATGTATCTCAGGGTAAAGGAAGGGTATAGTTCATCATCATATTAAAATTTGTTAACATTTTTTTATTTAAATCATTCATGTGTCATTCAACTATATACTTTTCATTTTGAGTATTACTTATACTGTCATTTAAATTTCAGTATGTTAACAGTGTGTCAATAAATGTGATGCTATATATAAATACTTAGCACAGTTTGCAGGCACATACTAATTTCTCAATAGATGTTAACTCAAGTTTGTCCTCAGGGAACTTGTGCCTGCTATTTGTATAAATAGTCACCAGATGGCATTCTGGTTCACGTTGGGTGAACACAATCATGAATTTCTTCTGGAGGATATCTGGAAAAGTTAGAAACTTTAGCCACCAACTATTACTAAACAAGCCCTTTATTTCTAAACACAAATCATCAAAATTGAGGTAACTAATACTTTATAAGTACTAGAAATATAAATTTTGACCATCATAAACATATGACACGAGAATGCAAAAATCTTGCTTTGTTGGATAAAGAACAATAACATGATACTGCTGAAATGGTTTTTAAAGCTGTCCACGGTGAATTTTTCCCTTATTCTGCAAGCCAAATATGTAGAAATCAACTACTTGACACCCCCATATATCTTACTTGTTAGTTTATATTTATATATTTTGTTATATAATTTTATTTAATATTAATATTTTTATGTAAATATTTCTCAAACCCATCCATTACTCTCCCTACTCTCTTCTCTTAGAAATAGCAATCAGCACATTAACTCTTTCTTAGACTTAGAAATTCCTGGTGAAAACCCTTCCGTTGAATAAAATTGTTGTTCTAAGAAAGACAAAAACCTTTAATGAAGAAATCCAGATGCTGCACCTTTACACCCTCTCCGTCCCAGCACTGTGTGATCAGACTCACTGGCATACTGTGTCGTGCTTCATTCCTGTAGGCTACAGTCTCTCTGATGTGCTGTTTCCTCGCCCTGAAATGTCTCACTCTCAATTTCAACCACATTTTTTACCCATTTAATATCCATTGCAAGCAATAAATGGTCAAATATAAAAGCAAATTTTACCTTGTGTGAAAGCTTTCTGGCCTCTGTTAGAAAATATCACAGGGGCCTCCCTGGTGGCCCAAGGGGCTAAGAAGCACTATGAAGCTATCGGCAGCCACGGCAGCACGAGTTCGATCCCCAGCCAGGGAACTGACCCACAAGGCTCAGCAGACCTCTCCTGCTTCGCCCACTGCTCTCCTCAACAGTGTATTTCAGTCGATCTGTCTGTTATTTTCCCACTCTGTCTCTGGTGAATTCTCTCCATACTGCTGGCCTGTACCCTAGTTCTTGTATGCATAATCGTTTTAAAAAATGCTGTCATAGAACTATACTCTATATCTTTATATCAGCTTATTGCTTTAGTTTGCTAATAAAATAATAGAATTAATGGTAAATAAGCTTCCCTACTGGTTTAAATTTTATTAAAATTAGAAATAGAAGACAGATACTGACAAGTGGGGATGACTACCCTCTCTGTATACAAGGAGTAGATACATACTTTCTCTCACTCAATACCTGTAAGTTCCTTAGTAAAAAGTGACAGCTGTGATTGCTGTCACTTAATTTCTAGCTTCTGCTTGGTGTCAAAATCACTTAAGGATTTCAATATTTGAAACATTTCAATATTCAATATCTGTTGAATGTGTGCACGAAGGAAACTTGTCCGTTGACTGCCATAATATGACTTAGATCCAACAATCCCAGTCTCTCTCTAGCCTACATTTCCAGCTGCTGGAAGAAAAAATATGACTAGCCCTGAATGGATCATTTCCAAACTCTGGATCAATAAACTATGGACAGAATTTTAGGATTGAAAGTAGAAATGTGATCACTAAGTGCTCATATATTTTTCCCAAGAAAGGGGAATTACTTTGAGCTAGCAGCTCACCCAATAAATACCTATTCTAAATTCCTATCTCACTATATTGTTCCAAAGAGTAAGTTACATGTCATATTTATACTTATGGTATTTTGCATAGGAGGTATGCATTTGCTATATCAGAGACCTGCTTTTCTCAGTCACCTTTCCATGCATGTTACACAAAAATGCATGCAAACTAGAAGCCTTCCCTCAAATATTTCAACAAAGAATTTTTTTCTACTGCCCTCTCCTAACATTATAAAATCTTCAACAGGCAAGTGATTTACATCATGTATTCATTATACTTAATTATCGGATAAAATGGTATCCATTCATTAGCAATCACATGTTGAAAACCAATTATCCACAAAACACTACCTTAATAAATAGTGGATAAGTAAGCTCCACACCAAAGAGAGCACCAAATGCTACAGAAGTACAAATTGGGGGAAAGGCCATGAAGCATGGGCAAGCAGCAATGATATGTTAATGTACACATGAACTTTTTCCCTGAGTAAGTTATTACTGAGTATTTTATTCCTTCAAGGAAAAATGTGGAGACTGCTCTCCTTTGCACTTGAAGAATCTTACATAGGTCCATCAAATTCATAAGTGCTAGATATGTTTTAGTCAAAGAAAAACTATCTTCCCATGAATATCTTCCTCTTCTCTACAAAACCCATTTTCTTAAGATTTAATGGTAAACGAGCTTCCCTATTGGTTTAAATTTTATTAAAGTTAGAAATAGAAGACAGATACTGGTAAGTGGGAATAACTACTGTCTCTGTATACACTAAGTGGATATCTTCAAGTATCTATCTTCTCTTGGATTTCTTGATTCCTGATATTCCACAGTGAAATTAATGTTTCCTCTAAGTGACCAATTTTCTACTTTACTCAGTTTAGAAGAATCAGGCTAACAAAACAGTTCAAATACCAATTTAAAGAAATTGCTTAATAATGGGGCAAAGGAAGCATGTGGATTTCAGCATGGTCTGACCCCAATTCAGTTGATTAGGCATAGCATACTTTATACACTTACCAAATTTGTAGAGTTAGACTTATTTACACATTCTCTCTTCTTCCACAAGTAATAGATTAGAGCTCAACCTTCGAAAATCTGTAGCTTATTCTGCTGAGAAAGTATCCACAACTTCCAAGCAATGGATTTTCCTTCTATTTTATAGTAAGTTAAATTTCTCCCACATATTCTGAGTTACTTTAAGCATTAAACAATGTTAGAAGGTGATTTCTGAGAAGCTAATTCTATTTGTACCCATCCTCAAGACAAATCCTATTTATTTTATTATCTGCATTTTTCCATATTTTCCTCATCTTATATTATCTGTTAAACACTGCTTAGTATGTTTTTTAAGCAATGTATTTTAGAATAAATTTATTTTTCTCTGTTTTGTTAATCAATTACTCAAAAGTAGAAAAGATAAAATGCACTTTGCTTCACATTTTGTTTAGAATAGAAATACAGTAACTTCAAGCTGCAAAAAACACTCATCTTAAAGAATATTAAAACAGATGTGAAGAGCCTATAGTGAAAATCAAAGCCCAATAAATGAACATGCTCTCCTCACATGGTCAAAAGTACATGCCATAGCTCAGCTCTCTAATGGAACACACATACGTTGAGAGACTTGTAAGATGCAGTCACTTCTGCTGCACTCCTGATCTGGCCTTCTGGCCTTTTGAAAGTGCTTCCATTGGAGACAAAATAAATCAACAATATTGATAAATGGCTTAATATTGAACCACTTATATATCACTGGGAGAATGGAAGGTCTATATTATTAAAGTGAGGAAGAGGACTAACAAATGTATGTAACAAGATCCAGAACAGCACAGAAGACAAACCAAACTCTAACATCAAATGCACAAGTACTACCAGTAATGGAAGTAAAGGAGATGTCCTGACAACTACAACTGTTACTAAAATAGATACTGTGACAAATAAAAATAGCAAGAACAAGTCCTGTAATGGGATTAAGACAAAGCATAGAAAACTAATGACTTAGGATAAAGACAAACGTGGTGACAATGGCAGGTAGTGTGACAAATGAAATGCTTGGATAAGCAAAATTCAGGAAACCAGACAGCTGAAAGACCCAAGACCAAGACTAAGACAAACCTGTCAGCAATACAGATAGCATCACACTGTGCCAGAAGACAGTGCTAAATTATAAATGTTAATGATAGATGGATTCAGCAAAATCACAGGCAGAACAAAAGAAATGAAGTGGAAAAAGACCCTTGCTGCAGTGTTTCATGTAGGTCTTCATTTTAAGGAAGATGTAGTAGGTACAATCTCTTATGAAGGGGCATCTTGATTTCAGGTAAAATGGCAGCATGCTAGTAAATTCCACCAACCCTTTTCTATCATTGTCTTATAGTCGTCAGGAAATCTTCACTCGAATACATTATCTTGAATTCAACAGTAAGAGAGTCTTCAGCAAGTGAGATAAGAAAGAAATAAGAAATAAAGAGCTAAAAAGGAAAAAAGAGGAAAGGGGAGTTTTTGGAAATAAGAGAAATAAAAAGTGAAAGACAGGCAGGAAAAATATGGGAGCATCAACTACTCAAATATTTACAGAGCAACTACTGTGTGACAGATACGGCACAAGCTGTTAGAGATAATGTGGTGCAAAGAAAGTGTCGTGTTTTCTGGTCTCATGAAGCTTACAAGTTGGTCACAGAAAAAAGACAAACAGCACACAAATAAAAGTGCAATTGAAGAGCTGAGAAGTGTCATGAAGTGGCAGTACATGACCTCACTGTACATAACAGAGATTAAAGAAAGGCCAAGTAAGTCTCCCTAAGGAATTCACAATGAAGCCAAGATACACAGAAGCAAAGATTTTAGGGTGCAGGTGAAGATCCTCTAAGCAGTTTAACCATCATATAAAATGTTCCTGGATGAGAAGACAGTGAGTGACCAAATGACTGGAGGAGGAGGGAGCATGGGCTAAAACAGAGAACTGGGAAAGCAGAGCATACTGATGAGGCTGGAGAATTAAGCTTCCATTCAAGCTTTTGTATCGTCATTTTAAGTGCAATAAATGCTAATCAAAGTTTTAAACATAAAAAAAGTAGCACAATCTACAGTTACTGACCAGCTAGCACACTGTCCAAACTCATGTCTTCCCTCACCTCACTCACTCCGTCTGCCATGTAAACCTTGCTCTTCAGCTCTTCACTCATCATACCAGACTTATTTCCAGCTCAGCATCTCTGCATTTGCTCACTTGCCTGCAACCCTTTTCCCCAGCATCCACGTGCCTCACCACCACTTCACAATGTCTTCTCGTATAAACCTTTCCTAAAAACCCAAACTTAACACCTATGCGATATTACTCTTCTCTATCCTCTTCACCAACTACATTTTGTTTCATTACTATTATCACTAACAAAAATAAAATCTGTTAACTTTATAAAACACACACACACACACGGAATTTGGCTCCAGGAAAGCAGGAATGTTATTGCTAGCTATTTCCATTATATGGTTATGCTTAATAACAGTTAAGTCAGTGAGTAAATAATAAAAAGTGATTGCTGTCACTTAGATTATAAGCATACGAAAGAACTGCACTGGCAATTTTATAATCTACACTTTCCCCATGACATCATCCAAACATGAGAGCTCAGATCTAAAAAAAAAAATATATATCAATCAGAACCACCTACGTACACTTCCTAGTTGCATCAGGACACAATGGACATAAGGAGAAAGCATGGACATAAGATTGGATATATAAGATTGTATACATGCCAAAGACAGAACATTTGCAAATTCACAGGTAGGACTGTTTGTGAGGGGAAAACAGAAGCTAATAATGAAAGAGAAAGAAATCACTGAAATTTGTAACCAGTAAAGGATATTTGTTTTATCTTCTGGACTCTTTCATATAATTAGATCACAGGGGCTACCAGAAAGGATTTGATTACAAAAACAGTAATTACTTGACTAGATGTTATGATACAAGGATCAGCAAAAATACATTCACCTGAAATCCCCACATTGGGTCACGTCCTCTGTTATAATGTAAATATTCAAACTATTATTATAATTGTCTTTTTGTTTCGAATGTGGCCAAAGGGCCAGCAGTGCCAGCATCACCTGAGAGACAACTGAGAAATGCAGAGTCCCACCCAGGTGTGCTGAATTAGAATGTGCATTTTACTGCACTCTCTAAGTGCCTGACATGCACATTAAAGCATGTGTATGTGTAGTGCACATGCATGCATACAGACATACAAACATACCTTCCTTCAGGTAACGCAATGAAAGGTGTCTTTAATACCTAGAGCTTTTTTGCACTATCTGAAGAAGAA
Organism: Galemys pyrenaicus; assembly: GCA_019455555.1. Classification (NCBI taxonomy): domain Eukaryota; kingdom Metazoa; phylum Chordata; class Mammalia; order Eulipotyphla; family Talpidae; genus Galemys; species Galemys pyrenaicus. Next base: position 1,903,055 of record JAGFMF010012185.1, on the reverse strand, counting down.
CACAGAATTCCAAAAAACTGAATACAGTATTTGTGAAGTAACAGTAATATGAAGTAACAGTAATACAAATTTACAGACCTTGAGACACAATCAGAATGGTAAGGCTGAATCTAAAGCACAAGTATTACAGAGGTGAGTTGTGAAAGTGAGCATGAGCTCCAGCACATGGGGATAGGGATATAAAGGGGAAGGAAGAAAGAAGGAGGATTAAAAAGGGAAATGGGACAATGTTACAGAATATTTACTTATGCCTGTCCCTAGATTTTAAACAATTTGCCAACATATTTGTTACACTCATCAACAGTTTCTTATTCTACCCACGCATTTAAAGAATGGAAGCAAGGCATAAACAAACCTGGTTTGGTGGCTCTAACTTCTAGTCCTCTCTGGGCTACTAAGTAGCTCATGGCTTTAAATGAAGGCTTTTCGTTTTCTGGCTCTCTTTAAAGTAAACTTCAAGCTTTCTATGCTGGCTTCCAGCTCTAGTATTCCATGATTCTAAGTGGCATCTTACCAATGTATGCCAAAACATATTAAAATCATACATTTCTAACCACACAATGTATGCAGCTGCACTGAGGAAAAGTAAGATGACTGTATCTTAAGGGATACTAGTTTGTAGAAGAGCTGTTCTTAAAACAGTGCAGCTCTTTTTTATTTTGTGACCATCTTTTCTCTTCTCCCTTTCAAGTACCACCTCATTACCAATAAGTTCCCTCTGAATCAATTCCTGGGTGAAAAGATAAAGGCATTATGAGCTACAACTAACGTAGCACAGGAAATATTAAGCATGTATGTATATATCAACAAATTCAACATATTTATACATGTGAAAATAAGTATGTTATATATAGTAGTTCTTCAAGTTACCACTAATACTTTACTAAATTTTCACTTGTTTTAACCTGGCTATAACTTATAAGTAAAAAGAAATTAGTAGAAATTATCTATGTCCTTACTGAGGAATATATTTTATTGAGGAGAATCTTTCATCCAGAAATTGCTGGAAGAAACTTGGCTGAAGAGTGGAGTGTTATCCCAAGAACTAATCTGTATAATGCATAAATATCCTCAGTAAGTCCTCAAAAGCCTAGGAAGGAGATCCTGTGAAATCTATTATCTCATTTAACAAGGCATGGTAGAAACCTGGAACTGCTGACATTTTAGAGTTAATTAAAGAAAATTTTAGAGGAAAATTTTTAAATGTTCTGAAGATTTTTTATAACTTCACATTTTTATGAAAGTAGGAATAACAATAGTCTCAATGTTTTTCAGCATTGATAGACTAGAAGAGAATTATGCATGAAAGAGTAGAACCCTCAATATACTTGGGTTAGTTGAGTTAGGACTAATAGTTAAATGATATCTCTGGTTATACTTGTAATGAATTAAGAGACTAATCAGACCAAATAAAACCCAAACTACCTATTCTTTCTGCAGATAACCTTCAATGCTAGACTGGAAGTAAATGGAACAAAGATGTTTTTCACAGGATGACCACAAGAATTCTCCCTCAAGAAGTAGTTTCATTAACTCTCCATGGTTTTAGTTTCTCTCCATGGAGCAGTATTCTCACTCCAGGATATAAAGCTCCTAGCTGTGGCTTCTGAAAAATCGCTCTCATCCTGTCACTCTACAGTCTGGAGAAAACCTGCTTAATTATTCCCCTGTATTCTTCCCACATTTCCACTTTTTCATCAGTATATCTCTAAAAATGGCCACTGATGATTCTTTCATTCATTTATCACTGGCAGAAGCAACAAGCTCCTCTACACATATTTACAGCTGGTGAACTAACCATGTTATCTCATAGACCATGTTCTCTTTTCCTTTGCTGTTCACTCCAATTCCACAACAGCAAACATCTGAGGAGCAGCAGGACCTCCTGGTCTGAGCACAAGTCTGGGAGTCAGCAACTTTGATTTCAGATCCCAGCTCTGACACGTTTGTTCTGAAGATGTGAACTGTCCTATAAAAGTACTCACTGTGGCATCCAAAAAAGCCTGGAATCTATCATGCTTATGTACTAACACAAAGCAATCTTTCTTGCTGCTGTGCTTATGGCATTGTTCAATACTCTTTCTAATGGAGGGTTGGTCTACCACAAAAAGCACAGTGGAAGGCAAAGAGCAAGTGGCCCAGCCTGCCCTTCAGTCAGAATGGCTTTGACTGGTCAGAATCCAGTAGGTGGCAAAAGAAGATTTCAAGGTCAATTTCCTCAACTTTCAAAACTGTGATTTCATATTAGAGGATCAGGCTGTCAGCCTTCCTGTGTCGACAATTCTCTCCGGGAAGGTTAATGTCACTTCTAAGCTTAATAATGGCCCCAAAGTTAGGAATGAACTGTAAACATCCTGAATGTAATGAATAAGTCAAAGTAAACAAGAATGATAAAAGCAAACTGTGCCTAAAATTCATTAATGCTAAGACTGGCTGCCAAAACAGCAGCAGGGGAAAACAAAAGTTAAGGTTGTATCCATCAAGAGTCAAATTTATGTATGAAAAAGAAAACATTTAAACAAAAATGCAAATATACCATCACTATATTATAAAATCAAATATAGCATTTTCATGCTATAAAACTGAAAATTTCTAGATCAGTGCTTAGAAATATATAATCCAACACAAATCTTCTGAAAATTATTAACTTCAATACTTAAATTACAGAATCAATGTAGTAGGGTCTCAACATTCTCTTCTGTGAAATGAGTATAGCATCCACTCCCTTACAAGAAAATGATAGATTTAAACATAACATTTACATTAAAGAGTTGAAGTGAATTCTAAGTCATACAGAATCATAAGATTTGGTCACTGGGTTTGATAACTTGTGAGATGGTATTGGTTCAGTTATTTTAAGTATCATGACTTTTGCATTTCTCTAGTGCAGTGGTCCTCAACCAGGCAGCACATTAAAATCATCTAGGGAGATTTAATTTTTTTTTCCAATTCCCAGTGTCAGCCTAGACCAATTAAACTAGAAGATCTAGGGGTGGAACTGAGAAATTACGACCCTCGAAGGGTGCTACTAATGTGTGGTTAGGGTAGACACCCACTAATGGAGTGCAAATCTCCTTACATAATAATAAACTGGAAAACCAAGAACTAACAAGTGAAAGCTAGGCCTGCTCCAGGCTGTGATGGAAACATCTTCCTAACTTTTATACTTCATCCTATGTGCACAGTTTCCCACTAAATTTCTAATTATTATCTTATCTAATAAAGCTTGGAAGACCAAAAGATTAGTGAAGAGAGAAAAAACTTTGACAATTTGGACTAATTGAAAAAGTCTATCTAAATTAATGAAAATTCAACATGTTAGAATACTTTTAAAAGAAAGTAATTTTCTGCCTCAAAGTGCCATCTCTATTCAAACAAAAGCTGACAAGTTCAACCAAATCATCTTTCATTCATTGAGTGAGACATGTATTGGTCCTTAGGAGATTTCTTTCAATGAAGAGATTTTTCAAGCAAGTGCAATTAGCAAATAGGCTGTATCTGTATATCATACACATAAGACTGTGTTAATACACTGACCTTGGAATCAAGGTCAATCTACAGTAGCCCCCACTTTTCCTACTAGACTCACTCCCATATTCCTACATCTTTTCTCATTCAATAACCCTTTTGTTCACCAAAATAACCCAGTTAAATATTACCATAATTCTCTAGTACTAATATGCTCATGTTTACAATCACATTTTAATATTTTACAATCTATAATAGGACAGTACTATATCCTATAATTGCTGAATGAGTTTTTGGTTTTTGTGGTTTTTTTTTTTTAATTTTTTAGTAGTACAAAAATTTGGGTGCATTTTACAGGAGTAACTGAGGTTGGGAAAAGTTAAGCAATGTACCCAAGTTCCCACTGCTACTTTGTACTGGATTCAGACATATATGTTCTAGGTCCAGATACCACAGATCTATTTGCAGAACTGCTGTCTTAATCATCAGTGATACTGTAATGTCTCATTATCACGTGACTAAACTCAGAGCTAAAGGATTTTAGGCAGATGACTGACATGATTTGACATACATTCTAACAGGATCACTCTGGCTCACATGCTGAGAATGGATTGTTCATACATGAACTGAATGACCTATGCAAACAGGGAGACTGTTGGAAGGTATTTTAACTACCCAATGAAGAAAGAATAGTAGAAGAACCACAGCGGTAGCATTAGAAATGAAGAAAAATGGTCAGACTCTGAATGTGTTTTGAATATAGAGGCAACAAATTTGCTAATGAATTGAATGTGACTATAAAAGAAAGGAATTAGTGATTGATTTGAGCAAACTGTAGGGACCCAGGTGGCATTAGATAACATGGAAAAACACTGCTAGGATAGACTACGGAGATCAGTTTTGGATATGCTACATTTGATATGACTATTAAATATCTAACAGGAGAAATAATATATATGCTATTTCATATGTTACATATAGGAGCTTGACATTCATGGGAGAATTCCAGTACAGTTGTGAATAGTTAGTATATAGTATGTGACTAGACAATCAGAACAATCAGGCATGGAATGGAAAAAGCCCCCCGAAAAAAACCCACAAAATGAAGACAGAATCCAGAAAACTAGGACCCCTTGTCTCATAGCTTTCTATGAATACAACTTGATATAAAATCTAGTAATAAACATTGAGCACTTATTAAAGGACAATTACTGTTTCATGTTAAGTGTTGAAGTCTTATAATACTAAATTGCACTAATAATGAAGATAAGATTGAAGGGGAAATCCTACCCTGGATAAAGAAGAGTGGTTTTTACTTAAATTACCCCTGTTTCCAAATAAAAAGTACCCAAATTAAGGAACACTCACTACTCTCATTTCCATTTTAAAAAAAGGATTCTAGTATTATTTTAAACTTTTATTCCATTTATCTCAACTGCTAATGCTCAATGAAATGTCCTGGTTATAATCTTTCAACAGGTATCTTAAATTTTATCTACTATAATATAAATTCTCCTGTGTTTCTCTCAAATGGATGCTGACTCTATATGTAATCTTCCATGATAGTAAGTTTGACAAACTAAAAGCACCTACTTTACTTCAACTTACACTAATTACTTACTTCTTCCCCCCAATTCCCTGCACTGCCTTCCCTGCCTCCTTCCTTCTTTCTTCCTTCATTAAATACTCACCATTAATTCCATCAACAATAAAAATGTGTTAGGTCTAGCCTCAGGACACGAGGTATCTTTACATTTCTTATATCACTAGCCTCCTGGCAGGGGTCTTGAAGATTTTAGAAGATCAATAAATATTGGGCAATTTAAAGAATAAATTTCTCAATAAATATTAAAAATGTCTTCCTTGTCTTTTCTCTAAATTATATATCTGTGCCAATCCATAGGCAGAGTCCAAGTAATAGAACAATGAGAGAGTTTAGTGAGCAGAAAAAAGACTTGGACCACTGCTTAGATGCTCTTAATTTCACACTATTTGTTTAGGGCAATGACAAAAAGTCTGGAAGCAACATGTCAAGTGTAGTCTGATCAAGACAATCAGAATTCATTCTTCAGGTCAGTGTTATTCTTTGCCTCTGTCATCAAGAATCAAAGTAGATACATTCTTCCAGGTTACATTTTGAGAAGTAGGATTTCATGCCCCATGAACTGATTTACTCCCAAAATTAATTCATTAGAAGCCATAACCAGACTTTTCATTCCTTTTTTTATTTATACGCTTAATTTCACTACTCCCAAAATAACAACACCTATTGCTGAGGGGAGGAGAGGACAAGTAGGAGAAGAAAAGAGAACAAGGCAGGGCAGGGGTGAGCACAATAGACTATTATAAAAATTATGGGAGATTTGGTAGTGGGAAAACAATGGTGACCACATTTGAGGGGAGAAATTCTTTACTGTGAAAAAAATGAACAAGGATTTTAAAATAATGGTACTTGAATAAAAATATATTTTAAAATAACTATATGAGAAAATTTTAATGTACAAATAAACTATGTATAGATTTCAGAAAAAAATGATTCATGAATGATAAATACATGTTTCTTAAATTGCCATTAATATTCTATATTGTATTATCTAAGGGAAGAATATTGTCGGATTTCAATGTAATGGAAAATGAATACAAGTTTCATACTTAAAAGGTTTATTCAATATACTAAAAACCTTGAGGGAAAATCTCAAACTACTTAAAAATTACAATTTCAAGGGGTCTGAACAATATTATCACTAGGCCTCATCACCAGACAGAATTTATGTTAGGCATGGTTTAAAATCACTCTGGAATTCCAAATGCTTTTTTGTGTAAACATGCATTATATACTAGATGATACAGAAAACATAAATGCATACTACACTGGATTGAAAATCTGGAAACAGTATTTTATTTCAAGCTCTAAATTTATAAGACCCTTGACAAGTCACTTAACCTCAACTGACTCAATTTCCTCCCCTCAAAATGAGGATATTTAGTTATTTATCCATACATTCATTTGAAAATAGTTACTGAAAACCTACTACTTGTTTAGAATTATCTTAGACACAAACAACATAACAGTAAGTGTGGATCTTACCTTCCTGTGTATACACAAAAGGGATAAAAATAAATCATAAACAAGCAAATAAAGAAAACATGAAAGGTGTCTGGTAATACAATTTCTGACTAACTGGAATTTTTTTCATGATGCTTTCAGTTTTACACTGGGATGGAAGGTTCACATTTGTTTCTAATCAGTTCCAAATACATCTAAGTCGAGGATCACACATTCGCAAAGAAAACTGAAATCTCATGCAAGATATTTCATTTGCACATACAAGATACATAAGGGAATTGCAAAGATACCTCGAAAACAGAAGAACAAAAAATAATGAGCTAATGTTTTGTTTATTTGCTTGCTTATTTCTTTAGAAGGCATAGATAGATATAGATATAGATATAGATATATAGCCTGAATTTTTCTAGGTTGAAGACTTCATTCAAATAGAACAGAAACAAACAACAACAACAAAAAAATCAAATTAAGGCTTAAATGTCTCTAGAAGCTCTTGCATTCTTGCCGCATGATGACTGATCTTATAAAATTTAACTTTCTTTTCTTCCCCTGTGTGGTCTCATAAAAATGTTATTATCAGGGCATTTGTCGAAATTTCCAATGTATAATTTCCACAAGTGAGAGATATCAAATGCACATCTGTAACTAAAACCAAGTATCTCAAAACCCTTCAAAATGTATTATTTTGCTTTTAACTTTTCACAATTATTCAGTAAAATCTAATCTTACTTTTTAAAAAACTTTTATTTTATTCAAAACTGAATGCAGGCTTTCCATTCTTTTTCTGTTCTTACTGGACTGAGCCAGTGAACATAATTTTAGATAGACTTTCATCAAAATCTTCAGACCCTTTTCTCAAAATTAAAATCAAACCACTATCCCATTCACAAAAGAGAGGCACAATCATGCCAGAATTCAACTTATTAATGAAACAAATTTTTTTTTGTTTGCTTTGGAAGGCAACACACAGCCTAGTGAGAGAAGACACATAAACTTCAAATTCTAACAGAGAACCTACTTGTCATGTGACATTGAGAGAGTTTATTCACCTTCATCCCACTTTTACCTTTAGCAAAGATAATAATCTCATAAAGTGGAAAAATAAGTCATTATTTTTTTCTTACAATGTTTGCTTTCTTTTCTATTACCCCCACCAATTCACCCGTGAACCATCACCACAGTCCCTTATGTTTTTCCCATCCCTGTCTTGATCCCAATCCCTCCTACTCCCCTGCATATTGTCTGTTTTGTAGTTGTCTGTTTATTTTTGTTTTGTTTTATTGTGGTTTTTTGTTGCTGATGATGTTATTATTTTTTTTCCTTGATCCCCTATCTTCCTCCCATAAATGAGACTATCCAGTATTTTTCTTCTTCCTTCTGAATAAGTAATTAATTTAAACCAGAACAAAGGACAAGTTCCAGCCAAACTAGACACGTTCGCAGAGCCGGCAGCACAGAGAGCAGGGACCATGAGGTGCTCGCACCCTGTTTTCAGCTAGTCTCACAATAAAGTCAATCAATCACTTTACTATCTTTGTCAGAGGGCCAAAATCAGTGTTCACCAAATTTTGCACCAATGGAAATCAAGTCTCCAAATAGTTTAATATCTTAAAAAAAATTATAGTCCAGTGAATTCTGGACAAACTGTATAACAGATATAAATCAAAGTGATTCACAATACACATTGGTATTGTAAGGTCCCATATATATTATAATAATAGTAATAATAATAATATATATATTACAGCAAAGAGGCCTCTAACTTTAGATGCAACTTTTCTGAACTCTAGCATAAGACCATTTTTTCTCAGAAATTATCTAAATAAGCAGTTTATATATAATAATTTAAGTTAGTATTAAACAATTTATCTTTTACTTCCCCAAATGTGTGAGGTATTAGCTTTCTTATCTTTGTATTCATCTTATGAAAAACAGTTGATTCAGGTTGAAGAAACTCAAAAGTTTTGGGGTTTGTCAGTTTTCTTTGTTTTTAAATAAAACTTCACTTTGACATTTTTATCCCCTCCCCCCCTTTAAATATTTTGATAAATACTTGCACTTAATATGTTGATTTTTTAATCTTTTATTTTCACTTAGGTTTTATATTTGAAACCTTCTCAAGGACTTTGCCAGGATATTTTTTAATAAATCTTGGGTATTTAAAAGTAAGTAATTCTGTCTTCCTGAGGGTTTTTGTTGTTGTTGTTTTGGTTTGCTAACATCATCTGACAGAAGTTTACCTTTGCATTTATGAAGGCTCTTTCAAGGTGTGTTGACATATCTGTTGATGGTCTAACAACTCCATTAAAGATTTGTAGTTATAAAAGGACTGCTTTTCTAAAAATGTATACACAATTTAAAAAATGATTCAGTTCTATCCCCACACGTATGCTTTAATGTCAGTTTCACTATTAAAAGTGAAGAAACTGGAAACCTGGTTAACCATAATATAAAGTTCTCCAACTGTACGTGGGTAACAAGGTGCCATCTCAAGGTCCAAGTTGTCAATTTTCTACTCTACCAAGCCTGGAGTTTAGGTCAGTTAGGTCCTCGGTCAAAGCTTCTGCAACAATCTCAGATTAATACTGACCCACCTCAGCTGTGGTACGATTCTGGCTTGTGTATTCTGCAACCAGTAGTATTTCCAAGAGGTGTAGGTTGGCATAGAGTGATCTGGAAACTGCAGGGTAGGGCTGTGGACAGGCTCCAGTCCCCACTGTGATCACGGGAGAATGACGGGTATGTGATTCACAGGGTCTCTAGGTGCAATCTGCAAAAGGCTGCCTCCTAAAGCCTGCTGTCAGTCCTCTCTCAGGGGCTGTGGTGCCAAAAGGGCCTCGGGTCAGGCAAGAGATGCAGCAGGGTCTCTTCACAATGGCTTTTAGACACAGAACTTCCCTTTAATGTGCAAGTTTCTGCCACCAGAGCCTTGTTTTTTAAACTCTGGTTATAGGCTGCAGACATGGTAAATAAATGTTATCTTAGCAATAAACACAGGCAAGGTTAGGACAGCTATCCTGAATAACATGATGCTGTCTCATTCATATCAATGTCCACTATCCAGGTGTTCCTCTCAGATTTGAGCTCTAGCTGCCTACATCAGGGGGGCTGTTGGCTTAAATTGACAGTCCTTACCTAGATAAATTCTAAACCAGCAGTATCAAGAACTAATGACCTCAAGTATTCCTTGTGCAGGGTGCAGGGTTTTTTTTTTAACCTCCTGACCCTCATTCTTTGGCTGATTTCCAAGTGCGGTGTCTCTCTACTCCCCTAAATGCAAACGTTCTCTAGTGGCAAGCCCTTCCATTTAACGCACCTAGTTGTATAGATTCCCTTCTCCAGTGCAGTCGCCATGAAATTCTTAATGTGGCTATGTTCTTAGTTGCCAACAAAAAAGCCTCCATATTTCAATTATTCCTTCCTTTCTTAGGCCTTGCTGCCCAGTAGCATTGCAAGCAAAATCATAATGCAAATTTCCTATAATCTCTGCTATGTCACTATTCTGTGTGAGAATGATAGTCCTCTGATAGCACTTTTTAAGCTATTTTAAGATTTATTTATTTATGCATATAAGAGCTGGGGTCAAGGGCAGAGGTGCAAGGGGGTAGGGTCAGAAGACTCACCAGAGACAGAGTCGGGAGTAGAACAGACAGATCCACTGAAATACACTGTTGAGAGCAGCAGGCAACCCAGGAGAGGGCTGCCATGCCATGTGGGTCACCCCCCACCCCATCAGGGATCGAACTCATGATAAAGCGGCTGCAAATAGCTTCATAGTGCTGTGGCTTAACCCCTTGCACTACCAGGGAGGCCCTTGGGCTTTTGTTTTTATCTGTGTATTATTTTCCTGTATGTGTGGGGAGGAGGAGAGCCCAGTGTCTTTATTCTTACACCATTTTGCCAGAATGCTCATCATTTATTTTTTACAGTTGTAAAGGCCATCATTTAAATGCTTGTACACTTCATAAATCTGAAGAATTTGTAAAATGAAGGGTAGGCTCTTTAAATAAAATATGTCAATACAACATATCACATTCTCAATATGATAAACAATATAAAACACTGGATATTAGCAGATGAAATCCATGAGAGTATTATGGGTCAGGTGACCTGAGGGAGGTAGAGAATTTAGAAACTCTGGGCTAAATCAGGCCTCCACAGTGACTGTTCCAGGCACAGTGAAAGTATAAAACAGCACTAAATCAGAATTTATGTTTATTCCCTTCTCCAAAATTAACAGAGACACTTTCCAAATGTGCTAAAACAAACCACTGAATTTATCATAGGTATTTCAAGCTTTAAAATGACAAAGTAAAGCTAATTTGAAGATTTCCAGATTAAATTACATTCAGAATGATACATTAAAAAGAAAAAAATAAAAATTATTTGATTATAATATTTTGAAAAAAAGTATACCATTTAATATATAAAATTTAGTCTTGAAATTGTCCCAGTTGCTAATATTTCACTTAAAATCACCCCAAAATTTAGTGGCCTAATCCAAGCATTTTTATTGTGCTCACAGAGACTACAGGCCATGAATTCAAACAGAATACAACTTGTTTCCATTTCAACTTGTCTTTGATGTTTTAGATCTCAGCTGGGAGTGGTGACCCACCTGTATGGAGCTAAAACAGATAAGGCTGGGCACCGACTGTAAAAAGGGTTTCACACACACTCAGATATGTGGTACCACAGAAATGATGGCTGGAAAGTGAGACTCAAGTAAGATGATCAGATATGGCATCTCCAGACGTCAGCATAATCAGACTTCCCAGTTCATTGTTTCAATGAATATTCAGAGCACACATGACCTTTTATTATATGGTATCAGAAATTACAAAATGTCACTTCACTTCTGTCATATATTCTTGGTTTTAGTAATCATAACCTCACTCAGAATCCAGAAAATCCAGACAAGATCCTGTATCTCAATGAGAGAAGTATCACATAATCCACACTGCCACAGAAACACTTTCCAAGTTCCTAACATTGTCTCCGCCAAAGCGACTTCTAGATTTTCTCTTTCAAATCCAAAGTGAACTGGCAATTACAAGATGATTTGAGGCAATTCAGAATATAAGCTCTCAAAAAAAAGTGACAGTGAGAGAGTTGAAACTTGAGAGAAAAATAAGTGTGAGTATAAATGGGGAGTACTGCTATATTTATTTTTGTAGTAAAGAGAAAAACAAAAAACCACAAAATATTAGACTTGATGGAAAAGTTAAGAAATTTTATAATTTGTGATATATGATCATAGGTCCCTATATTACTGACATTAATCAGACTAGTTTTCTCAAAATGTTGGTTAAAAAGCACCCATTGTAGCAGATTAGAAATCCACATCAGAGTGTAACAGACTAATCCTTCACAGCATATGAATGAATCAAGTCCAAGAATCTGTGCCTCAGTCTACATAAACCTGTTCATCACCAAGTCTGTTCAGTCCTTCAACAAAGCACTGAGCACTTCCTATGTGAAAATGCTGAAAACACATGTGTAACCACTATCGTTACTGTCTGCCCATAGACAACTCAGGGTGGAGCAGAACCCCAACATTTACTTGTTCAGCTTCTTTTTGGAGTTTCCATCACAGTTGAAGTTTAAAATCTAGACATGTTAATAAAAGATGAGTAAAATAATGCAGTAGACTAGGGGGTAGGGAGGAACAATGCAATGTATTGATGAATCATGAAATAGGTGGTATAGACCATAAATAATTTTAGTATAGGGAAAGATCATTAAGGAACTAGGTAAACTCAAAGACTTCATAGTCGTCTCTTAAAAAGACTTTGTCTCTAAGAATGAATAACTTACTGGTGACCAAATACTGAGTTCTATTTGTTCCAAATATACATTTTCATAATTCTTTAATATGAATTATATCATATGACACATAGTGTTCAGGAAATGTTATAAGTCTTTATTTGTCTAAACAAAATATGCTTGGCACCCACTCATCACTGGCTAAGTTTGGTAAAAAGACAAATGCCAATAATTTTTATGTTTTTCACAAGGTCCTACTCTCTGAACCTCTCTCTCTTTTTTCTCTGCCTGGCCCCCATACTCACACACATTCTTAATCATTCATTTTATAGTAAACCAAGACATCAGAACTTACAAGGCCTAAAAAAAAGGTTCACAGTCAGTGATTACTCATGGCCATTGTGCGAAGCATACATGTCCTTGTTAACATGGTTCATTCAGAAATGGTTCATGCTGCTACTGGCTCAATTACATATTGTTAAAATTGTCTCTATGAACTTTATTCTGCTCTGTCAAGCCAAAATTGAGTCATCTGTTCCACTTCTTGGGGCACTTTCAGGCACTTTCATATAAAAAGTTTGATGTACACAAAGGAATGCCTGACATTACAGAAAAATGTGTAAAATTATTTTTTATTCTGTTGTTGGTAAATTTATTCCAGGAAAAAAAAACTAAGAACAAGAATATACAATTATTAATATATTTCCCTGCCATGTGTGATAACTGCACTTTTCCTTTTATTTAAAGGTTACCAACTTCCAGAAAAGAGCTAGCTTGTTAAAAAGGGAGATTAAAGCATATGAATCTTGAATAACTATTAGCTGCACAAATATGAGAGAAAATATGTTAATGGCCTTTGTAAGGAAATGAAAAGACATTTCTGTCTAGTTACACATTGAACATACCTAATCTCAATCATTTTTCCTCTAACTTTTATACTGTTTGGTATTCACCATCATTTATCCAATCATAATAGATTCATTTGACATTTAGAGATTACAACCTGAATATTGTCATTTAATTTCTGTATCTTTTAGGATCAATTACTTACCAAAATGGTGACTTTTGTCCTAATTTATAAACTCTGCTGAAACAATTTTTTTGTAATCAATGAGAAGTACATAGCAGTAAACCTGGATTTTTTTTCTTTGCCTTTTAGAAAGAGGCACTTTTCATACAGTATCTCAGTATTAGAGATTGCTATTGTTATCAATGTGTTGCTTCAATCTGTCTTCAATCTATATCTCCAACTGAGGGATATAAACCATATTTTACATTTCAGTAGTCAATCTGCCTTTTCTATTTACTTTGTGAATAAAATATTTAGGTGTAATTCTTGGCTGATCATATTAACAAATGGTGTCATTACTGGTATAAAAATAACATTTCATTTAAATATGATTTCTCAGTTGAGAGCCTTTTTTATGAGAAGTTAAAATCACTCCCATCAGGGACATAAAAAAGTTAAGTGTTTTGCCCAGCACAGTGAGCTATTAAAACAATCTAAAACTTTTTTCCCTAGGTTCTGATGTTTATGCCCACCTTCACCTGTCCCCCACTGAGTACTCTCTATAAATTATATAGACTGCACATTTTAACTACATCTACCAAAACAAACTACACAGACCATGGACTTGTAGATTATTACTGCTCAAAAATACTTTGGCGGTTTTGAAACTTCAATGCACATTGTAATCACCTGGGGAGTTTTAAAAAATGCTGTTGCCTGGGTCACGCCCCAGAGATTCTAATTTAATTGGTAGAGAGTAAGGCCTAAGCATCAGGATTTGTAAATGCTCCCCAGGTGATTCTAGTGCACAGCCAAAATTGAGAACCACTGTTCTAAACCCTTGTTTTATAGACGAAACAATTAACCCTATCAGCGACACATACAAATTTGATGTTAGAAATAAAGCTAAAACTCAAGTCTCCAGAATTTCAGTGAATAACTCTTTTCACTTATCCAAGGATTTTTAATGTGTTTTCCCAGACCTGGGGCTCCTCAGAGCTAGTTCAAAGGTTGTAGAGATGTTTTATATACCGAATTATTTGGATTTCCAAGATTTCATTGGTAAGGGGGAACAAGGGGATCTGAAGGAAAAATGCTTTATCTGCTTAAAGTAAAAACGTTTCAAACCACTGCATATATAACATTTACATAGCATGAGATCCCTTTCTCAAAGACACAAAGGAATAAATAAACGAAGCAAGGAAAGAGAGGAGAGCTTACTTCAGCAACACATATACTAAAATTGGAATGATACATAGATTAGCATGTCTCCCACAGAAGATGACAGGCAAATATGTGAAACATTCCATTACAAAAAAAGGGAAGAAAAGGAAGTACTATGACTAAGTATAACCCGAGGTCATTGGACAAAGTTATATATGTTAAATTATAAACCTGGGCATTTGATGTGTTTAAATTTAAGATGAAGAAGGATCCTCAGGGCCAGAAAGTAACTGTTTTTAACAATATTGTTCTTATCAGAGAACTGTGTCCTTCCATGCTGTGAGGTAGACTGAGAAGGCCCCTGAGTAACTTAGTTTTGAGAAGGTAAGAGGAATTTTTATTAAACAAACAAGGGAATGAAATGTCAGAAGAGACCAAAAAGATTATTGGAGCAAGGGTATCAAACTCTGAGGTTTGATAGAACCTAAGACTTATGGTTATTTCACATGCTTAATAAGAAAGCATACAACCAGAAAAGAAAGGAAGAGGAGAATAGATGTTTTATAATCATAATCGCTTTCTGGAGAACCTCCATCCATTTTTACCTTCAGAGCAAGCTGAAGCAGTGAAAAAGTTGAGCCACAGAGCTGAATGTGGTTATTCATCATCTATGATATCTACTAAGTTTCAATCAGCATCCACCAAAATCTTGCAAGTTGTTACTTAACACGTGTCTCTAGTTTTCTTTTTTCTTAAGGATTTATTTATGCATACAAGCACTGGGATACAGGCCAGAGGTATGGGGGCGGCGGCTGTTGAGAGGATTCACCAGAGACAGAGTGAGGAACAGAACAGGCTGATCAAACCGAAATACACTGCTGAGGGGAGCAGCAGGCAAGGCAGGAGAGGTCTGCTGCCCAACGTGGGTCCCCTCCCTGTGGCAGGGATTGAACTCGTGCTGCAGTGGCCGCGGTTTGCCACATAGTGCGTTGTTTAACCCACTGCGCCACCAGGGAGGCTCCTCTTTAGTTTTTCTACCTTTACAATATTTCCCATTAATGAATAAAGTCTGAAATGGAATTTTATTGATGCATTTCATTATTAATAACTGGAAATAATATCTAATTTATAATCATTTTCATATGTTAATCAACTAAATATGCCAAAACACATGAATATAATCCTAAAAATATTATTTTTAATGCTTACAAAAACTATGAAGTTATGAATGGTGCAACCTACTTTCTACTCAAGTGGATTCTAAGGTCAAAAAGGTTATTTTGCCCAAGGTTGCTGTTTGTTAAGATTCAAACCTAAACTATTAAACTATTTTTGTTAAGATTCTCAAAGTCTGTGTTCCTTCCTCTGGTATACCTTGTTGTTTCAGTCTCTCCATAGGACCCCTCATTCAAATGGAAATGCCCTTCTTGTTTCTAAAATATTTGGCCATCAGTATATTTATTTACATTAATGGGACTCTATATTCTTTTGTACCCAGAAACTCTCAGGAAACTACTACTTTATCTGTAAGATAATTCTATCATTGCATAAATCTAACACATGTAACACTACAGTAAGATTTTGTTGGATCATTCGTATTTCAAAACATGTAAATGGGATTCTATTAATAGTTGATATTAATGTGTGTTTGTGTAAAATCATCCTCCAGTGGTGACTTCAATTCTCTCTTCTTCAATATTTACATCATTTTCCAGCCACTTCTGTTTACTGAGATAAAAAAGGCTAACAGTTGCTGAGCACTTAATATATCCTAGGTTTTTTAATCACCTTAAGAAGAAAATCTTGAGGGCCTCCCTGGTGGCGCAGTGGGTTAAGCAACGCACTATGAAGCAAACCGCAACCACTCCAGCACAAGTTCGATCCCTGCCTCCTGCCAGGGAGGGGACCCACATGGCGTAGCAGACCTCTCCTGCCTCGCCCCACTGCTGCCCTCGGCAGTGTGCTTCCGTTGATCTGCCTGTTCTGCTCCCCGCTGTGTCTGGTGAATCCTCTCACCTCCCGCAACTCTGGCCTGTACCCCAGCTCTTGTATGTATAAATAAATAAATCTAAAAAAAAAAGAAGAAAATCTTGATCGGTGATAATCATGACAATTCTGTAAAGTAAATACAAATATTACCCCCCATTTTAGAGACAAAGAAAATGAGTTTAAGTAATATTCCCAACATCACCCAGTTAACAAGTGTAGAACAAGGATTCAAATTCAAATCTAAAATCCTTTGGTTACTTGACTACTCCTGAACAAGTAATTTTCACTCCTTTAGCCCCTTCTCTAATTCTGCCTTAAACTACTGTTATACCTTACTGCCTGCACAAAATCAAAAGCTAGAGGCAGAGTCTATTATTCCTTTCATCATCTTACAATCTAAGATAATGCTTTGCACAAAATAGTTGTTCAACAACTTACACTAAATTATTAAACTAAATGGAATATTTGGACTAATCATTTATTCATTACATAAATTATGAGTTACTCCATGCTAGTTACTATGTTATCTAATAGAAATAGAATAGAGTGAATATTATAGGGAAGGTCTCTTTTAAAATGAATATTCTAATTTGGTAACATAATATTGTTTTAAAAATCTAGTTAATGATTTACTTGGTATACTTTTAGTTGTCAGAGAAAGAACTCAACCAAAATTAGCTTCAATTAAAAGATAACTTAATGACTTACATTTCTGAGAAATGTAAGAGTTGACTGACTTCAGACGTAATTAGATCTAGGATTTCCAAAATGCCATGAGGCAATTCTCTCTTCTTTTCAGTTCTGCTTTCCTCATTATTTTGTCTTAGACAAAACTCTCTCAATGTGAGAGCAATAAGAACTGCCAACACCAACTGGAATTACCCCTAACAACTAAAAGGCAAAGGAAGTACTTCTGAAAATTTCAACAAACATTTTATGTGTAGCTATTATTGACCAGTCTTAGATCACAGAGATGTTTACCTCTAAGCCAGGGAAAATGGACACACTAACTAGCCATGCTATAGGAGTGCTCATAGTTCACTCCTGTGGTGGGGGCTGGTCTTAGAATGCTGAAGATACGGAAACTTACTAATAAATGTCACTTCTATTAGTCAGAGAAATATAAGTGTTAGTTATTCTATAAACTTACTGGGAAAGAAATACTTCTCAATTCATATCCTCTCCCAAAAAAAATTATCACTCAAAAATGTTTACTATTATCAAGAAAAATTTATTTTAAATCTTAGTTTGAGTTATTTATAACTCTTCTAAGTTTGCTCACAATATTGAATCTATTACTTTTTTAAAAAAGCGGTAATTCCACCAGCAAAAGCAGTAGGCTATAGCCAGGCTAAACTGATACATACATTAAAGAGGATGCATTTGAGGAAAATTTTATATTAAAAAATCTAAACAAAATGTTTTATTGCTTCTCCAAGATTATTGGAATTATAATCTCTTCGACCTTTACTATATTCATAGAAAACCTTTTCTAAACTTAGTGTAAGGAATCCTTATTTACTTATTTATTTTAAAGATTTATTTATGCATACAAGAACTGGGGTATAGGCCTGAGGTGTGGGGGGTGAGAGGATTCATCAGAGACAAAGTGGGGAACACTGAAAAGGCAGAGCTGAAACATACTGCTGAGGGGAATAGCAGGCAGGTAGGAGAGGTCTGCCAAGCCATGTGGGTCATCTCCCTAGCTGGCAGTGGTATCAAACTCGTGCTGCAGTGGCTGCAGCTTCTTCATAGTGCTGTGTTTAACCCACTGTGCCACCAGGGAGGCCCTAGAAATCATTATTTATACAACGCTGGCTGATCCCAAAAGTGCTTGATTCAGACTACCACAAGAATTCATAAAACGTGAATTCAAAGTCAAACTGATCCACATATTAAAATTCTTTTAAATGAAATTGCACAACTTATAGCTAATATAAAATGTAGCAGAAGACAGAAGTGAATGGGGAAGTCAGAGAATGGGAAGCAAACAGAAATTACTAAAGTACACATGAGCTACTTTCATTTTGGTAAACTGAAAATATAGTGAAAAACAATGACCCAGCTGATTATGGGAACATGCGGAGCAATCAAGGTTTAAAAAAGAAGGAGCACAAAATCAAGGAAGCTAAAGAGAATAACTTGGACACAGATAAGAAATAAAAATTTTACAAAGCAGCTGACAAACTGAGAAAAGTAACTGGAGAATCCTAAGAGGACAATGGAGGAAAGTGGGCTTTCACAAAACGTAGGGACAGATTTTCAACTACAATTAAAAAAAAAAAAAAGCTTGCAAGACATTAATATTGAGTCATACCTAAACTCCACTGGTGGTATTTTAGAGTCCAATAGATAGTATCAAGCCATAAGTAAATAATCACTCAAGTATTATCAGTGAAAAAAACCTTAAAGTCACAAATAAATATGCATACTGCATGTACTGAACTACTAAGTCTAGAAGTAACAAAAAGGGCCATTTCAGAGAACTGAATAAACACATAATGAAACAAGCAAAAATTACAGGAACTTCTTCTTTCTAAGAGGTTTGGGATCATAATGTCAGACAAGAAGGCCCTTAAGATTAGCATATGTGTAAGAAAGAAATTTTAACTAAAAGCTGGTAAGAGTAAACACAGACCAGGCTTCATCATAGCAAATCAAATTATTATTATTTTTTTATATAAATATTTTAAAACTATTTTTCTTGAGTCCACACTGATTTACAATACTATATATGACTTAGAAGTATAGGATCCCATCTCATCAGATGAATGTTACCACACCAAACTTACCATCAAGGCACCCACAGTCCTCCACTATAGTCTACTCGAGTCTCCCCACTCCTCCCCCACTCTAGTCGTCTCATTTTACAGTCAGATTTCAGGTTTGTTTTCCTTTTGGTTTTTGTTTGACCCTGTGTTATATTTGTCTATATCAGTGAATTCATCCAGTATTTTGTCCTTCTCCTTTGGGCTTATTTCACTTAGCCTACTTGCCTCTGGTACTATCCATGTTGTTGCAAATGGCAAGAATTCATCATTTTTTATAGCTCAGTAGTATTCCACGTGTGTATATATACCACATCTTCCTTATCCATACATCTGTCCTTGGACACAGGTTGCTTCAATAACTTGGTTATTAGAAATAATGTTGCAATGGACACAGAAGTGCATATATATCCTTTTCTACTATGTTTTTGCACCCCTTGAGCAGATACCTAGATGTGGAACTGCTATATCATATGGTAATTCTATTTTTAATATTTTAAAAAACCTCCACAGGTGTGGATGGTATAAAATTATGATTTTGATTTGCATTTCTCTTATTTTCCATGATAAGCATTTTTTTCATGTGCTTATGCCATCCACATGCCTTCTTTGGAGAAGTATCTATTTAGCTCTTCTGCCTATATTTTGATTGGGTTATCTGATTTCTTTTTTCTAAGCTGTATGAGTGCTCCTTGGTATTTGCCCAAAAGAACTGGAAACTTACTTTCACGCATAAACCTAGAAGTTTTGGCACAAAGAAGTTCATGGCAGCATCATTCATAACTGCCAAATCTTAGAAACACCCAAGATGTCCTTCAGCAGATGAATAAACTGTTTCATCCAAACAATGGACTATTACTCAGTGCCAAAAAGAGGAGGGTTCTCAAACCATGAAAAAACATGAAAGAATCTTAAATACATATTAGTGAATGAAGGAAGCCAATCTGAAAAGGGTACATATTATATTAAGTTTAAATATGTAACATTGTGGAAAAAGAAAAATCATGGACTAATAAAAAGATGAAGTATTTCCAGAGTTGGAGAGGGGAAGGGGGGAAAAGAGAAGGTACAAAAAACTTTTAGGGCAGTGAAATACTATGCATGATACCATAATGACAGATATATTTCATTATACATTTGTCCAAATTCATAGAAGTACATCACCAAAAGTAAACCATTATATAAACTATGGGCTTTGGTTGATTATGACATGTCAATGTAGGCTCATCAATTATAACAAATGTACCACTTTGCATAGATGTGGATAATGAAGAGTTCTCTGTGGGATAGGGTTAAATGGGAAATCTCTGAACTTTCACTCACATTTGTTGTTGAATAAATGATTCCAAAGAACTTTCCTTTCCCTCTCATCATGAAGGGAGAATAGAATTTTTAGACTATCAAGCTAATAGAATTTTAAAGCTACAAACCTAATATAAAGGGGTGGAGTAGAATGAGATAGGATATAAGTCACATTTCTAGAAATGTTTGTGGAAATCCTATAAGACTCTGCATACTACATAATGAAATGTAAGATCCAGCATTTCATAGGAGCTTTGTACCAACTAAAGTAGTGAGATCTTTTACATACCCTTTGCTTTCTCTCACCCACAATTCTTTCATTATAATCCAGAATTACTGAACAAATTATTTTAGAAGTTGTAACCCTAATATTCTACCAATATATGAAGTCCAAATCTCAATCTTAAAAAAATAAATGTTGCTTCTCTTTAAACACAAAAAATGTGTATTTATTGTACAGTGATTTAGAGGAATTAAAAATTAATACATGAATAAAGACATGCATCAGTTTGAATATATCATGGTGCTCACAATTCCACAAGTTCACAACCCAAGAAGCCTAAGGATAGAAAGATAGAATATATAAATCCATAAAATCAGAATATTCTAACAGAAAATTAAAGTATACATTCTTCTCAAAATATATTCTTTCCAAAAGTTGTGGTTTATAACTTTCAATAAACACTTAACAAATTAAGACCAAAAAGGAAAATAGTTTCACTGAAGGAACATAAAGCTATTTCTTGCTTTAAGCTCCCTCCCTTATTTGTGCCTCTGTACACACAAACACACACATCCAAGGAGTGATATTTTGCCATGAACACACCAGGCAGTTATATAAAAACAAAAGGAAAGAAAATTAAAAGCAGTCATTTTCTTTTTCAGCTCTAACAATGCTCCCAGCAACAGGTGACAAAGAAGGAAATGTGCAATCATATGCAACATCTATATCATTATGACCTTAATCTTTCACAGTCAAAAAAAACAAAAGGTAATGTCCTCCATTAACAGAAGGAAAGCTTTCAAAATTAGTAAGATTTAACAGTATCATTATACAATCTAATTATGTTAAAGCTGCAGGTATAAATTTCAAAGCGACAACAGAATGTGCATGTCAAAAATATTCTTATTTACTGGCCTGGCTTAGGAAATAAAGAAGCCTATAAACTAATTTAATCTATTTACAACAGATTTAACTCATAGTGTTCCAGGAACATTATTCAAGAAGAAAAGGAAAGAGCAGTTGGGGTAAGCCCAATGTATTATTTTGTGATATATATATAGGAAGATGCACATATATTTGTGTGAGTGATAGAATTATTAAGGAAATCCTATTTAAGGAAACTGGCTGACCAGAGATTGTCTATTGAATACTGATATACAAATGATTATTATTTAATCCAGCAGAATTTTATAGTCCTTACTCTACTTTTGACTATGGAAAAATCCAATCTTGACATCAGTTATCCAAATATCAATAAAAGTCTATTATTTCCTTTTTTAAAAAAAATATTTATTTATGCATACAAGGACTGGAGTGCAGGCCAGAGGTGCAGGGGGAAGGGGTCAGATGATTCACCAGAGACAGAGTAGGGAATAGAACAGGTGGATTCACTGAAATACACTGCTGAGGGGAGCAGCAAGTGAGACAGGAGAGGTCTGTCTCACCATGTGGGTCACCTCCCTGGCCAGGGGTCAAACTTTGCTGCAGTGGCTGCAGATAGCTTTATAGTGATGTGACTCAACCCCTTACACCACCAGGGAGTCCCCAAAAAGTTTATTATTTATAAAGTCTATTATTACTTCAACACCTTTATAGAAATAATCTAGGCTAATTCTAAAATAGTCCTTTACAAATATACCTTCTTCAAAGCATTTTTGCATACATTATTACTAAGAATTATAGAGTACATGAACAAAAAGGGATGTCAGGTATAAACTTCAAAAATGCCCCTATTTGACAAACTTTAATTCAATAAATGGCATTCATACTTATGAGTAGCTGCTATGCTGGGGACAGGGAAGGAAATAAAATATATGCAGAGGCTGTCATTGCAGGGTTTACCTACTTGTTTAAGTTCATCTTATTTATACAAACTTGAGTGCAGGACTTGTGATGTTTATCCATGAGCTTTCTTCACTACCCAATATGGCCACATGTTCCCTTTTAGTCCTCTAAACTTCATAACTGCTACTTTCCCTTTATATAGATGAAACAGTGCAGAACTAAAAATTTTATGTAATAAATTCAAAATCATGTATGTCACAAGTTTCAAAATCAGGTTTGGCAGTGGCAGCATGAATTGCATAGTTAGAGAGGCAGTTATAGCTATGTACAAATTTATGGGGGAAAGTTCAGTCTTTTTTTAAATTTTTATGGGGGAAAAGTTCCCTAAATGAGTAGTAAGGTCAGCCATTGACACAAAATGGGGAAGATGGCCAATGTGCTCAATATTTTCCATCTATACATACAAGTTTTATTATCTAAAAAATTATTTATATTATTGAATAAATATATCATTGTGAAAAAATTTTAAACATTTATGTAGTATATAATATTCCCATCTTTATTTAACCAACTAGCACTATAGCTATTACGTTGTACCTGGTATTGGTAATATAAGAATGGGTATATAAAAATTGGCACCTCTTCTAAAAGCACTCATACTCTAGCAAGAAACAGAAATCTAAATAGCTAATACAGTAATAGAAGCACTGTACTTGTAAACACAGCTCTAATATTCCTTTGCAGCATCTTTAATTGTATACCATGGGTAAAACAAGGTTTGGTATTTCATATGCCAATTACCAAGTGAGTGTTTTAATATGACCTATAATTATCATTATAACCATTGTTAAATTGCATATGAAGAATGTAACTCTTTCATAAGTTTGTTGTACAAATTACATGGTATAATGCATTTTAAGTGTTTAATACAATGTCTGAAACATAGAGTACTCTAATACCAGCTACTATAAATTAACCAATTGTCCCTTCCTGAATCTCTACCACAAGTTCATGCTTATGAATGCTTATGAAAAGCACAAATATAAAAATTCCCGAAATTGAAAACAGAACTAGAGTCAAATTACTATTAATGTCTGGAGTGAATTTATACTAAATTCAAAGACTAAGAAGCTAGTTTGAAATATATCAGTGGATTTGTACTTCTGAGTAGATATAGTAAGTTGTCAGTGGCAAGAAGAAAAATGTAAGTAGGAACAATTATTTCATAGGCACTTTGGCAAGAAGACCAGATGGATTAAAATTCCAGAGAAAGAAAGGCCCTTGCAAGTATTTTGGGACAAACTGTGTTTCTCAAAAAGATGCTTTAAATCCTCACCTCTGGTACCTATGAATATGACCTCATTTGGAAACAGGGATTTTTCAGATGTAAGCACATTAAGATGAGATCATTAGGGCAGAACTCAGCCACTAGAACCAGAGGGGAAAATTCTGCTGTTTAAGCCATCTGATTTGTAATGATTGTACAACAGCTATTGGAAATTAACACACCAGGTAAAGAAAGAAAACATTTCTGACCATTATCTTCCCTGGGGCATTTTCTGATTCTGACCAGAGATGAGGATCAGCCCTTTCCTAGACAGAAGGACTAAACAGCAGAACACAGCCTTGTGGGGTTAGCATGTTGTTGAAACATGAAACTTAAGCCTGATTTTTCCCCAGACGAACTGAGTCTTACGTAGAATGAGAGGCTTGAAGGCTAGGTGAAGGGGATTTTACATGCCAGAGAAATCCCTAAAAGTATTATGAAGGGTAAATAAATGTAACAAATAATCAAGAGGGAAAAAGAATAGCAGAAGTAGATGATCCAATTATCCACAAACTGTGACAAATAGAAAAGAACTCTAAAATAATATCAATAAGCTGTTAGGACTGTCTAGAAAGAGAAGTGAAAGGAGTGATATTACATGTTATCAAAATCAGGATAAAGAAGTCAACATTACAAAAAATTGTTATAATAAAAATAAAGGAGGCAGATCTAATGAAGAGCTTAATGCCAATACATTTGAAATTCAGATGAAATGGAAGAACTCCTTGAAAACTATAAAATGGCAAAGCTGAAACAAGAAAAACATCCAACCAGTCATTTATCAATTGAAGAGATTTAATTTGTAATTAAAACCTTTAATGACAAGGTAAGTCTCAGCACTATGAAGCTATCCACAGCTACTGCAGCATGAGTTCCATCCCTAGCCAGGAAGCTGACCCACATGGCATGGCGCAGCAGACCTCACCTGTCTCACCCACTGCTCCCCTCAGCAGTGTATTTCAGTAGATCTGCCTGTTCTGCTCTCCACTCTGTCTCTGCTGAATCCTCTCAGCCCCTGCACCTCTGGCCTGCACCACTGATCTTCTATGCATAAATAAATAAATCTTTGAAAAAAAATTCTTTTACACCGACACCCACTATTGCCCTAGCTTACTGCCTTTTAAAGAGTTTCTAATCACCAACATGGAAGGGGAAGACCAGGCAGAGCCTGTGGATTCAATGAGTTGTAAGTCTGGAGACACAATGGCAGCAAGAGTTTTCTGAAAAGAATATCAGAGAGGATAGAGCATAAAAAGGAATTTCAGAAAACTGCAGGGACCCCTTCACATATTCAGCTGCATCTGTTCAACACAAGCATGTGGGGAGACTACCTGAGGGTAAGAAAAAAAAAAGAGCTAAAAAGACTAGCAATAACAATGTCTGATGCTTGTAACAGCCCTAAAACAGTCCTCTTTCCACCAACAAAAATGGGAAAAAAATCATGATTTGTGGGGCCGGTGATATTACATAGAAGAGTTATAACTCAGGAGTGAGAAAAAAATTAAGCTTATACTGAGTATGGCCTTAGTCCCACCTTACAAATCTTAAGAGCAATACCTAAAGGATCAAACTGTTTCCCAGGAATATAACTGCATTTCAGACAAAAGGTCAGCAATACTTTCAGGAAGAGAAAAACACTCTGGACTAAAAAGTAAAATTTATAATACCTGATATCCAAACAATGACTTCTAGTATATTACCCATTACCCATAATGAGAGGTAAAACAATCCACTGGAAAAATAATCAAAACCAAAGCAGAACTCCCGAGAATTCAGAATTAGCAGACAATGTTAAAACAGTAATAATGACTGTATTCCACATGTTCAAAGAGTTAAGAGGAGATATGAAAGCTATTAAAAAGGACCAAATCTCATTCCTAGTGATGAAAACTACAATTCAAATGATCTTTAAAATGCAACAGATGGAAATACTGGCAGACCTAACAGCACAGCAATAGAAAACATCCAAAATAAAGCAGATAGAAAAGATATTTAAAAATATTTTTAAATAAGTAGAAAATTAAGAAGTTACATTATGACATCAAGCAACCTAAAGTAGATAAAATGTAAAGCTGTAGACAAGTAGACAAAAATTGTAAAATACCTATGTGATAAAGTACTTATATCTAGAGTACATTAATAACAAAAATTTCAATAACTCAATTTTTAGTGAGCAAAAGCTCTAAACATACATTTCCTCAAAGCTATACAAATGGTAAATGATCATATAACTAGATGTTTAACAATATATCACTAGAGAAGTACATATTAAAATCAGAATAAAATGTGTATACACATCTGTTAACAATGACTAGCATTAGAAAAACTGTAATTTATTGAAGAAGATGGAGAGGAACTGGAACACTCTTCCAATGCTAGTGGCTATATATATATATATATGCACACAAACACACCATACCACCTTTAGAAAATAGCTTGGCGCTTTCTAAAATTTTATATATACACCTATTATTTGATCTAGTCATTCCACTCTTTAGTATCCAAGAAAAAGAAAGCAATGACAATATAAAGACTTTCACCTGAAAGTTCACAACAAATTTGTGATAGCCAAAAATTAGAAGAAACTTACCAAAATGTAATGGGTAACAAATTGTGTTGGAAGAAACAATTCAACAATAAATAGATGGATAAACCATGGCATATCTGTACAATGAAACACAGCTCAGCAATACAAATATTGCTGCATTTCAATTATAACTCAATGAAACTGGAAAAAAAAGTCACAAAGAATATTCCGGTCCTAAATGGCTTCAGAAGTAGATTCCACCAAATACACATATAAAATCCACGCAAACTTTTCTAAAGAGTATAAGAAAAATTACATCTCATCATCTGATATCAATATAATAACCTTTGAGAATTCCAGTTTCTCCATCTATTTACAAATATATGGCATGACAGATAATTTTTAATTTTTAGATATTGTGGTTGGTGTGTAGTTGTAATTATCTTTTGTTTTATTTTCGGTTTACCTAATAACTAATTATATACCTTTCAAAATATGGATATAATCATTTGATACACCCTTAATAGTAGGTACTACTTTGAGTATTGTGCCTTTTAAATAATTTAGATGTCTGTCCCCTAATCCTTTTGAGTTCTTTATATTTTCGAGATGTGAGTCCTTTAATGGGATATATCTTTTTATCTCTATAGCATGTATTTTCACTTTCTTAATCATGCTTTTGAATGACAAGAATGTCTTAAATTTAATAAAATTCAATTTCTCAATCCTTTTTATTTTTATGGTCGTGTTTTCTATAAACTGTTTAAGAAAGCTTCACCCAGCCCAAGGTCATGATATATTTTCCAGTTTTCCTCTAGAAGATTTATTGTTTAACATTTAGATCTATGACCCATATCAAATTAATTTGTGTATTGTATGAAGTAGCCATCGTTGATTCTTTCCCATTTATATATCCAATTCTCCAATACCTTTATTTGAAAAACTGTCTTTCCTATATTAAAAGGTAAATCAAGTGATCATTTATGTATGAATCTGTTCCTGGCATTATTTATGTAAATCAAGTGATCATTTATGTGTGAATCTGTTCCTGGCATTGTTATTGGTATATATGAATTTCCTTTTGCCAGTATCATATCACCTATATTACAGTGGTCGCCAATATGACTTAAAGTTATAGTCTGATTCTGTTCTTTTCAGATTGTCATGGGTACTTTAGGTCTTTCTGAATTTTTTGTAAGTTTTAGGGTCAATTTGTCATTTCTCACACAATAAACATGCTAGTATTTTGGTTAAGACTGTACTGACTCTATAGATCAATTTGGAGAGAACTGACATTTTCAGTACTCAACCTTTTATTCATAAATAGAGAAAATTTCTGTATTTATCGAAGGCTTTTTAAGTTCCCCTCAATGTTTTGTTTTTCACTTGTAGAAATCTTTATAGATTTATTTTTGTATACTTGACATTTTGATGCTATGAAAACGATACTTTTTAAAGTTATATTTTCCAAAAATTTTGTTTAAGTGTATAAAAATATATTTTACATATTGAACTAGTATCCATATATGAATGCACTATTAACTACTAATTTACTCATTACTGTTTATAGTTTATAGATTTTTATATCTTCTACATATATATCACATCAATGACTGTTAATATTATTTCTTCCTTTACAATCTTAAAACCATTTATTCATTTTTCTTGCATTACTGAATGAATAATATTGAACAGAAATGGTGATCCAGGTATCCCAATAATGTTTCTTAACTAAAGGGAGAAGTGTTCAATATTGTACCATTAGGTAAGATGCTAACTATAGTATTTTTGTGTCTAAATTTTTTTCTGATTTTGATGGTTCCCTTACATTACCAGCATGCCAAGATCTTTTATCATAAACACTTTAGATTTTACCAAATGATTTTATGTGTATTTTGAGACAATAATTTTGTTAAAGTGATGAATTACTCTGATTGATTTTCACGTTAATTTAACCTTGCACTCCTTGATAATGATATATTTTACATATTGTTGAATTCAACTTACTAATAAACTTGTTTGGAGACTTTGCATCTATTTGTATAAGTAATATAGGCTTGTGATTTTCATTTTATGTAATACCCATGGTAAATATTTAAGTGGAAAAGCTGGATGAAAAATAAACTCATCTTTAAGGACACTTATCAAATTGCTTTCCAACTTGGTTTTGCCATTTTCTATGAGCATTGTATTAATAGTTTTAATTTATCTGCATCTTTACAACATTTTAAAATTTTTCTATGTTCTTATGGGCTGAATGGAGTACCCCCAAAATTCATGTTAAAGTCTAAATCTCTATTATCTCAGATAATAACAGTATTTGCAATGCAGCACTCTTAAAGAAGTAATTAAGTCGAAACAAGGTACTTGGGTGGGGCCTAAACCAATTTGACTAGTCCCTTCATAGCATTTATTCATAAAGTTATTGATCATCTAGATTCTATTCTTATTGATTTGTATATGACAAATAAGCCCTAACATGTGAGTGTTAAATAGTTAAAACAAGTATCATTTTTGTGTGTTTTTTATTTGTCTCTTGAGGTTTATCATTAACTTTTTAACAAATATTAAATAATATAACTATATACATCTCCTCCTTTATGGTCTGCCCTTTTGTTTCTTTTTCCCCCAAAGATACCTGTTTCCTGTGTCACATAATTCCCTAATAGAGTCTTCTCAAAGTTTTAAGATTTTGCTTCACAAACTTTTATATATGCCACCCAGATTTCCTTTCAAAACCACAGTATGCATTCCCTCTCTCTTCCCTCAGCTACCAGGAGTGTTGGTTAGTGACGACAACTTACCATTATCTTCAGCCAAAGGATGGAACCCACATTAGCAAGCCCTTCATGATTGCAGTCAATGTATAATGGCTAAAATTGAGATTACTAAGACCAAGTTACCTTTATTGTTACCTTCTAAAAAACATACAATTTAGTGGGTATAATTTCTTTTTATCAATGTTTGACTTTTATCAACTTCTGTGATTGTCAATTTTTTTTTCTTTCATCAATGTTTACTATTTGTTGCAGTGTATCCTTTCATGGTTCCTTTAGTGACAGTGTGTGAGTTACAAGCACTCATGCTTTGTATGTCTAAAATACCTATTTACTCTTCCCTCTTAATTCCAAATTGATTTATTACACTGTAGATAATGCTCTGTTATCGCCTGTTAATTACTGGTGAGAAAAGTATCACAATCCAATTCTTATTCTTTTCTAGATAACTTAATTTTCCTTACAGGATTTTTTGTGACTTTACATTTAACAAAAGCGTCTAAGCATTTTTTTTTTTGGTATTTTTATTTATTGTAGTGTATCTCTTTAAATCTGATGAAGGACTTTATTTCTGGGAAAAGTGTAGCCATTATCTCTTCAAATAGTCCACCTGACATGTGTATAAGAGCTATTCTCTGTATCTACAGTGACTTTGAAACTTGTAATGCCTTTTTTCCTTGCATTCTGGATATTTTGCAAACTACCTTCCAATTTACTAACTCTTTCTCTGGCCATGGCCATTTGTGAGAGATTTTACATGCATCAAAAAATATGTTTCAAGTCAGAATGTGTTGGTTCTTGCTGTTAGCATTTCATATCTTCATGTGATCTGGATTAGCTGTGGGAAAACTTTTAATGTTTTCTCAGCAATCTATTTAACTCTTTACTCTTTATTGTTTTCTGCATCTCCCTCTGTGCCACCAACCACCACCCCCCCGCCCCGCCACCGTGGTAATTTTATAATTGTTTCTTCCTAACTGCTAGCCTCATGCCTGAAACCATGAGTTATAATGGTATTTGACAGCTTCTGATTTTTTGTAAAACTATCTGAAATGAATAGATTCTATCATACACTATTGAAATGTTTTTTAGTTGTTTGTCCTAAAGTGGTATTGCTGGTAACCTTCCCAATGGATGACGAGCTTGCTAAATGCTGTACCACCAGCAAGGATCTGAAATGAAATTTGTTTTGTTTTGGGTTTTTAAGTTTATATTAAGTTTCCTTTACCTGCAAGAAAATGTCCTCCAGGTAACTGACATCTGTAAGAAATGCTCATGTAAGCACCTAATTTCAAACAAACCTAATTTTAATCTTCCCCTTTTCTTCTCTCCTTCTTGTATGGAGTACATGGAGTCACCTTTAATCTAAATGTATCATGGTACTTGCTGCCACTGCTACTACTACTATCTTTACTAAATCGAGATACCAGAAAATCAAGTCTTTAATTCTATTAATATGTTTATATATATATATATATTCCTTTTCTGATTCTCAGAGTTATTGATTTTACATTTGAACCCTACTGGGTTCACTTTGTTTTCCATTAGTGTATATTATTTTCACTGCTGCAGTTTTGGGGAGATCATACATGGAAACTTATTCTGTATTTTTTTATTTTCACACAAAAAAATCTGACAAAATTTTTCTATGTTCTCATTATATAAAGACATTAGGAATTAAATATAGAACATAAAAATATCTCATTATTCTTCATGGAATAGTGCCAGTAGAATATTTTCCTTAAAAGAGTAACCCATTAAATCAGTAGTCCTCAGAATTTCTGAATTTTTTTTTAAATAATACAAGGAAGGAGCAGGTTAAAAAATGTGAAATTCTGGGTTTAATTTCTAAAGATTCTGATTGATTTGTATACACCATATTGGGGGGAGGAATGGAAAAATTTTAGTGTACTCCAGGTGATAAAGTCTATAAAAATGTTTTTAAACTAACTGTAAATTGATCCTCATATGTAGTGATTGATTTTTAAGAACTAACCTGTTTTAAACCTACACATCTTAATGCAAAATAAGAGAAAGGTATCATTTCCACTGGAAGAATCATTTTTCCTTTAGTCTCAAAGCTTCTCTTTATCTTTTAGTTTAATTATTCCAAAGAAAATTGATTTAATGATAAATTATAGCTAACAAAGCTTGTAAAAAATGAGTTACGCTTCTCTCCTTGATCACAAATGGCTTAGTTTGTACATCTGAAGCTAAATGAGGCATTTTTTTTTGTCATAATGACCGCTTCTCAATGTTTCAGTGGTGTTAAAAACAGTCCCTCTTCCATGCATGGATAGGTGTTTTCTATCATACTTTGAATCCCCCCCCTTTTTTTTTTTTTTTGGTTTAATAAAGGTAGAAAGGGAGGGGTTATAAGGCAGCACAATGAAATATATTCCAGTTTAAAGGTCATTGACTTAGGTCAGAACAATGAGGGAAACAGTAATAAATGCTAAGCCGTGTCGAAAAAGTCAAAGTGACTGACTAATTACCACATACCCTTCTCTTCCCAGCCTCACATTTTGTAAAGCTATGTAGTTTAGTACCTTCGTACTGCCAAAGCCAATTACCAAGCCAATTTCATGCATGGACAGCACTGAGTTTTACCCTCTCTCTTCCTCCTCCTCCCTGTTTAAGCCAGAGAAAATATATTCCTAAACTATGCCAAAATCAAACATACAAATGAGCACAAATATTAAGATCTATATTTTAGAATGTTTTACTATTTAGGTAATTCATGTTTCACGAAGTCATCCTGGATATAAAGTATAGATGCTTATTGTAGTCATCTACAGAGGGGACAGAGAGATTGCTGAAGGAAATGAAGCATCCCCCTTAATGTTTAATTTAGGAAAGGATGCTATGGGAATACAAATGTCAAAAGCATGTGAAATTAAAAGTTAACTTTATAAAAAAAGAAACTGAAAAACCTCCTTTAACATATTTATTATGTCAGTGTTACATATAACTATGTAGAATTAGTAGGAGAGAAAATAATTATCACTGTGATCCCTAATAAAATATATAATCATCTTTTAATAAAACAAGAAATATTAAAAAAATATAGGTACTTGCTTCAAGAATTTGATAGCTTTATGCATTTTTAATTATCTTTCTTCCTTTTGAAGAGTAATACAACTACACAGCAATTTTTAACCACAGAAGATATGTCATTGCTATCTAGAAAGCAGATAGCTATGTTTCAGCTTATCTAAGAGAAGATGGATCAAACTTATACATGAAGGGTTTTTCACAGTTTCTTAAAGAACTGGATTACACTGAGAGTTCATTTAAAGATTCTCTTTGATTTTAGATGTGAAAAATGATGTGGTCTGATAGAAGAGATGCTGGAGATATAAGGCATGTTCCTAAAATCTGAGTCAAATGATGACTCACAGTTAGACAAACCAAGAATTGAACATTGGAATTGTTCTGACTCTAAAAGATATCCTCTAACTATTCCACTACTTTGCGTAGAATATAATGCTTTTCATCCCTACATACCCCGGTTTTAAATTTGTCAATACCAGATAAAAGTATTACTGTCTCCTTAAGGTCTCCTCTGTCTGACATGACTGAGAGTAATTTCTATCTCAGATAAAAACACAACAGCATTATATCTGTATGTCTATCTCTTTTAGTATACTCATAAATCATTAGCTTAACACTATAATTTGAATATATAACTGTATCCATGACTAAAATGTAATTTTTTTACAGTTAGCTTTTTAACATGCTTTTACAGCACCCAATGAGTTCAGGTCTTTGCTTTATTCCTAGTATATCCTTAAGTAATATTTTTAATTGAATGAACAGCTGAAATTCAACTCTTCTAAAACTAAAGTAATATCACATAAAGGCTTCATTGGTTAGATTTAGGAACATGTTAACAATACCTGTCCTTATAGCTAAATAATAATTATGTAGACTAATAAAATGTCTATATGTTTTTCATGGAAAATGTCACTATGCTAGTTATTGCTGAAAAGTAAGATTTTATGTTAATTGCCGTTAAATATTATGCCACTATATTTATCCCATCACCACAAACCATTGTTTCATTCTTTATAATGACTCTAATCTAATGCATTAATGCATTAAAATTACCAACTGATCTTGCTTTAAGGTATCTATGTCTGTAAGATTAATGTTGAATATCTTATCAAAATGTGTTGAATAAAAGTGGACAAGAACATTACAAATCTCTCAAATGAATGCAAATAACTTATTAACAGACCTCTATTAGTCGCTTTGAAAATCTAACAATCCATTAATTAAAGCCACGTTTCCACATCATTTTCAAAAGCTTATTAGATTTAATAATAAAACACTAGCTTAAAATAAGATTAGTGACCAATTTTAAAATTCCTATTTGGGAATATTTGTTTTCCAAAAATGGGAAACTAGACTTTTTAAACATGCCTTGCTGATGTGAGTAAATAATAAAGACTACTTGAAAACATGAAATGTTAGAAATCAATAATATAATTAAATAAATTAAAATCTCAACAGATGAGATTAGTAGAGTTTATATAACTGAACAGAATGTTAGAAAACATAAACCAATACAAATAGCTAGTAAAAAACAAGCCAAAATCAAATCCTATAAGTCCAAGTGTAAAACTGAGGTTACCAATGGGGTAGGCGTAAGGTAAAGAGGGGTAAAGAGTAAAGAGGGGTGGGAGCCCAAAGAACTATCTTGTTGGACTATGGGTGCCTTGGTGTTAGGTGTTGTGTGATAACATACATCTGAACAAGTGTGATCCTATACCTCTGAATCATTTAAAATGATTTTAAATCTCTTTTAACTAAAAAAACCTGAATTTTTTAAAATGTCAAAAGGAAGCATACAAACTAAGATCAGAGAGGACAAAGAGATGAAATATTATAAGGACTATGAGCGAGATGGAAAAGAGTGTTAATGTTAAAAAGTCTAACTACAATGAAGATAAACTGGAAAAGTACTTTCTAAAGAAACAAATGAAAATAAACTAAAAAACTCAGAAAATACAAGCAGGATACATACAATAATATCACACCTATATACATTACATTAACCTGAAAACTAAAGACAAAGACTGTCTTAAAAGGAGCTGTAGAACATGATATCCTCACTAGCCTTCCTGGAGACTCAGTTCTACAGTCAGATTTCTATGGTAAGCTTCAGTTTTTTTTGACTCTGTGTTCTCTGTATTCTACTTGTGAGTGAAATCATCCAGTAATACATTTCTATAGCGGATTTTATTACTTGTTAACAAGTTGCACACTTTAATAACATCAATCTTCCCCCCTACTCCACCAACCCTCATACCCTGGTAACAACCATTTTACTCTCTTTTCACCAACTTGACTTTTTTAGATTCCACATCTAAGTAATATCAAACAATTCTTGTCTATATCTGATAGCATATTTTCACATGGTTAAATATTACATTGTGTACACACTGATGGACATTATATTGTTTTGATGTATTGGCTAATATGAATAATACTTTAATAAACAAGGCTATGTATATATCTTGTCAAGAACCTGTCTTGATTTCATTTGTATATACCCAGAAGTACAGTTGCTGGATCATAGGTCTATTTTTAATTCTTTGAGGAACCTCAATATTATTCTCCACAGTCACTGAACTAACTTTCATTTCTACTAACAGCATGGATTCCTTTTCCACCACATCTTACTAACAGCCGTTATCTCGTCTTCTGGATAACAGTCATTCTAATAGATGTGTTTGTGCTATCTCATGTAATTATGATTTGCTTTTCCCCAGTGATTATAATGTTGACCATTTTTTTATGTATCTATTCATCATTTTGATTTCTAATTTGCAAAAATGTCTATTTAGTTCTTCTTATACTTTTAAATCTGTTCTTTTTAATTAGATTGTATTCTTTATGTGTTTTGGATATTAACCCCTTACCTGAATGCATTGCAAAGCTTTTCTCCTATTGTGTAGGCTACCTTTCATTTTGTTGACTATTTCCTTTGTTGTGCAGAAGCTTTTGAGCTTGATTAGTATCATTTGGTAATTTTTGCTTTTGTTGTTTTGTCTTTTTGGCATCACATCCAAAGGATCATTTCCCTGACTAATATCAATGAGTTTCTTCCCAATATTTACTTCTAATAGTGTTATGGTATCAAGTCATATGTTTAAGCCTTTGACCCATGTTGAGTTAGTTTTTCTTACAGGTATGTGATAGTGTTTCAATTCATTGTTTTGCATCTGGGTCCTCAGTTTTCTCAACACCATTTGTTAAATAGACTAACTTCACTCCATTGGAAGCTCTTTGATTTAATTCTAAGCTATCTATTCTATTCCATTGATCTATGTGTCTATTTTAGTGCCAATGCCACATGGTTTTATTATTAAGGTTTTATTGCATAAATTGAAATCAGGACATGCAATACCTCTGCCTTTGTTCTTTTTTCTCAGGATTGCGTTGGCTGCTTGGGGTCTTTTATGGTTCCAAAACTTAGGATTATTTCTTATACACCTATGAGTAATGCTTTTGATATTTTTATGGGGATTTCATTGACTCTATAGATGGTTTTGGAAGTATAAAGTATGAGCATCTCAACAATATTAAATCTTCCAATCCATGAGCACAGGATATCTTTCCATTTGTTTATGTCTTCTTTCATTTCTTTCAGCAAAATATTATAATTTAATTAAATAGAGCTTTCACTTCATTGCTTAAATTTACTTCTAAGTATTTTATAGGTTTTGGTATTTTTGTAAATAGGTCAATTTTTCTTATTTCTTTTTCCAATGCATCATTACTATAAAGAAATGCCACCAATTTCTAAGATGATGACTTCTTAACCTCACAATACCAAAATCCTGGATAAGTCCAACAATTTTTAATTAACTGTTTGAGATTTTATATATGTGTACCTGTTTATATGTGTGTGTGTACCATGCCATCATCAAATAGTGAAAATTTTACTTCTTCCTCCCAATTTGAATTCTTTTTATTCTATTCTAATGTCTAATTGCTTGAGTTTCTATTTCCAGTACCTTACTGACTGGTAGTAGTAAAAGTAAATAATCTTTGAGGAAATGTTTTTAACTATTTTACATTGAGTTCAATGTTGACTGTATGTTTTCTGTATATGATGTTTGTGTTTAGTTAGTTACTGTCTATGCTAAATCTGTTAAGGTTTTTATCATGAAAAGATGTTATGTTTACCAATTGTTTTTTCTGTGTATATTAAGATAACTCTGTGGTTTTATTATTTGTTTTATTGATGTGATGAATTAGGTTTATTGACTTGTGTATGTTGAACTATTAAATAACATCCTAGGGATAAATACCATTAGATCATGATGTATAATCTTTTTAATGTGTTCTTGAATTTGGATAGCTGATGTTTTATTGAGAATTTTTGAATCTATATTTTTTAGGGATATTGCTCTATAGCTTTCTTTTCTTATGACAGTCTTGCCTGATTTTGCGATCAAGGTAGAGTTGACATCATAAAATCAGTTTGAGAACGTTCCCTTTACCTCAATATTTTTTGGGAGAATTAAATAAACTCTTTAATTTCTAAAACAGTACCAATAGATATTTTTTTAAAAAGAAATAAATGCTTCTAAAAAAAGAAATGAGAAATTAAAATTGTGCATTATTTGACTTCTAAAATTCCTTGATATATTAGAAGAATCTGAGGATAATTGGCATTAATTCCGCTTTAAATATTTGGTAGGATTTGGTAAATATTGGCAGAATTCACGACTGAAGCTGTCTTGCCCTGAATTTTCAGTACCTGGGTTTTTTGATAACTGACTTAATTTCATGACTCATTATTGATCTGTTCATTATTGGTAGTTATTTTTGATGCCTCTTTCAGTATTTTTTGTTTCATCAAAGATTACTGACAATTCAAAAGACAGAATATGTGTGTGTAAGTATATATGTGTATATATCTATATATAGAGAGAATAAGGAGTCCAAAACTATTGTGAGGTAAAAGCAATAATGCATAGGAGAAAAATTAATAGAATAAAATAAGAAATTAATCCAAGTTTTACAGGTTGAAACCTGATGGGTCACCATTTTTCTAGGGAACTAGATAAAGAAGATGTGGTACATATGCACAACAGAACACTAGTCAGCTATAAAAAAAGGTGAAATCTTGCTATTTGTAACAACACAAATGAATTATTCTAAGGTGATTATTCTAAGTGAAGTAAATCAGAAGGCAAAAGACAAATATCAGATGTTTTCATTCCTTTGGAATATAAAGCAATACAGCAAATGAACAAGCAAAATTAAATCCAACACCTAGACACTGACAATATAATGGTTA
This sequence comes from Galemys pyrenaicus, assembly GCA_019455555.1. NCBI lineage: Eukaryota > Metazoa > Chordata > Mammalia > Eulipotyphla > Talpidae > Galemys > Galemys pyrenaicus. Next base: position 1,865,566 of record JAGFMF010012185.1, on the reverse strand, counting down.
CCAGAGGGAAATGGGAAGAAGGATGAGGTAGAGCAGGTAGAGAAGATCAGTTTGATAGTGGTGAATAGTGCTAGAATTCTGATAGTGGCTACAGTGTGGTCTATATATTTATCAAGTAGTGAAGTTATATTCCTGAGACTCATGGTATTGTAAAGCAATGATACATCAATAAAGAAAAAATGCAAATAACTACTGACATTTTCTAATTTAAAGGATACAGTAGAAATTGCTATGTAAATATCTAGGGAAACTAGAAAGAAAAGATTATCAATAAACTGCAGAAATCAAATTGGTCTTAGATTTTTAGACAACATTAAAGGCTGAAAGACAGTAAGATAAAGTTCAAAGAACTGGGCCTCTCTGGTGGTGTGAGGGGTTAAGGCTCAGCATAATGAAGCTATCCGCAGCCACTGCAGCATGAATTCGATCCCCTCCCAGGGTACTGACCCACAAGGCTCAGCAGACCTCTCCTGTCTCACCCACTGCTCCCTTCAGCAGTATTTTTCAGTAGATGTGCTGTTCTACTCCCCACTCTGCCTCAGGTGAATCCTCTCAACACTCCCTTCTCCCCTCCCCACACCTCTGGACTATACCCCAGTTCCTGGATGCATAAATTAATCTTTTTAAAAAAATGTATACAGAATTGCAGGGAGTAGAGGAAGACTGTTTCCTATCACACCAGGCTATTATTTTGGAGTGAAGACAATGAAAAGACATTAGTGATTTGAAAAGATTCAATATATATTATCCAAGTATTCTTATTGAAATAATTACACAGAACATACTCCATGTGATCAAGTATCAAGAGGAAGATAACAAGTTAAGAAACTTTGCATAAAAGACACTATAGTGAACAGTGCTATTATTTTAATAAATGTTCAAAAAGATACTGAAAGGATCATAAAATCAAGTGAAAATTCAAAAACAATTTTTGAAAAGAGAATGTAAAACCATTTAAACAAAATTTTGAAAAGTTTAATAAGAACAGTTTTTTGATCATGTACCTAATCTTATCAATTATGATATATTAACTGAGGCAAATTATTGATCTTTCTGAGCTTCTGCCTTCTCATCTATTATATACCTACTGTATGTGTTTTGCTCTGAGGATTAAATGAAAGAAGAAACTAAAGCCCTTAAATAAAGCAGTGACTTTGTAAATAAAAGTCCAACTCCTCTCTTCCCAACTGTATTTGTTATTCCATAGGAAGCAAATTTTCTTAGTCAACTGTAGAAATTATTTTCATCTACATGATTAATTACCAGTTGGCCATGGTACCAGTCTTCTAACTTTATTCTCAGTTATTTATCTATCCTACCTTCTATCATGTCCTTCAACAACAACAAAAGCTGGTAAGCATATCTTGTGCAAAGACACTGCTGGTATAAATTGCTTCACACTTTTCTTCCCTTATTGATAGCAGCTAAAATTTCATCATGGATATAGCAGCATCAATATTACAGTAAGGCATTTACATTGAAATGTAAATAATCAGCTAGGTGATAGGTATTTTCCATGTCATATTTATTTTTAAAAGTCTACTTTTTCAGCCCTAAGTGAAGGTAAAATTGTCTGAATCTAAAACTCCTATTTAAAGAAATTGCACAGAGGAATTCAAATTGATTTAAAATTAACAAGAACTCAGATCATTTACATATTTAATTTAAAATTTTAAAATTCAGATTGTTTCTTATCCCAGTAAAGTGTTTCTTTAACAGTAATAATTCAGAATTATATCAAATTTTCACCAATCAAAAGACTCTGACACTCAAAGACTACATTAAATGGTCAGCTTATGAAACTAAATAAGTCATATCTAGGGAATATCTTAATAAACAAAAGTCTGTCAACAAGATTAGTATTTCTATATATATTACATTACATTTATTTTATGTATCCACTCCTAATGATAAAAGAGCTCCTTTTGTATAAATAATAAGTCAAGGGAAGAAAAAAATAGACCTGATAATATATTTAAATCATCCATGGATTCAAGTTAAATTTTTAATTTTTATATAGTAAATAGGCATTTTTATAACATTTTTAACTTTTTTTTAATTTTTATATAGTAAATAGGCATTTTTATAACTAAAAGAAAAATCATTTCTCATTTATAAAATCTATTTCAATCTCTACCATGATGAACTTTTGGACATTAGCCTTAATCTTTCAAAATATTTTATACTAAAAGTCACCACTCACACTTCCTCAAAAAAAGTGACTCATTTTTTGTGTCCCTGAAGTCACTTTTTTGTTCACCTGACAGACAATAAAGAATTCCACAAGACCTGATTATCAGTTGCAAGTACCTTATTTAGTGATTTTGAGTAGAAAGTGAGCTTTTTAATTTTTTCTAGAAAATATACTACGTAGTTTCATGCTCTGGTGTGACATGACCTAACTAATGCTACAAAAAGCAATACAACTGAATAAATGATCCACATTGTATTGGACATAAAATACATACTCAAATGTTTACTATTTCCACTTCTTTATCATTGGTGTGTGTTCTTATTAGTAGGAAATTCCAGAGTATCTTCTTCAAACACTGCCAAAATCATTACTTCCTCCATGTGAGCTACCTAGATCCAAAAGTCACAGCTATCTATACAGCAAAAAAGACAATAACCAAAACAAAGATACAGTACTGATTGGGAAAAAATATCTGCACTCACTATAACAGATAACGAACTGATTTCAAAGATCTACAGAGTTCACACAACTCAACAAAAATAAACAATCCAGGGCCTCCCTGGTGGCGCAGCAGGTTGAGCACTACACTGTGAGGCATCTGCAGCACAGCAGCATGAATTCAATCCCTGGCCAGGGAGGGGACCCACATGGTGAGACAGACCTCTCCTGCTTCATTCGCTGCTCCCCTCAGCAGTGTATTTCAGTTAATCTGCCTGTTCTGCTCCCCCCTCTGTCTCTGGTAAATCCTCTCACCTCCTGCACCTCTGACCTGTACTCCTGCTCTTGTATGCATAAATTTAAATAAAAAATCTTTAAAAAAAACAAACAATCCATTCAACAAATGGACACAAGAGCTAAAAAGACACTTCTCCACAGAGGAAATGCAAATGGTCAATAAGTACATGAAAAAATGCTCAACATCACTTATGATCAAAGAAATGCAAATCAAAACCATAATGAGATACCACCTCACACCAGAGAGAATGGCCCATATTAAAAAAAAAAAAAAACAGGCAACAGGCCTTCCTGGTGGCTTAACAGGTTGAGCACTGCACTATGAAGCATCTGCAGCACAGCAGCAGAGTTCAATCCGCAGCCAGGGAGGGGGCCCACATGGCACAGCAGACCTCTCCTGCCTTACCCACTGCTCCCTTCATTCACTGTATTTCAGTTGATCTGTCTGTTCTGCTCCATGTTCTGTCTCTGGTGAATATTCTTACCTCCTGTGACTCTGGCCTGTACCCCAGCTCTTTATGCATAAAAATAAATAAATCTTTAAAACAAACAAACAAAAAACCAGGTAACATGGGTCTCCTTGGTCGTGGAGGGGTTAAATCTCAGCACTATCGCCCTGACGGCCTGAGTTCCATCCCTGGCCAAAAGTTAACACACAAGGTGCAGCAGACCTCTCTCTCGACCTACCTAATGCTCCCTTCAGCGGTGTATTTCAGTGGATCTGCCTGTTCTGCTACCCACAATGTCTCTGGTGAATCCTCTCACCCTCTGTACCTCTGGCCTACACACCAGTAGGCACAAATAAAAATAATAAATCTTTAAAATAAAAACACTGGTTACAACAAATGCTGGTGAAGATGGGGAGAAAAAGGAGCTTTCTTACACTACTGGTGGGAATGCAAATTGCTCTGACCACTATGGAAAGCTGTGAGGAAGACCTCAAATTACTAAAAATGGAGCTACCCTATGACACAGCAATTCCACTTCTAGGAATCTACCCTAAGGATACAAAAACATTAATTCAAAGCATTACTACAGCACTATTTACAATAGCAACAATATGGAAACCACCTAAATGCCCCAAAACAGATGACTGAATCAAGAAGATCTGGCACATAAAACAATGGAGTACTATTCAACAATCTAAAAAGAAACTCATACCATTCACAGCAATATGGATGAGCTAGACGGGGTTATGCTCAGGAAAATAAGTCAGAAAAATAAATATCAGATGGTTTCATTTATAGGAGGAATAAAGGGAAACAAAACAAGGGATCAACAATAACAAAAAAAAGAGTAGGCAAGTTATAAATTCAAGAAATATAGCAGGGAAGAGTAGGGAGAGGGTTCAAATGGCAGGGATGAGCACAAGAGACTATGGTAATGGCTTACTGGTGATATGGTGGTGGGAAATTTATGGAGACTACACCTGAGAAGGAAAAAGCAAACATTGTACAAAATGAAAAACTATGTAAATAAAATAAATATAATTTTTAAAAATCATAGTGGACTATCAAATACTTTTCTCTGCTGAGAAAATTTACAGGGAAAAAAAACCATTCAGCAAAGGCTCAAATACATTGGAAAATGTGCGGGCAATGAACACAGTAACAAAGACCATTACATTAACATTAAACAAAAGAAGCAGCAAAATCATTTTAACTCATCTTAGCATCTTATAGGTTGTAAGAATTGGTCATAAATACAAATTTCTAATTTAGAAATAAAATCATCACAGAGAGACATTCCAGGATGCCAAAAGTTTGAGAATGTGAAATTGGGAAAAAGAGAACACAAAAAAGTAAGTTTAGTAGCTGGAATAATGGCAAAATGACCTCAGCAAGAAAGAAATTGGCTGTGTCAATTTTTAGATGTGTATTTATACCCAAGAGGCAAAATTTTAAGTATGCCAAAGTCAGTATAGGATATTGCCAGCCAAGGTTAATATAAAACAATCATATCTCAGGGCAAAAGCATGGGTTTGCATAATTTTTCTCATCATTTTTTGAATAAAAATATAAAATAGTCATCTGGAAAGGAATGTCATGTTTTTCCCTCTTACTATTTGTAATCACAGTCTCTTCTGAGTTCTCTTTTGATAACAGAATATTCTAACATTTTTTCACACATTTCCATGGGGAAAGGTTAAGTATTGTGTTATTTTAAGTAGAGTCTTATTTTCCTCTCCATTTTAGTGGTTTAATTACTAGCCATAAGCAGTTAATTAAACCATTTCTATAAGAATAAATAGCTGTTAATACATGATAAAAAGAAGGAAAAAAATGTAAGAGTAAGCAGTCTAACTTCTGACGCCATGGCAGCTCAGGGGAAAAGGCAACATTAATGAAGCATTTGCATCTCAAGCAAGTTAGTTCATAACTTCAGAAGTTCTTTGCCATCTGTACATGGTCTCATGACCTGGATGAAGTAAGTTGCTCTTTCCTAGTCCCTGGGCACAAGTGTCCAATCAAACCTGACTGACACTTGGCAGGTTGTAAGTGCAGCCAAAGGCTAAATGAACACAGAGAACACAATATCCTTTTCCATTCCAACAGTGACTCTTTCCAGAACAGAATGGAACCTCTCTACTCCCTGAGGAGTTGAATGAAAAGAGAATAATGCACATTCAACAGGGGGAAATGAAGATCTTAAGTGGGCATTTAAGCTTCATCACTTTTAAAGTAAACTCATTTAGTTGATATAGATCTCTGTAAAATTGTAAGATGCTTAAATCTGTCATAATTATGAACTTAAAGGAATTCTGTAAGCAGTGTAAGCTGCTCTAGAGAAAACAGAATCATAACTTGTGGTCATAAGCTCAACTTCTCTGATCACTTTATTTTAGGTTAAGTGTCATTCTTTCTTCCAAACAATGCTTAATTGTACTATATTTTGTAATGAAAAATAGATGGAGACAACAAATTGAGGAAAAGACAGCCCAGAATGTAAATACCTATAAATAGTACAGTTCCCATAAAATTCTAATGCTACTCCATAAACAAATATTGAAAAGTTAATAGATTACATGGCTCTTGTATAGACTGAGACAAAAATAGGCTACCTGACTTTAAATATATTCATTTTTTTAATTTTCTTTTTTAATAAAAGATTTATTTATTTATGCATACAGGAGCTGGGGTACAGGCCAGAGTCACAGGAGGTGAGAGGATTCACCAAAGATAGAGTGGGAAACAGAACAGGCAGATTGACTGAAGTACACTGCTGAGAGAAGCAGCAGGTGAAGCAAGAGAGGTCTTCTCCACCATGTGGGCCCCCTTCCTGGCTCAGGATCAAATTGCACTGCTGTGCCACAGATGCTTCATAGCAAGGCGCTCAACCCCACGGCGCTACCAAGGCATTCCCAATTTTTTTTAATTTTCAAAAACAACTACAATAGTTGCTTGTTTGTTTTTTTTAACAATTTTCACCAAATAAATATGAAGCTGCAAACCAATTAAATTAACATCGTTCACTATCCAAAGGCTATTATGTTTCATGTTTTTTAACTGAATTTTTTATAATAAATACTTTAGGACATAGTACATTTTTTCCCCTGAATTTTGGAAGGACAGTAGGGATCCAGTTTATAACTTAACACATACCAATAAATGAGCCCCCTTTTTCCAATACTGATGATATAAGACAGGATAACAACTATATTGTAGAGTTTCTAGATAAGAAATAAGTATTAGAAATGACAATGTATATAACTGAATATAACTGAATTCAGAAAAAAGTCAATTTACCCATACTCAAAGGTACATTGTATAGGTGTTTTATTTTATAGATATATATCTGCAATAAAAACCCATAGTCACTGATTTTTTTGTTTGTTTGTTTTACATCATTTCATTGTCTTTTGATTAAAAGATGATTTTATAAAATGCTACTAACAGCATTCTGTCCAATCTGGATTCATAGGGATTGAATCCCTTATTTAGTTTCACGTTTTTCTTCCTAAAATTTATGAACCTGATTACAAATCACTGCTGAGTGACATTTAAAAGATATTGCAAGGGTTTCTACTCTACCTCTCTTGTCAAGTGTGTTTCACTGGAAGGATTATTGATGGAAGCCTGAGACATAGATGAAGAGGAATTAGAGCTGTGAGATACAGAATTGCAGAAATTGCATCTATACAAACAGTTGAAAGCAAGATGATATTCTGTTCAAATGTTTCCTATTTCAAAAACTCTCTAGAGTCTCATTTACTAGTGACAAGTATTAACAGTGCTTACAAGTTTTCTTCAACCTGGTGAATTGCTCAAATTAAGAAAATGATTTTAGTTAAAAAGAAAGCTGGATCAAGACTTGAAAGCTATAGAACAAAACCTGGAAAAGGATTTCATCACACAATAGAATCCAGCTCTAATCAGTGTATTAATCAGCAAAATTAATCTATAAAGTAACTGGCTCTTGCTTCACTATTAATTCAAAAGAATGATTTCAGCTAGTCATTAGTCAGAACTAAATGATTCCAGCAGATTCTTCAGAGATAACTAAAATATCACTAAAAGGTATAAGGAATACTTTTCAGATACAAGGTAGTAAATGTCCATCTCCCCATCTCACTCCTTCATATTACCATATATGTACTTCTATTTGTTCCTGAGTGCCGTTACAAAATTCCCCAAGGTATGTTTTCCAGATCACTAGTTCCACAGAATGTTTATTAAAATAATTCCTTGATGAAATATGATGGTATCAAAATTAGGGAGTCACTGAAAAATTCACTAATTAGCTATTTTTTAACTGCAGAACATCTCAAACTTACTTTATACTCATATATATTGTGATGTTCCATGGTGGGCACATAACAGTCAGTATTTTCAAACTTACTTGATAATGGAAGATCTCCCCCCATTTTTAAGGGAATGCTTAAAGGAGTATATGTAAAAATTTTATAGGCTCATGATAGAGATTAGCATAGAAAGACATTGACTGTTTTTCCAAAGATCAACATCAGTTATTTGACTTTTGGGAAATTTACAGCAAGATAAAAATATATTGTTTCAGTTACTGAATTTTATCCCTTTTTTACACCAGCACCCTCTCTTAATCCCTCCTATCACCAGCTCATTATCCATCAGTTAATCACAGTATATTCATATAATCACAGATATTCAAGTTGGTCATTCATACCAACATGCTCCCCTAAAAACATACCCTAGACATAAAAAGTAACATCCTTCTCCATTTTATTAATGGCTCTTCTTATTTTTGTCTGTAACATACTATTACTATGCTGAAAGACTGGTACTTATGTCCCATAAATTTTCCTACCTTCTCCCAACTGTTACCTTTCATATAATGACTTTAACACTTTTGTCAAATTCTGTTTTACTGTAAAAAAAAAAATAACAGATTTTTTATTTTAAAAAAGGAAAAGGACTTCCCTTATGATGTAGGGGTTAAGTCTCAGCTTTATCACCACTGCAGTCTGAGTTTGATCCCCAAACAGGGAGCTAACCCACATGGCACAGCAGACCTCACCTAGTACCCCACTACCCCCCTCAGCAGTATATTTCAGTAGATCCACCTATTCTGCTATCCACTCTGTCTCTGATGAACCCCCACCCCACACCTCTGGCCTATACCCCAGCTCTTCTACATATAAATAAATAAATCTTTTTTAAAATATTTTTTAATCTAGATTTGCTTTACTTTCTTTTGGTAAACAAGATTGAGAATTAAAATGCCACCCACTGGAAATAAGAATTTTTTCCTATAGCATATGCATGACATTTATGTGCTTGGGAAAATGAGTCATCACTAAATAGTTTATACTTGTCATGTGTACTCAATTCTGATCTCTATACTGGCCTCCATTTAATGAGCACCTACTAAAGTAGATTATGTTCAACACAATGCATTTTGCCAAAAGTTATCTCTATCACATCCCATTACTTTTATTATATATTTTTATTTATTTATATATTTTTGACATAGATTGTGGTCCCCATGGATTTCCCACCACCATTTAAGCAGTGCACCATCACCTCAGTCCCTTGTGCTCTTTCCACCCTCAACACATTCCCTCCCCACTCCTCACTGTCTTTTTGTTTTGTTTTTGTTTTTTAATTATTATTATTATTGTTATTATTCTTTTCCTTGGTCCTTTATTTGGTTCCCTTATATTCCTCCTAAGTGTGAAACCATATGGTATTTTTCTTTTGCCTTCTGACTTATTTTGCGGAGCATAATCCCTTCTAGCTCCATCCATGTTTCTATGAATGACTCTAGTTTATCTTTTTTGATTGCTGAATAGTATTCCATCCTGTATATGTACCACTTCTTCTTGATCCAATCATCTGTTTTTGGACATTTAGGTTGTTTCCAGGTCTTCTTAACCTATTGTAAGTAGTGCTGCAATAAACATGGCGGTACAGGTATTCTTTCATATCATTGTTTTTGTGTCTTTTGGGTATATTCCTAGGAGTGTGATTGCTGGATCATACAGGAGTTCCATTTTTAATAGTTTGAGGAATTGCTACACTGTTTTCCATAATGGTTGGACCAGCTTACATTCCCACCAGCAATGTAGTGACCTGAAACCATAAGATATATAGAGAAAAAGTAGGCAAAACTATACATGACATACATGTCATTAACATCTTTAAAGACACTGCACCCAAAGAAAAGATAGTAAAGGAAAAGATAAACAGCTGGCACTACATCAAACTTAAAAGCTCTGTACAGCAAAAGACACACTAACCAAAACAAAGCGATACCCCACTGACTGGGAGAAAATCTTTCCACACAACCCTGCTGACAAGGGACTTATCACAAATTGCTGACCAGACTAACCAAACACAAAATAAACAGTCCAGTCAAAAAATAGGAGAAGAGCTGAAAAGACATTTCTCCAAAGAGGAAATGCAAATGACCAACAGACACATGAAAAATGCTCAACATCTCTGGTAATCAGAGAAATGCAAATCAAAACCACTATGAGATACCACCTCATACCAGTGAGAATGGCACATATCAAAAAAAGTAGTAACAACAAATGTTGGCAAGGATGTGGAGAAAAAAGAACTCATCCCATTACTTAATCTCATCTTATAAATTGAGAATCTGAATCTCAGAGAAAAGAAGTTTATCACCATAAGTCCCAGTTATCAGGTGTTAAGCTGAGCTTTGAACTTATAGCTGTCTGATTTTTAAGTCTTTCCAGGATACCAGGTAGACAACTGTATCACTATTTTAACAACTTCATACTAATAATTAGCACATGTTATTGCAGTATTTGATAAGAAGTAGGGGGAACTTTACCATTCCTGCCAGTAGTGCCTTTCCTCATATCTACCAAAAAGGAAAAAAAAAAGGTACTCAAACTTTTGTTAGTTTTGTCAGTTCATTACAAAGAGCACAAAACAAAAACAGAAAGTCCAAGATGAACTGAGTAGAGCAACATTTTCATTAGATATCTGAGACACTATTTTCAACTTATTTTAGAGCCATATGAACTACAAAGTCCCTTACAATATAATTTATGGTCCTATCTTTCTATAAATGTAGTACAGTATGTCCTTATAAAAGCACCAAAGTTTTCATATAAGGACTCCTCCCTACAAAACCTGGCTAATAAATTTTGACTGTGAAGTGAAACACAAGAGAATTATTATATAAGAAATGTCCCTTTATCAGCAAATGTGCTGACTCGCTACGTTGCATGGTATCAGTGCTAATAATTAGGCAGATCTGAAAGGTCATGAGAGACAGAAGAGCAGCTGAGGCCACTATGGATGGGTTTGTTAAATGACTTTCTCTTGGACAAAAGTCAAACATTGGGAGAAATCAAACATTGTACAACAGTGAAAAACAATGTTATATGTATATTTAAGAAATTTTAAAAAGCAAAACATCGTTATCAAATATCAATTATCTTGACTATAACTCAATTCTTTTTGTTGCTTCACTCAAACTAGCATGTCTTAGCCATGGTATAGACAATCAACCTATGAGTCTGAGAATGAGACTTTAATATTCAAATATATGAGGTTCCCTAGAAAAATAATGACTAGTATCTGCTTGTCAGAATAAAAGAAGATGGAAACAAAATGATATTTAATAAATACTACTAGGTGCCAGGAATTATGCAGATGCTCTATGTTACTACATTAATCCTCGCCAACACTATAAAATAAGTATTTTTAAATAATTATTAAAAACAAGTTTACCATATTACACAAATTCTGAGGATGCTTGTTCATATTGCAGCATCCCAAGTCAAAGTTGTGTCTTGGTTTATGTTTTTTTAAAATATGATTGCACTGAAACACTCATCTTTAAAAAAAAAAAATTTCCATAATGAAAAGGTGTGTGAAAACAGCCAAGATTACTGTATATACAAGACCCCTTCCAAACTCATTGGTCTTGCCACTGTTTAAACTTGTCCCCATCCTGAGACTTAGCATACTCTGGATCACTTTTGAAAATCCTTTTTTGTATATAATTTTTTCTAAGAGGCATTGCTGAGCTGCCCGTCACTATAATTTCCCCCACAATTAATTGTTCATACTCTCATTACTTCAGCTTATATACATAATTCTATGATTCTATAGAATCATAATTCTATGATTCTATTCATTGAACAATACTACAGTTAACTTTGTCACGTGGTTTTACATAGAGTATATTTTTGACAACTTTGTATACTCAGAACCTAACGAAGTATTTGGCTATATAGGTGCTCAACAGATAAGTGATGCCTGTAGAAATCAGTCTAACTGAATTGAATTAGCCTGACTTTAATTAAACTGAACTGAATTTTATTAAAGTTAATTGGCAGCTGTTACTATCTTATCAATCCAGTTACATCACTGACTTCTTGATCACTTCATATCTTGATAAATTAATAAAACACTTTACGTTTTTAGAAAAAATAATGACTTCTGTTGACAATGCCAGGAATGAATGGGCAAAAAACAGGGTGAGAGGGTTCCAGCACAGAGGGTCCTCATGCTGCTACAAGTTGGCATACTCAGGTAAGAACTTAAGGTTTTCTTCACACTTTGGCCTGACACTAGCTGGATTACGATAAGCACTAGAAACACAGTGAGGCACAGAAGCAGAAAATTAGACATGCCACACATCTAAATATAGCACAAGAGAGAAAATCTAAGGTTCCAAAGAAAGCAATGTAGAGGAATTCATTACTTTGGTCTCTCACTGGGTATACTGCCAAACATTCTTGTCAAACATCTTTGTGAAATTATTCTAAAATCAGTTTTAATACATTTTAATAATTTTTATTTCAGAATATAACACTTTGAAGAGATAATTATCTCTAAATTGTTAAACCACAGACAAATTTTGTAAGTTTCTAGAGGTTACTAGGGTTGAACCACATGGTCAGGGGCAATCATTCTACTTATATGCAATGCAAATACCTCATGGAGCAGTGCCAGGCTGGCATATTGCATAAAGAAATAGAACATGTAATCAGTCGTAGTGAAGTTGAGAGGAACCATACAATTAGACGAAAATAAACTCAGAAACTTGGATGCTTATGTTATAGAGATGATGATGGAGATGATCTGCTTTATGTAGCTATTGGGATAAAATGCATTTCTGGATTACTTAAAGCCAGAAAGACACAAATTCCTGGCCCTGTCTTTGCCAGTGTTTCCACAAGGGTAACAGAGGAAAAATAAGCACCTTGTGAATGAGAAAGGCCTGTTCCCGGGGCATTCTTCCTTAGAGTAGTAAAACTGTAACAACCTGCATCAGGTATCTCAAACTTTACATATCATAGATGGGCAGATGATACATCATTTCACATCTGGAATCTGGGTGAGTCAGGGAGATATTTCAGTAAGTCCTAAGTTAAGACTAGATTGAACTACTTATAGTGTATAAAACGTCAGAATTTTTGAAATATAGAAAATAATTAAGGTTTTAAATATACAAAATACCTAGATATACTTGATCAAAAACATGCACTTAGAATATAAACTTTGAATGTACTACTGAACAATCTTAATAAAAAGCCACTACTTTGCAATCTTTGATTCTTTTTTTCAATTATAACCACTTCAAGGTTTTACATCCAACTGCAGGAACCATGTGATTAAAAAGATGAAGGTGCAAGTTCCTGATATTAGTACAAGTTATTTCCAGAATCAAATTAGGGGAAATAATAAATCTTTTAAATCTGCAGTCTCAACATTAAAGTGATGTACATGTCACACTTAGTACCTTTATTTAGGAAATAAAAAAAGAAGCGGGCAAACAGTTCTGACACTCCCTACTCCTCAAAAGATGCTTCAGTGTCTATAACATAATTATAAAAGGAAAACTGTAAAGGTACAATTCATAAGGTTTAATGATCTAAATTTTTATGCCAAAACAAAATACTTTATGAAATTTTACTCTTTGAAAATAAGCATCTATAAGATCAAAACAGGCAAAACTAACATAAATTGTTCCATTGGAATGTAGGATTGTAGCAAGAGCTCAGGGAAATGTGACTTGAAATACAGATTTGAGGAGCTATCTGCATAGAAGTGATAGTTGAAGGCCTGAGTGAAGATGAGAACTCCAAGGGTGAGATCTGACAGAAATGGCCTTTGATTCTCAGCCTGAGGAAGGGTGAGAAGCAAAGCATACAGATTCATAATGAAATACTGTAGCCTCTATTTTTCACAATGGCAGGGGGCAGAGAAAGAGCTTCATTAGGCAGCTGATTTTCTCTTTATCCCTGTTGAGTCAGAGTGCTGGGCTGGTTCCCATTCTGATGATTGTTCTTATATAGCTTTTCAGCTACATCAGGCTTCTAAGTCACAGAAAGTGTGCGCCAAACTCAGAAATACAGAGAAATGCTGTGAAAATGACCTAGGAGAAGAGCAATGCTAAGCTACCTGCTAGAAGACTCTTGCGTAAAACAAATCATACTTTAGGATAATTTTGTTAAATAATTCTTTATTTTTAAATCAACTAGGCTTTCAAGAAGAATAGCTAGAAACCTAAATAGCTCTATTTTTGTCATTTTTCACTCATAAGCACTTTCTTAACCATGAAAATAATCATAGCTTTTATTTCTGCTATAACAAAATTACCAGTATATTTGTCTGCATGCATTATAAATATATATTATATTTTACTCTCTTCAGGTTATTTTTATGCATTACTAATGAAAACTGGATCAAATATCACTGATCTTTCTACGTGTATAAATTTCAGCATTCATTTATTCATTAATAAATGCCCTTTAGTCCATATACTTTTAGGTGCATGAGTTTCCAATTTAAAAATACCTTTCCCCTAATGACAGTAGACTGTGATAAAAATAAAATAAACCAAAAAAAGAGGAGGGAATGGAAAGGAAGAACAAAGCAAAGATATAAACAAAACATTCTATAAAATGTCACTGCCATTTCAGATCATTTTGTTCTGTTTAGCTGCAACATGGATTATATTTCTCTAATTCACTAATCCTCTAATCAAATATTGGGTAGACACATGTCAACCTGACCCAGAAATAAATGAGCAAGTCATGCCATAATAGATCATACACACACATACACACACACACACCAAAAAGCACAGGAAACATTAATACATGCCTTCGTTCAACAAATCTGTTGACCATCTTTTATGTTGCAGGCATTCTAATTCTGAAGATTCAGCAATGAATAGCACCCTGTCATCTTGAAGCACAAGGCTAGATGTCAGAGCTCAAGAGCCTGGCACTCCCCTTCGTAGAGATTATCTTTAGGACACTAGCAAAACCAGTATAACCAATAGTCACCCTCACATTTATCCCCCCCACTCCTATTTTTTTCTTTTCCCTGGATAGAATCATAAAATGCTAGCGTCTGAAGTTATGTTAGAGATTTTCTTAGATTATCTACTTCAATGCCATTTATTTATAGATGTACAAGATTATTACACAGAGGTTACCCAAAGGTTATTCAGTCAGTTAGATAATAAAAAGGCAACAGGAAAATGTTCCTTGTTTGTCTGCATGTATGTGTACATTTATGTGCCAAGGAAACATGCAAAGACATGTCAGCTGGAAGTGAGGCAATTCCCTACTTCCTTAGAAACTTTTCTGCATTTTCCAGTCATAAACTTGCTATCTTACTGTACAGAGCATTTTTCACTTATCACTAACTTCTCTTTGAGTTCTTAAATGAGCAAACATTGGGAACACTGCCAAATTTTTTCATCTCTTGATGTCCCTTCCATAAATCAAGATAACTCATTTTCTCCCACATTTCCCATAATCCAGAATCAAATGTAATTTTTAAAACTCAGTAAAAAACCCTTTGTCTTTTTTAGGACTGCCTGTTTTTGATCCTCTGAAAACATACAAGATGAATTTCCAACACAGATAAGCTAATGCTATATCCTGACTATATTTAAAATAACTCAATCATTTACGTTAATACAGAAAGAATAAGAAGCCCCCACATTTAGTTTCAAACAACGTGAGGTTATCAGCATATGAGGGAATCATATACTCCTCATCATTAATCTTAATTTCATAAATTACATTTGAAGATTTAATTCTCTCTTCCTATGTCTAGACAGGCAATGAGGAATAATCTTTTCAACTTTAATTGCATTTACTCCTATGACTTCATAAAAAGGACAATTCTAGTTGCTATTTGCAATAGGGAAAAAACTCATATATATTCCTCATTATCACGTAAGAGTTGTCAGGAGCCTCAATAGCTGTGCCTCGATGGGAGACATAAAAGAAGTATAAAACAAAGTTTCTATTCTTAATAAAAATCATAGTATTCATCAAGAAATTATTAATCATCTGCTATGTTTGTAAATGAATGCAATACAGTGATTCCTTCACCCAGCTTAGATTCTATTTAAAGATAGAGGTGTATTGCTTTGCTAAGGCTGCCATGAAAAAAAAACAGAATACCAGATGGCTTAAAAAAATCAGGAACTTTTTTCCTCATAGTCTGGAGGTTAAATGTCCAAGATCAAGGTATTGGAAAGCTGGATTTTCCTGAGGCCCCCCCCCCATGATCTTCTTGTCATGTCCTCACTTACTCTTCCCTCTGTGCTCATGCTTCCCTGGTATCTATTTCTTCGGTTGTCCAAATGTCCTCTTCTTATAAGGAAGGCAGTCAGACTGGATTAAGATCCACCTTGAAAGCCACATTTTAACTTAATTCCATATTTAAAGATCCTATCTCCAAATACAATCATATTCTGAGGTCCTGGCAGTGAGGAATTAAGCATATAAATTTGCTTTTCATACACTTACAAAAAAGGGTCATGATTCAGCCATAAGACAAGGCATGTATATAATAAAGAATAATAGGTAAGTCAGGAGAAGATGATGTCTGGTATGTTGGTAATAATCTGCCCTTGGAAAAGAAGGGAAATAACACTTATTAATTAGTCATTATATTGACAGTTTCTGTACTAGGTACTTTATATTCATATAAAGTACATGGAAATCATAATCTAACCAGTTATCTCCATTTTGTAAGAAACTGGAACTCAGAGAGAGGGGGAATACTTCCTTATATAATTCAGCTGGAAAATGGTAGGGTCCTTTTAAGAGTGTAGGTTTTTCACCAACATTTACCTGCCTGCCACAAGTATGAAGTTTCCTCCCTAGTATTGTTCCTGGCTCTGCCATTCACTATTGTTCTTGACTACCTCATTTACTGACCTGGAATTCAACTTCCTAATCAATACTATAAGAAATCTCCTTATCCACTAAGCTTTCATAACTTCCTATTACATATTTTCCCTTATTGTAAAAGTAATATAGCCCTTACAAACACTTAGGAAATTAGAAAATAATGGGAAAAAAACTAAATGCAAATAGTCCAGTCTAATCAAAGTCCCATAAATCTTTTGCTAGATTTCTTCTTAGTGCCAGGCCCCTGAATAAACAGAGGTAGAATTTCCTTCTTGTCTCACTCATTTAGGGAAAAGCAAATGACTCTTTCCTATGGGAACTAGACTATGTTAGCAAAATAAGAGAAAGAGAAAAATGACATTCTGAAAGGCCCATTTGGGATGTTTCCTTCTTATAGATGCTCATCCGTGAGGACAGACTGAGATGTGTCATACATACACATACACATACACACACGGCCAGCTTTTTGAAAAAATATGGGCCAAGAGGGAAAAGAAGCCTGACCCTGAGGGATAAGCCAAAGGGTAAAGACAAACAGGCATTAAGAGAGGCAGAGAAGCACAGCCCAGACAGAAGAGACTTCTGGATCTCCACTCAAATAGATTCATAATGGACCTAAAAGTGACAAGGGGCAAAAAGCAAAGAACAGTACTACTCCACTTCCTGACCACAGTGTGTGCATTTGGTCATCTAACACGTTCCAACAATAGACCATATACTCTTCCCAAAATTAAGGGCATGGCAAAGTAGTTATATACCTTGGACACTATAGACACACACACACACAGTGTATCATACTTTGTGCCCTCCCTCTAGTTTCCTTAGTAATTCATAAGCATATTTAATATCATTAGATAGTCTTAACAACCTCAGGTTTTTGCCTGCATTTCACTAATAAGTATACCAATCAGTTCACTTAGTTCTTATTCTAGATTTATATGGCACTGTACCCAGTGAGGCAGACCACAATTTTTGAGAGAAAAACATCCTGCAAAGTTGTATGTGTGTAGTCTTTGGTGGTGATGTTATCTTAGGGAAAATTTTGGTTTGAGGAAAATAAAATGAATGACACTCAGAAATAAGGGTTTTATTTAGAATGTGTGTGTCTGCTGCTGTGCCTAAAACACAAGCAATTGGTGGAATTAAGCAGGATTCCTCTCCCACTTTAAAAATTTATATGAAGTCAAGAGCCTTCTAAAAGAATCTTTCCCTACAATGTTTCACATTTTTAGAATCTACCTAAAGTCAGATCATGAGAAAGTACAGATATCCCCAAAAATACACATTCTAGAAAAAAAAAAAAAATGTGACCGTCCAGACTAGCAACTGGGCCCAAGCTCAAGCTCTAGAATATTGTAAAAAAAAAGGGTGGGTTTTGCAAATTTGGCTGATAATAGAGCAACTCTTGACACAGTCACTATGGCATGCCTTGAGAAAAATAGCTTAGTGTGTACTATTAATGAGCTGGTCAGTAAAAATTAAAATCAATACCAACTTTGATGTAAAGTGAACATATTATCGTATCACCAGGGAGGAAAAGTGATTTCTCCCACTGCAGACAGTAACAGTTGCCAAAAGGCAACACTGGGTTTCTTTTAGCTTTGATGTTTCCAACACTGTCAACACCCTGATTTTGGACTTCATAGTTTCAAAATAACTCCATATCACAGTGACAATAGTACTAGCTATAGGGAACAAGTCCATTAAAGTGAATCAATTTTAGATATAGTTTCCAGCAAAGTCATAATAACAAATTTCTTAGAATAATTAAATATCTTGAGACCTTGGGAGGGGAACTCTGGGACAATAAAACAGGATAGCTGTTGATTCATTGGATGTGAAAGTTAAAAGAAAATCTGACCTTAATTTGTATACTTAAACTGGTAAAGCAGGATACAGAAGCTTCAGTCTTAAAAATAGCCATGTAATAAGCATCTTCTAGAAGAGTTTGTACAGCATTTTTCATCTGCCTTCATGATAAATTACCAGTAGCAGATAAAAGTAAATTATTGTCATTTCTAGTTAGCAATTAAAAATATAAAGACAGAGATGTTATAAAGATGTTATGCCCCAAGATTCAAAGAACGAATATCTATGACTTAAAGAATCAAATGACTAAGGTGGCATACCATGTGCTTTGGTGGTAGGTGCACTATGGTAATAACACTTGAAGGGAATGAGGGATCCTATACTCCCAAAACAAAAATGACAATGTAAATCAAATTATGTCAATTAAAACAAATGCTTAGATAATCAATTGAAATATACCCTCATAGAAAATGAGGAACTTGAGCATAGATAATAAAGCAGGACTTAGTATATAGTGAGTGGAAATGGTGAAAAGTCCCAGTATCACCGGATCATTTATTCACTCATATAAACAATTAACATTATTATATGCCACCAAATAGTCACAGTGCTAGGGAAACAAGGACTCATGCTGATTTCAATTAATTAAAAAGTTGGTAAACAAAGAGAATGTCAATTAATGGGAGTGTTCATTGGTCTTCCCTCTTACAGGAAAAAAAAAGTTAAACTTGTGATTTAAGTTTTGAGGGACTTAAACCACTTTTCATTCATTCATTCATCTATTCATTTGACACTTACTGAGCACATAATTAGCTCAGGTATTCTAGCAAGTGCTGGAGATAAGGGAGACATGACTAAGTTCCTCTCTTTACCATTTGGAGACACAAATACATATGTAAATTTATTAAAATAGTCTCTATAGTTTACATACTATATTTCACAGTAGGTTCATAAACTCACAAGTTCCTAGATTGTAGTATTTAAAATTTTTACCCAAGACATTTTTCCTTTCATCTAGAAAATTTAATAGTTCTTTTATAGTTGAAAAGTCCTACAAAGAAGTTATTGGACTTCCTTTTTTTCCTCTTGATCCAACTTCTAGGACTGTTATTTTAATACACAGCTAAAAATTTGATCAATATGAATAAAAAACATAAAAGTGGTCTTGACAATGTGTTGTCAATCAACCTTAGTTGGCCCTAAATGGTAGGGCAAACATGTGGACCTTAATCATTTTATTATCCAGATGATTACAGGTAGTTTATATTGTTTAATGTAGTTATCTATAGCATTAAGAAAACTGAAAATCAACACAGTTACTAAATATTTGGGTAGTTTCAGATTATCGATGGACTTCGTCCCCTAGAAATTATGAAAGAAAAATACTTTCAAGTCTGGGTTTTGAAAGAAAAAGCCATTTCCTTATCTTTTCATTTAGTTGCAGTGACAAAATTTAGCATGCTGTGACCTGTCATTGCCTAATTTCCTTGGCCTCAGAGAAAAGATGACAATCTTTCAAAGAAGATGAAACCATCACATCAAGTCAAAGTCTCTCTATAACACTATTAGTCAATACATAGATCAAAATGGACCATCTGGTGTTCCCTATTCAGTCTAACTTCTAAAGTTAGTCCACTAAAACCCAACTAAAATATGGTGGGAGCATTGGAAAAAAATCTCCACTTATGATTCTCCTATCTGGCAAGTCATAAAGGTAACAACAGTCTCTATAAGCTTCTTTCTATCTCTGAATCCCCTAAAAAAATAATCAAAAGCTTTACCTAGGTTTTTTCCTCCAAGTTAAGATTTATCCAGGTGTATGTATATTTAAATAATAATGTCTAAGATCAGGCACCAAGTCTTATTTTTTATTTTGATTACTCTCAATCTTCCTGGCACACAGTAAGTGCTCAAGGACAATTTGGTGAATTGACTTAGATTGCTAAAAATATATGTTTTAGTGACTAAAAGTGTCCATTATATGCAGATTTTTTTAACCATAACTAGGGAGCAATCTGGCCTAAACTAATTGACTTCTGAAAGTCACGTGAATTGATTTGTACCTTATTACAAGTTGATTCCTGTCTCAAATAAGTTTTTATCAGCCTCTTTTAAATAATCCATCAATGTCAAAGAGGAAATAGTTCTAGAATTTCTTGTGACATATTTTACTCTAAATTAATAATCCATCTGTTCTGCTCCCCACTCTTTCTCTAGTGAATTCTCTTACTCTCCCCCTCCACTGCGCACCTCTGACCTACACCCCAGTTCTTGTATGCATGAATAAAATACATAAATCTTTTTTAAAAAATAAATTAATAATCCACACAACTAAGATAACTTCATCTATCCATTTCATTGTTGGTTCTTTTAAAAGAGTTGACCAACACTATAAACATTATTCATATTAGTTGAGTTATGGATAAAGGTTGACAGCTGAGAATTTTCTAAGATAAACATAAATTAGGTATAAGATCAAAACAATAGAAAATTCCTGATACAGAAGTTACTGTTTTTAATAATGTGCTCAAATCCTCCCCCACAGCTCTCTCAGGGCGTTTACAAACAAGAGGCATGTTTATGGACTACTGCTGGGTTCTGGGAATGGTATATCCACTAGTCTCTAAAAACATTTTCACTGCTGCAATAAGAATGAATTAAAAAGTAAATCCACTAGAAAAATTACAATTATTGACTCTACTTCTTTTCCACCAGTCTTAGGAGTTATTATCACTTTTACTTTTGAAAAATACACTTTTAGAGGGAAAATATATTACACAATCATATTAAGAAAGGCTTATCCTAGTGTCCAATCATCTCACATTTCACATGATTTCCAAGAATTTTTCAGTAATTTAAGAGTGTATAATTTCAATTTTTAGACACAATGTAAATTATACTGTGTTAAAGAAAGGTCACTGCCATGTGCTTTCATTTTGTTTTGTTTTATTTTATTGAACTGTATAGTACCTTCTAATTCTTCTCACCCCAGTACACATAGATCCACAAATAACATATTTTCCTACACTCCTACTACTTTAGAATGCAAGCTCAGGATTTCACATTCCAAAACTGGTAGAGCTCAGGGAGACAAACCCAAGTGACTGCCACCTTTTAGATTCATCTGATTTCAATGTGAGTGTAAATTAATTATCTTCTCCCTCCAATTGACACAGGCCAATTTGTACCGTGAGGTGAGTATGGCAAGGCAGAGGGGTGATCAATAGCCTGTTATACAGGGCTTCAGTAAATCTGATCCCCAGGGGCTCAGAAAGCCAAAGAGGGCAAGAAGTTAATGGGGGCAGGATAGCAAATCTACACTATAATTTAATTTACAAGTTGAAAAACTGTGACTATTTTGCCAAGAAGTCTCTTATCTCATTTTCCTCAATAGCAAAAATCCATGGTTATCAGTCTTTCATCCAATTTGAATTAAACACACATACAGAACAAAGCACTAAAACCCCAAAGGGGGTTTTATTTTAATTTGACAAACATTTTAGTGGATTTCATAAGAAAAATTATTGTTCCAGAAATGTACCAGCTTTGTATGATAAGAATCAAAATGTCACTTGATTTTAAAATGACCATATCAGGGCCAGATCAACCTAGACTCAACCAAGACATTCAAATATTTGGGTTATAGCTACATGTATTGCTTACTATTCTCAGTGGCAGGTCCGCAAAGATACAAGATAAAATATATTGTAAGTCCTCAATGAGCTCATAGTAAGAGAGGGAAAAAAAAAAAATAAACTGTTAGAACCAGTACACTTTGTGCATCTACCAATTAAGAATACTTATAATTTTATCACTTAATCATAGCAAGAATTAAATGTGATAATCTGTATAAATTATTTAACAACATTCCTGCATTTAGTAATTTAAATAAGGATAGCATCAAATGATAATAATGACAACTATGATGCTGGCAGTGATGAAGATGACACATTATGATGTATCTATCTACAATATACTGAAAACACAAAATAAACATTAGAAAATGATTTGTAGGGCCTCCCTGGTGGCTCAAGGGGGTATGTGGTATGTCTCAGCACTATGAAGCTATCTGCAGCCACTGCAGCAACAGTTCAATCCCCAGCCAGGGAGCTGACCCACATGACACAGCAGACAGGCCTCTCTTGTCTCGCCTGCTGCTCACTCAGCAGTGTAGTTCAGTCGATATGCCTGTTCTGTTCCCCACTCTGTCTCTGGTGAGTCCTCTCACTCCCCACACCTCAGGCCTATACCACAGCTCATATATGTACAAATAAATAAATCTTTTTTAAAAATGATTTATAGAACAGATTACCTGTAAAAAATATACATCTGTGCTAGTTTTTTAAAGATTAAATTTTTACTCAATAAAATAAAATGAGAAATAGAAATACCTCACACAGAAAATACAGAAGCTTCAAGGCTTCATTTCCCAACCTGAGCAGTGTAGGATCTCTTCAGAGTCTTGCAGGAGCCCTGAACCAGGCACTCCTCATCGTGTAGTATTCAGGGACGCCCCCAGCACCTTGAGGCCCTGTGTCTGACTGGATGCAATCCAATTTACCTATGTTCCTAGACCTCCATCCTCTTATATCCTATTGAGAACCTCTTGCACTATCAATTTGATACCATCAAGTTGACCAATATTATGTTTTATTTTGCCTTTATTCACATGAAGACTATTCATCCTGGTATTTGAAATTACAAATATTGCAATTGGTAATTAGTATTTCCAATTGCAGTAAAGGTCAATAAATATCTTTAGGTCTTACCTATAGTAGACATTGCTTTTGTACTCTTTAAGAACAGGTATCAATATATCATTAAATTTATATTAATTTATTCCATCATCTGTTATTCTTTATATATACATATAACCCAGTAGATACCATATTCTACATATTTGTAAAAGGTGTTACATAAAAAGGGAGAAACAGTGTTTACCCTCTCATAGCTTGGGAACTTATAGTAGGCTAGATCTATATTAAAATTTTGTTTGATTATAATACTAACCCTTGAAAGCAGACTGTAGACCTGAGACACTCAGTAGTAGAGAGAGTTGAAGGAGGAGAGTATTAGGCAGGAGACAGAGCACAGTGGAGTGTGGTGGATGACTGTGGACACTTTGATGGTGGGAAAACTATGGTAACCTTACATGAGGGGAGAAATCCTATATAGTGAAAAAAGAAACAAGAAAGTTTAAAAAATAAGAATTTTAAAAATAAATAAAATTTTGTTCAAATCCCCAGATGCTAAAAGAAACTCTTAATCTTAAAAAAAAATAAGAAAAAATTTATCAAATGAAGTAGTACACATTTTATGAAATTACTTTAAATAATGAACATAATCCAGAACACATATCCCAGAGCAGACTATTATGCATAATAATTTAAATGAGGTTCAGAAAACAGTAGGTAAATGTTTTACAGATGGTGCTGGAAGTGCTGACTTGTAATGTGGAAAAATATAAAACTAATACTCTATCTATTTTCTAAAAAATTAAATTCTAGACACATCAGAACATACTGGTTAATGTCTGCTCATCCTCTAAACTCTCTCTACCCTTTACCACTGACTTTGACCCCAAGACCTTTACAATCTCTGTGAATGATATGATGAGGGCACCTTCCTTCTAGCCTCTTGGTATCATTTACTCTTGAAAAGATCTGCAGTTAATGAAAGCATATCCAGACAGTATAGGAATATTTATTTGCTAGGCATACTCTTCAAAGTTCGATTAAATTTCATACTTATTTATACACAAGATAGGCCTCCATGGTTACTAACGGAAACTCCAATTGTCACCATTTAGTTACTTACATAAGAATCGTATGATGCTAGCAAAGAATAATCTAAGGTCAAATAAGGAAAGAAAAATCCAAGTCAAATTCTTCTCGTCCAGGTGACATAAAATATGTTCTTATATTATTTATATTTATAAATGTCTTAATGTATAATTACTTCTCTCTCTTTACATAACAGACCAAAGTCATATCAGAACATGAGTTTATCTGGATATGCTGAAACCAGTGCCAGTCATAAAGCATAAGCCTAGGCAAGCTTTTTAAATTATACCGCTAATTCTTAATTTACTCAACAAATATTTATCAAGTATCTAGGATGTATCAAATATTATAACAGATATCAGGAGATGCATAATAGATGAAAAACTATATGCTAGCTTGATGGATCATAAATCCAGGAAGGGAGAAAATATAATAATAATAATAACATGACAAATAAATGTTTAAGTTATAATAACTGCTGTGTCTGTTTAATAATGGTATCTTGATGAATGATTAAGAAAAACCTGTTCTAAAGAATCATTCTTAAATCTGAGTTATAAAAGATGAATAGGAACTCTTTCAGAAAATAGAATGACATTTGCAAAGGTCCAGAGGTGATACTTTGCATTTTCAGGAAAATTAAAGCAGTTGAAGTATAGTAGGCAGCAGGGAAGGAAAGATCCAGGAAGAAAGACAAACAAAGGCTAAAAAATCCAGTATTTTATAGTCCACTTTAGAGATGATATATTTTATCTGAAGTCATAGAAAGATTTCAAAGGAATATGACAAAACTAATTTTTAAAAGCTCACTCTGCTACCAGAAAGCAAGAACAATACAAAGCTATAGTAAATAAAATCTTATAGTGTTGGTGCATGATTATGCAAGTAGCTCAATAAAGCAGAGTCTAGAACACTCTGAGGAGCCACCAGAGAGAAACCTGTTCCACCAGAACCCACAAGGCCCCTGGTGCCACCCACCAAGCAGTAAACACCTATAACAATGGGAGAGAAAGACCTGCACACAATAAAAGTCCCAACTACAGCAGAGCCAACCCAAAGCAAACAATGGGGAAAAAGAAAAATCAAATGGCTAAGCAAGTCCTCAGGGAAACAACACGCCACAGTCTTAATCTGGCAAAGGTCTCTTCTCTGGCAAGAGTGAACACAGAAACCATAAAGGAAAAAGAAAGACCAATTTGAAATTTAAAATTTTTCTATCATAAAAGACAAATTTAAAAAATAAATGGTGCTGTTGTAAGAAATATTTTCAAAATATATAATAAAAATGTATCTAGCTCAAGCTATAAAACATTAAATCTGAAGCGATTTATAGTTTCTAAATCACAGACAGTATTATACAGCAATGCTTTTTCAATGAAAAAAGAAATGGAATTTTAAAAAAGCACCCATTATAAAAATAAACAAGAAAAATATATGACATACACTGGAAATATGCAAAAAGATGTTCAAACTCACCATTTCAAGAACGTTAAAAAATTTAAAGATGATTTACTGCTTTATCCCATCAAAATGCTAAAAACATATCCACAGCTAATCCCCTGATGGAAGTGGAATCTGGTATAATTTTGGCAAGGGAATATTGGGACTATTATGTTGATATTTAAATTGACCTTACAATTCCACCTCCAACTTTATCTTACACAAATACATATATACACAACAAAGATATAGTCTGAATGGATGATAGAGGAAGGAGAGAAAAAGGACAGGCAGCTAGAGGAATAAAGATACCATAGATATAAATGTCCGCTACCATATTTAACAGTATGGTAACTGTTAAATAAATTACAGTATATTCATCGTAAAAGGATAGGTAGATCTAAATATACATATGGTAGATCATAGTGCACTGCTATGAATGGGTCTATAAAGCACATTGAGTGATGAAAACTACAGAACAATGAAGCTAATCACATTCACACATGTGCACACCCACACGCAGATCTGAAAATGGATAAGCACAAAAGAAAAGCTCTCAAAGAATCAACATCAAACATACAGACAGAGTATAAATAGGGCTAGGGACTTGAAAATAAAAAGAGCAGAATGATTATTTTTCACTTTACATTTTTCTTAATTATTTCAGTTTTTATGTGGATGTATTTCTTTGCCATTTAAAAACATACTCTAACTGGGAATAAAGTAATAAGGATTCATGCTTCTGACTCTGGTCTAGTTGGATAGACTTCTCCCATCTCATGTGGCAAGTAAAACACTATTTACTTTTCAGCGCCCATCTATTCACCATTAAGGGCCCAATTCTATCACTAAAATATTTCTTGATGTTTAAATCATAGCTGCTCCAAATTTCAAATAAGAATTCCTAATTTCATGAGTACGGGGTCCTTGGGTAAGTACAGACATCCCACCCATTCCACACCCAATGTCAGCCTCTTATTTGTACTTCTATAGGACTATGTAAGTACAGAGCTTTACATTGTATTACAATCATTTCTCAGACCCACCAGAAAACTTATAAACCTAAGTCCTCAGCATTTAGTAGAGAGCATATGAAAGAGAATATTCTTAGCACAAATGGAACTAAGAACAAAAAGCAACTAAGAAGAGTCATCTCTGACTTTCACCCTTTCTTCACCTAATAAGTGGTGCAGGAATGTGAGCCATTTCCATAATTCATAAGCATCCTGTGAGATGCAAGGTTATTTTTGAATTTGTTTCCCTTGTAAGAAAAGATTTTCTCCCTAAAATTAGATTGTGAATCTACTTCCAAAGCCACTAATCAAATATAAGTTAAAGCTACTTAAAAAAAGGGAGAGAAAATTTTAGAGCACTAAAATCATTAAAAATAGGTCACTGAGAGCTTCAATAAAACTTCAGAAAAGGTTCCAATAAAAAACAGGTATTCTCATTAAGAAGCTGTAAAGTAATCCTGCTATCAAAAAGGAAAAAAAATCACATATGCAAAAGCAGCAAAATATAGTCTATAAAGTCATTTAATGAAGCAGAATTTGCATCTATGCCATATCTAATGCTCTTCTTGAAAACCTCGGCATATTCACTAATTATGAACCATATATTATACACAGTTATTATGGGCATTATTCAGCAATAGAAGATTTAAAGTTGGTTGTCTCCTTCACCATAGTTAGCAAAGAAATATTGGCACATATATGATCTGCTTAAATAGGTTAGAAAATAGGAGGGAATTTACTAACCACCCCTTTAATTATGCAAACAGAGTTTCCATAATTCTGAAACTGAAATCCATGACACCCACAGATTTCCCTATAATCTAGCTGTAAATAGTAATTACAGTGTTCATAGTAGAAAAATGCTGTATTTTACGTTGCAAAATAGTTCCTATTATTATCTCCTATATTAAGTCATTTGATAACTGAAATGTTTCTAGTAAGGTGATTTTTATATTTTTTGGAAGTCATATTTTTCTTTATTTTCATGAAAACTATAAGAAAAATTCATTCAGCCATTTTCAATTTAAAGGACAATGGGGAAAGAAATTTGCTGTTGAACTTTAGAACATTATATTTAGCAAGTCCTCAGTGGTTTGCATAATCAGTTCAAGACTATGGATTAACAATCAAAGGGAGCTCAGACACTGACCTACATTAGAGAAACCCTACACACACAACCAAGAATTCATCATCCCCAGAGAACTGAAAGCCTTCAGGGTAACCTGCTAGCTAAGCAGCACATGTCCCAATATTATAGAGCTAGGGACCAGGAAAAAAAAAATCACCCTGAAAGGCAGCACATTAAAAGTGAAGAAAAACAGAAAGACTCCTACATAATCTAGCATTAGTTTTCAGACCCAGATGACAGCAGGACAAGGAATGGTAATTTAACTATTTTGTGGTTTAAGTCTATGTCTATTTTAGGAAACATTCTCTGGGCATTATATTCATTTTCAGGCTGTTGAACAAAGAAGTTGCTAAAATTAATTGAGCAACATCAGAAGCAGGATAATATCAACTGTCTGGAGCTCCAAACCCAAATGTTTTACAATCACATCAACCCAAAGCAGATAGGAAGTTTATCATACTGCCACCAAAATTTAAACTTCCTTCTGTATTTCCTATCTCAAAGAACAAATCCTCTATCTACCCAACTGATTGTTCAAGTCAGAAATTTAAGTATCACCATGAACAGTTCCCTCTTCTCATTTTATATATTTAATCACATCTTTCAAATTCCTTCAGTCCTTTCTCTTCATCCCTACTATCATCACCATAATTCAATCACCAGAATCACTTCCACGGATCTAGAGATAGATTCAGAGGAAAACACCTGTGTTTTAAGACCCTTTTCTAGACTCATATGTCCAGTTTTGAAGTCAAAATTTTCTATTCTTTTTCCTAAAGAATAGAGGATCCCAAAACATATCTGCAACCCCAAAAACCTGTATCTTCTGCTGTATAAATTATTGCAAAAGCCCTGAGTAATGACACAGTTTCCAACCTCATCCTATTCCAATCTCCACTAAGCAGTGTAGAAATCCCACTTCTAAAAAACAAATATGACTTTCATTGCTTAAAAACCTCTAATAGTGCTATATTTCTCTTAGGATTTCACCTCAACTCCTTATTAGGCTTAGAGTTTATGTAATCTACATAAACTTTATGATCTACACACAACTTCTCCAGCTACTATAGAGCCTTTATTTTCTGAATATACTAAAATGTGTTCTCCACTCCACCTAATCCTTGCCATTCTTTCTTACTAAGAAAACAAGATTTCATTTCGGCAACACCTAGAATTATTATGTCACTTAGTAGGGACCTCATAAATATTGACTGCAGGACTACATTAATGAATAATAAATGCACTCTGCACTGCTGGTCCAAGCCTAGGCACAGTGATCAGAAATCCAGGAAAGAGTAGTCTAGCAAGGAAAGCACTGATTGATGCAAGGAGATAAATTGCAGTTGGCTTCCCATATTCATTAGTAATTTTACTGAAAAGTATTTTGATGAATCACATATCAGGAGGAAGAGTCACTAAATCTAAATCTAACATCCTCTCCCCTTTAGAAATGTGCATTTCATTCCAATTTCCAATTGCTGTGAATGTAATGACGATAAGCCAGATGCCTCCTAGCTGACATTGTCCTACCCATTGAAAAATGAGGATATACAAAAAGTTTCTACTCCAGGGTCTGAATATAAGTTATCCTTCTCTTTCTCCTAGTCTACCATGTTTGGATAGATTTATTTTACACTCATTCACCAACACATAACCTGGAAAACTTCAGTTTTTCTTCATCCATGTTTCACTACCTCCTCCAAATATATTCTTAATAAGTTACTAAGACAAAATGTTTTTTTTCCAATTAACAATACTTACTTAGATTTCATCTCCTGTTGATATAATACTTCCAATAACTAAATAGAAAGCACTACAAAATTTTCTATACTTATTCATTTTTTAAAAAATACTGAATACTTACTTTATATTTTAGGCAGCAGCCTGCAAATTATAAAAAAGAAATACATATTGCCCTACAGCCTTTTCCTAGGTAGGGAAATAATTTGATAATGTTTCATATGACTTCATTAAATTCTGTAGATTATTTTATATAGCTACATATTTTCTGAGTAAATGTTCTAAATGTACATAGTTTTGTATAAATTTACAAGATAAATTTGAATAATCAGATTAAGATTTAACTAGGTAAATAGGCAGATTAGGTTATGAAAAAAAAGATTTGAATATTGTACTCACCTACTTATTAAAATACCACATGCCTATACATAAATTATTTATACTCTTTAATCACTGTATTATTATTGTTTTACAGACCACAGGGCAAGTCTTCCATCATTTTACTATTTTAGTCAATATTTTCTTCGTTCTTCTGCTTTTGTCATTTTTCTAGGTGAATTTGAATATAATTTTGTGGTGTTCTAGATACTCATATAGAAAATTTGTATGGAATTAGACCAGATCTATACATTAATTAGTAAAGAACTAGCATCTTTAACCTTATCTAGTGCTCCATGAGATTCTTAATAATGATGATTAATAACATTCTGCTGCTGCCCTTAACTTAGTCCTAATGTATTTAAATCTCCAGATCCTATAAAATATTAACATAAAAAGATCTATCCATTTGATCACTGCTTCCCAAAATTATAAAAAAGGGGGTAGATTTACACTATGTCCAAATAATACACAATTTTAATTTCATATTCCTACACCAAAAGTCATAGCAGATATATGACAGTGTCAAAGATTGAATACAGTTGACTGGATAGAGAAAGCAATACTTAAAAAGAATTTAATGGAAGAAAGCATTTTCCACCTTGCATTCTTTTCATAAAAGAGTGATTGTCTATTAGTACTTCATTCCCACTCTCAATAATTGTGGTCTACTTCCTTAATACAAGAATGGAAAATATTTAAAAACCTGATACAATGGCCTGTTAACTAAGAATTTATTAAGGAAGAATAAATAAAACCAGTAAGATGAAGCACAGGTAGATAAGAAAAATTACCTTAGTAATTTCTGCCTTAGTAGCCTTTATGATTTTGAATCAATGCAAAATGAGAAAGGAGCATATTGGCTGTGTGTGCCTTCAGAGCAGAAATCTCTTTATTCTAATACAATTTTACACCCAGAACATGACTATGTAGAGTCAAAGCAAGGGGATTTTTCAGAAAGGCCTGCCATAATTTTTAAACCCCAAAAAGTAAGATTTTGTGAATATTGAAAGTAAAAATAACACACAGAACAATTTTTTGAGAAGCGCACATACACACATATATACACTATTCTATCAGGCTCCAAACCTGATGGTATTAGGGAATGGGGCTTTTGGGAGGTGATTGGCACCTTCATAAGCAGGATTAATGCCTTTATTGAAAATATCCTAAAGAGCTCCATCTTGTCATAGGATGACAGCAAGAAGATGGCCATTTACAACACAGGAAGTGGACACTCACCAAACACCAAATATGATCATGGACTTCCTAACCTCTGGAACTATAGGAAATAAATTTCTACTGTTTATAAACTAAAAGGAAAAATGTATTTTTACAAAATGTGTGTGCATGTTGCATAGTCATTCATTTGATCATCTGACCATGGATGAGCTACATTTGATAGAAAACATTATATTTTATGTCACTGAGGAGAGCTAATGGCAAGAGAAGCAGGTCTGTGTTCAAGCCCTAGACCTACCAATAGCAAGCTGTGTGTATGTTCCTGGGTAAATGCCTCACTTTACTATTAAAGGATTTAATTTACTATTAAAGGATTTAATTTCTATTAAAGGATTACTATTTACTATTAAGGATATAATTTCCATGTTTGGCAATAGTAATACTATTAAAGGATTACAATTTGGATATAATTTCCATGTTTGGAAATAGTAAACAGTAATACTATTTACTATTAAGGATCTAATATAAAGGATTTAATTTCTAAGGGAGGAGGAAAGCATCTCTTCAAGGTCAGGATCCCTGTTTTACTCATCTTACCACAAATATATAACATTGACCTCTCTTGCTAAAGTAGTAAGAACAAAGGCATAAACCCTAAAAATGAAAGTAGTGAGTAAATGTATAAATGTATGTGCAAAAACATATGCATATATGCATATATGTTTTTGTTTTATCCCAATATAGAGATACATATGACTAGTGTAGGTTTATACTTTGAAAAGTATAAAAATAATTGGTTTGGAATTAATAAAGTTACTGACATTTGAAAAGGGCAGTACTAGAAAAAGAAAGCACAGAATTCTTCACTAAGTTGCAGGGCGGGCCCTGAACAATTATATCTGTGCTTGTACCCACACAATTGTAGAAGCCAGAAGTTTTTTAAAACTAGTTACGAAGCACTAGTTGACCTTTCCCTATCTTCCTTAGAGTGCACCTTTATTAGCGTGCCCTTCAGAAACTGCAGACTGCAGAGAGACATGAAAACAGCTCAAAGAGTTAGAGAGATGTAAATCACAGAAGGCTCTAGCCTCTGGCATATTCACACAAACCTTGCTCCTTGGATAGCCTTTCCCTTTTTGTAGTCAACTCTAGAAAGCAAATAGAAAAAGAAAAAGATATTTGTAGTTTTGACCTACAGTTTAAAAAACAATAAAATGTTACTGCTCTGAGAAATACAAAAATGTTAGCAGTTAATTCACCATACAGAGGCACAAAAATGGCAGAAATGACAATGCAGGCTGTGAAAACATGTAAGGCCTCAGTGCAAGCCATCATTTATACATTCTCTATCACAACTGCATTGCTGAACCAAGGATTTGAGTTCATAAGTGTTTAGTTTAGAAAGTAAAGTAGCAATACCTGAAAAATAAAATCTAAAGATGCCTATCCCGTGACAGAGTATTTGCCAATAACATAACCTGTGTCATGATTATTTTCTAGCTAGTGAAATGCACTTCACAAAAGATGCCAACAAGCTCTTAAGTAGCATGTTCTCCGACAATGTTGAGAAGCACTATTGTGTTTTTTACAATGCTTATCAAGTTCTGCTACATAAATTATGGGAGGAGTCTAGGGAAATCCTCCTTCCTTCTTTTCTATCCTGTACTCTCAAGTGGAAGAGATGTCATTGCTGATTAAGTTCAGATACCGAGAGTGATACTGAACCTGAGAGCGAATAGCAGAGGTTAGTGGCAGGACTTTTTCAAAGAAAGAATGCCCTGTATCTCTCGGGAAAAATGACTGTTTGTTTTAACAGCTCTGTTCCCTTTAAGGGTGATGTAGAATGTTCTTGTCCTAATCTCCTTAAGAGACTTTAGTAATAACGTATTTAAGAAACTCATCTGACCTCTTAAATATACGCATGATAAAAGTTGGGAGAAATGTGGTGCTGTGGGGAAGGACAGACATAGTGAAAACAAATGTAAGAAGAAAGAGCCATATCTCCCTCAGGCCATTCTCTCATTATTTTTCATAAAGGGAAAAGTCCATGTGATCAAGGAGATATAGAAAATGTACATAACTTGTAGTGGCACAAGGGGTTACATAGCAGCACCCTGAAGTTGTCCACAGCCACTACAACACAAGTTCAATCCCCAGTCAGGGAGGTGACCCACGTGGTGCAGCAAACCTCCCCTGTCACATCCACTGCTCCCCTCAGCAGTGTACTTCAATCAACTGCCTGTTCTGATCTCCACTCAGTCTCTGGTGTATCCTCTCACTCACCACATGTCTGGCTTGTACCCCAGTTCTTGTATGGAAAGAAAGGAGAGAGAGAGCGAGAGAAGCAGATAGACTCTTATGCATACCATATGCAATCCATTCCAGCACTGCAGTTGTGAGTGTGGAAATAAAAACAATAAACCATCGAAAAGATAAAACAAATGAATATCTTGCAGATGATTTTTGAGGTTAAGAAATATTTCCCAAAAGACAAAGGCACTAACCAAAGAAAATAAATAATTAGACCTTATTGAAATTAAAATTTTCTTTTTGTTAGAAGTCACTATTAAAGAAAGTAAAACATCAAACCACAAACTGGAAGAAAATATTTGCCACACATACAATCAAAAGAGGGTTCACAGAAAATAGACTTTCAATAAGAAAAGAACTTAACAGAAAGGAGGGGTAAGAGATCTTGAACCTAAATTTTACAAAAAAAAAAAAAAACCCTATAAATATAAGGAAGTGGGCTCAATGACACTGTAGTTAAGGAAAAGTAAAGACATCTCTACAAACTCATCAGAATTCAAATGACTAACAATACTAAATGTTGCCTAGTCTTAAAAATAAAAAGTCACGTACTCACAGAAATAAAAAACCATTTTGGCTAACTGCTTGATATTATCTATGCAAGCTGAAGTTTGTCATATCCAGTGACCCGGTAGCTGCATATATACACATATTCACCAAAAGACATATGCCAGAACATTCATAGCAACATTATTCATAATTGCTAAAAACCGAAACAACCTAAACGCCCAGTATGGTAAAATAAACTGTAATATGTTCCTATCATAAAACACTACAGTCATCAAAATGAAAAACTATACCCACATGAAATAATAGTGATGAATCTCAAGAACATAATTTAGAAAAAGAAGCCAGAAACAAAAGAATACATTACATATAATTGCATTTATACAAGGCTAAAACTAACCAAAAAAGGGGGGATATAGGTAAAAGCAATCTGTGATGTTAGAAGTCAAAAAAGTGGTTTCTTCTAGGAAAGAGAATTGAGTGAAAATTGGGGGATGAAAATTGGGGGACAAAAATGTGGCTTCTAGGGTACTGACACTTCTATTTCTTGGCAAGGAGGTGGTTTCACAAGTGAGTTCATTTTGAGATAATTAATTCAGCTGAAAACACTTAGTATTGATGCACTTTTCTGTGTATGTTGTACTTCAATGAAGAGGTTTGGGTTTTGTTGTTTGTGTTGTCGTTGTGGTGGTCAAATATAGCCTTTCTTCAGAGAACTAAGAATAAGCCATCATTATAGTCAGTTGCAATCAAATGCCAGGTCCTTGATCAAAAGTTTACCTTTTTTAAAAATTAAGTCAGTACAGTATCCTTTAAAAATTATCACTGACTCAGTTTTAAAGATGAATAAAATAAAAGATTGAGTGATTTGTCAAAAATCACCCAAATGTAAGCGCCAGGATGGGGTACAAGTCCTGGAACTCTCACCAGCTCCTACTATTCTACACCAGGTGCCCCTCCTATCATTACACAAGTGCTTTGAAGTTTAAGGCACTTGCTTCACATCTTCAATATACCAAGAAATTATGTGTAATAGGGTAGATATACCTGTCTCCATTGTGCTGTAAGGAAATTCTGTTGCTAGAAGGTGCTTACATGAAAAAAAAAAGCCCCTCCCAAAAAGTCTCAGAGCATCACCCTCACCTACCTGCCCCTTTCTGAGGGCATTCATTTGTCAAACTCTCTGGGATTTGAATAACATGACATAATGACTCAGTCTCTGCCATATTATAGTGACAAAGGGTGTGGATTTTGAAGTTCAAGTTGAGTTTGAGTGCTGTTTTGTTTTGTATCATGGTTCTAATGCAGGGAGTGAGTATTTGACTCAAAGACAAGGGAAGACCAATGGTTCTGAGATGGGCCTGGTGTGAGAGCATGTGAAGGCAGCCCACTCTCTCCAGCAGGAAAATAGATCAACCCAACGACATACTCCTCTGAGAAGAAGGAAAACAAGATGGGGAGAGGGCTGGAACTCAGTGAGGGCAGAAGTCAAAAATCCTCAGTAAGAAAGAATTCATGAAGCAATAGGAAAATTGTTAACAGCATTAAACAAAGAGACCCAGAGAGAAATGATTTAGACAGGCAAACAGAAATCCAAGTACAGATAGTTGATGTAACAGGCATAACAGCTCACAAAAGTAGTAAGCACCTAACATTGTTTCTGAGGGAAAAGTGTTCAGACTTACCACTCTCAGCCCTCTTGTGTGCAGCATTCAGATGGAGAGAGGATGAATGGAGCTCTTGTTTCCTATGAGGTCTCCCCTGCAGCTCCTGAGAACAAACCCTTCCTCTGCCATTCCACAATCAACTTGAGTCCATCTCTGCCCACAAAAGGCTCTTCAACATCTGAAAGATCAATTAGGAGAGAAAATCCAATGGAACTTGGTGGAAGATTATTGGGGCACTGGTGTTGAGTATGGTATGAAGATATTCACTTGAGGAGATTTGAACTATAACCTCCAAAGATGTAATGGTTTAAAATGACTTTACCTCAATAAACATAATTTTTTAAAGCACACACATACACACAGAGAAAGTTAGAACATCTGTCTTAAAACCAAGTAAACCTGAGTTAAATTATACAGGTTAAAGATTTAAGTTTACATAAGAAAGTGCTTCGCTTTAATCTAATGCCTATTGTTTGTTGTCTTCTTAAACATGTCCATCTGAAGCCAGTTGTTCAGTACACAAATTATGCCTATATCTAAAGAATATTTTATACGATTGTTTTAGCTGCCCATACAGACAAAAGTTTTAGAACTGGCCACTCAGCCACAAACGGAGGCATTGCCAGTAGGTCCCCAAATGTAAAACAACTACAGGTGGAAATAAGTAGTATTCAAAGTCCACTCAAAGGTAAGCCAATCTGAGAAGTGATAGCAAATACTACACATGCTAAAAGACTTACATCAAGGATCTGACTTCAAGGGCAACAGAATAATTATTTATGTTTTATAAACTAATAAACTATTTTATACATGATGAAAACATCATAAAATCTAAAAACTATTGCTTATAATGTTTGACTTAGGGGATGGAGTTTTGAATGTTATACAGATATTTCTTTGTGCTAATATTTAACATTCTTTTTAAACTGAGTTTCTCTCGCTTTCATTCCCCATCAAGTAGGTAACAAGAATACTGCTGAACATTCAGAAAATGTTGACCCACAAGGTTATTTGAATAACTGGAGGTTAATGTATTGTGTCCTTATTTTCAAAGTGAGTATTATAAATTCTCTTCCCTCCTAAATATTTTCTTAGAATCATTTTACCATTAGCGATACCATTTGACTACTGATAATTTGAGGGCCACATGAAAAAAATCATATCTGCTATAATTTGGGAGGGGGGAAGCAGCAATAGGTTGTGGACAAGGGCTATGTTCATTTTGTTGCATTTAGAATAATGCAGCAGTGCCTATAACAAGTAAACAGTGGACAGGCTTTGTTCTCCTGGATTTAGATTAACCTTTACAAGCAAGGCAGAATTAGATTATGAAAATAAATTGAAAATGGCATCTCCTTAGACTCACTTTGTACTCTGCATTTTCTTAAGCTTTTATGTGACTGTCAAATATTAGTTCAGGGCTCCATTTGTATTTGTAGCATTTTATCTTCTTTTCTGAAAAGATAAGCTCCAGTCTTCAGAAAAAGCTTCTGACTATTGGATACAGAAAACAACTCTTTCCTGAATGGTTAATGTTTCAAATAGGAGCACAGATACCAGATGGCAAAAGGGGGAAAAAAAGAATGCAAGTTGTTTCATTGTTCAATGATAAGGATTTTTCCATCTGCTGGTTCAATACTAACTTGGTTTACATTCACTTAGAGCCAATACAATTAAAACTCTATTTGAAGTGAAATGTCTCAGAAAAATAAAACTAGAAACCTGAGAAATCCTTCTATGGGTTACACATCTCTCAAATAACTAGATATAATATGTGCACAAATGTGAGTGCATGGTAAAATGAAGAGATTAAATACAATTTTGCAAAATTCTAAAGTCACATACATTTACATAATTTTAATGCACTACATGGGATTGAAATGCAAGTTGGACATAATTTAGAATCACAATGAAATAAAATATATAAAATAACAAACTAGCATAATCATCAAAAAGACTTTTGGTAAATAAGTAATATGGCAGCAGTTGACATGGAAATGAGTTTGAATGGCCAATTTACTGAGACCAATGAGCAGGTGATGAGGAGAAAGAGCTTAGCAATTACTAACTACTAATTACTAATTACTAACTCTTAGAGTTCAGCAGACATCTTACACACTGAAACAGATGTAAATAAAAAGGGAATGACCATAAACTAATAGAATTCATAGGATAAGCCTCAAGTAACTCATGAACAAGAATGTTCTGGGATCACTCCTAGCAAGAGGATTCCTTTCTCCAAAATACTCCAATAGAAAAAGGACCTACTCAAAATATAATGTTCATATACAAATAAACAATTTTCCAGAGAAATCTTCCTTTTTATCCTGAAAACACTGTTAAATTGGACATATCTTTGGTACATAAAAGCTCCTCAAGGATGAGGGTTATTTCTTACTTCAGTTTTCCTGATGTCTTAAACTTAGCATATGACAGATGTCCTACAAATATTGTATAATCCTAATAGAACATATCCAAGAAATTAAAATTGCTCTGTTATTGTGCATTCTTCATCCTTTTTCCATGAACTGTTTATAAGTCAAGCCTAAGTTTTCTCTTTAATAAATATGGCATATGTAATGAATGAAAAAGAATACTTCCTCCAAGTATACACTTTGTTCCTCAACCAATTATATACTGATCTGAAGAAATAAGGACAAAATAAAGGTGGGACAAGGGGTATTTGGGGGAGGACAGAACTAAGAGTTTGAAAAGATGATTCACTGAAGTCCAGGAAAAAATACTAGAATTTATATTTTTATTTATTTTTCATATTATTCTTTAAAACACCTGAATTCCATATGTAATGTATAATACACACTGTGTTTACTAATATATGCATATAATTTAGAAGTAAGCATAATTTATGTTGAAGAACTGAAGGCATAATCAAAATAGTTTGGAGACCACTGACAGAAGACTGAATTCTTAACACCAAAAAAAAAATTAAATGAAGGAATATTTACACAATTATATAGAGATACTATATTGCATTTTTTAATATCTATTGCATTTTTTAATTACTTTTGAAATACTAAAATATAATCTGCTTTAAGGTACTACTTATACACAAAACATTTAATCAATAAATGTTATGGGCTAAATAAATGAATGAAAAATGATGAACATTCTGCCAAGTCTGGAAAATACTCTAATAACATAAGCTATCGATAACCTGGTATTTTGCAAGTGTTTTCTATTAGTTCAGTTCCACATGGAAAAAGAGATCCAGGTTTTACTACTGTTTTGTAAATATACACCCTTCAGTAGTATACACTTTCAGACTTACAACATAGATGAAACTATGCTAAAGTCCTGGATAATCCCATAAGTAGAAATCCCTTTAACTTTGTCTAGTGTAGCATTTCCTATTTATAATTTTTATTGAGCACAAACCTTCTCTATCCATAATATCCATCAGCTACTCATAGGAAATAGTGTTCCTCAGAATGCACACATTGAAATCCTACTCAATGACATTCAACCTAAAACTGGAGGCTCAGTTGAATATGGAATCATTATCATTTGTTGTATATCAAGCTAAAGAACAATGAAGCTAGGTACATGCATTACTACATTAATATACATACTACACTAATATCACATAGTAATGTGATATTAGTAAGGAATTAGTCTATAGATATGGCAATAATGCTCATTAAACTTCCTACTGACATCATAAGTATGAACATCATATTCATCACATTAAGATTAGTATTTTCCTATCATATATTTTTTAGATAAATGAAGTCTACAAAATCCACTTGAAGGGAAGAATTAACGGTTTTTATAAAATGAGAAGAGAAAAAGATCTACATTCAGAAGTTTGTATTGTATATCAGACTTCATGCTAGAAACTTTAACATTTTAACATTTAAAATTCTGAACAGGGTCTCCTTGGTGGCACAAGGGGCACTGCACTATGAAGCAGCCACAGCCACTGCAACACAAGTTTGATCCTTGGTCAGGGATCTGACCCACATGGGACAGCAGAACCCTCTGCCTCGCCTGCTGCTCCCCTCAGCAGTGTATTTCAGTCAGTCCACCTATTCTGGTCCCTACTCTGTCTCTGGTGAATCCGCTCACCCCCACACACACACCTCTGGCCTGTACCCCAGTTTCTGTATGTATAAATAAATCTTTAAAAAATAAATTAAAATATAAAATTCTGAACAACTGTACTGGCTTTATGTATTTCCCCGTTTATCAGTGAGAAAGCTGAGTCAGAGTGATACACACCAGTAAATGACAGACCCCAAGATGACTATCAGGTTCCCATCTAAGTTGGGACAGTTAGGGACAAGATTTTAGCCTAATGTGCCCTTTTCCAACATACTTCTGAGAGTCACAGTTTGACCCCAAATCTCTCCAACCTGTTTTCTTTCTATTACACCTTTTTACTTGAGATAAAAATAGTGTTTAAATGAGGGGAGGTGTGGATTCTTTCACAACATATACATATATCAAATCATTAGGTTGTACAATTTAAATATCTTACAATTTTATTTGTCAGTTATACCAAAATAAATCTGGGTGGTGAAAAAATAGAGTTTAAAGACTGTTAGGGACATCATCCATCAACAAGATAAACCTTAACAGCATGGCATTAAAACTATTTTCAACTGTATTAATACAGAAAAAAAAAAAAGATGATCAAGATATCAAAAAATAATTGTAACTTCTACCAATTCAGGTCTACCTATAAAAGCCACTAACATGATACTAGGTATACCTCAGAAACAGTATAAAATGAAATTACTGATAGTAATCCTTTATACTAGGATTAACTTAATCCAGGTCTTTTTAATTTTACCACATATAAGAAAGACATCAAAAAAACTGAAGAAGACCCTGAAAATAGAAACTGAAATGGCTTAAAAGAGTATAATACAGAAATCATGGGAGGAAAAAAGTAAATGAGATAGAATTATTTAAGGAGTCCAAGAGAAACTTTAAATTGCCTGCTAGTGAAATAAAAATCTGCTTAAAAAAGCCACCATCTCCAAGAGGATAAAATAAGTAAGGTGGGATTTAATTATAAATTATGAGATGTAACAGGTGAAATTAGGTCATGGTGGCAAAGATTATCAACTGCCTCCAGTTACGAGGTACACCTCCTTTTTTACATAAAAGAGACAGTCATCTGCAAAACCTCATGTGCTTGTTGTTGAAGATAGAATAAGCAATAGCCTGACATCATGCAAGTCCTATTCTTCCTTGCTGACATGTTCCTGATGGTTACGAATCATCCATCATACAACATTCCCACTGACAATGGTGTAAACTCCAAACTCCTTAATGTCATAAAAATGTTTACTCCACTCTATTCTTTCAGTGTGCTGACTTACCTCTCCACCACACATCCTGAACTACTATCGCAGTGCTCAGAAAACCACAGGTGCACTCTAAAACCACAATGTCCTAACACAGCTCCTGCCTTTAGACATGTCATTTCCTTTGAACGAACGTACTTCCGTCCTTCCCACGATTCCATTCTCTCATCCTGCCAGTCCATCCAGCCTTTAATGCATCTTAAAAACCATTCTCATTCTTTAAAATATAACTCAAAAGCCTTCTCTCTACTACATCAACCCATGATAAAAATCCTCTTTGGCTATGCAGCCACTCAACTAAAAAAATTAGTTTCTTCTTTCTGTATTTTCAAAGTACAGTTTCCCACATTCATTATGGCACATATCACATCATTCTTCACACCCTTTACTTGCCCACCACCCTGAGAAGACTATGAACTCTCAGACGGCAGCAAGGTAGGAGAGGAGGGTCTGGGAACAGGACAGAATCTGATCTAATTCTTTTGGCTTCTCAGTTACCTAGCACAAAAGAGGTTCCATTTTGTTGTTGTTGTGGTTGTTGTTAAACCAATGAAGCCAGTAAATATATGTTATGAACAAAGAAATATTAACATTCAAATTATTACTGTAGAAACCATATCTAGGAACTTCTATCAGCCTTTAAATTCAATTGAATTATAGTTGTTCTCCAAGTTTCTCCTGAAAGCATTTTTACCTTCAAATGATCAAATCAATAATATATGTTTAAATGCTCTGGAGTAAACATGTATGTCTGATCTACTCTGTCAAAACTACCAAAACATCTAGGACTCCGGGGGTAAAATGGTGAAAAGCATATCTATATAAAAGGATGGTTAGAAAGTGTAAAATTTCTCATCAAACCAGTTTCAGAAAAGCTTGTGGGAGGCACACAGTCATCCAGATCGCCCTTCAGCTTTATTTGTATATGAATAAGGACGGCAGGGTTTTCCATGAGGAGAAACAGTACATAAGAATATTTTATTATTAATACAAACATAAAGCAATATCAGACATCTTAAATACAACTGGTCTCTTGTTGCCATTTGTAAGATGTTTGCTCTTTGAAGTAAAGTTAATTTATTTCTCTACATTTGCAACATTTGTTAAAGCATTTACATTTTGAAGAAAATGTAAATGAATATGTCAAGTACAAGAATGCATATTTTAAATATATTTACCTGCATAAGACAATATACTTTCAAAATATTTCCTGTTAATTTAAACATTTTTTACTTCTAATTGGATTCATTTTAGATCAAATTATTCTTAATTGTACACTTCAAAAAGCAAGGAAGAATTACATATTTATGCATGTTAATGCATTTGACTTCTTTTGAGTCAATGTAAATTGTCTTTTTAAAAAACTAAGAACAGCTAGACAGCATTAGTTTAAAGCAACCAAATTTTATTCTATGCAGCTAAACTAGCTTCAATTTCTTATGAATCAGAAGCTGGAACTCAGTTCCCTACTATTAGTCTCTTAAACATTTTAACCTTTCCCTTTTTAATGCCCCCTTCATGTCAGCATTTAGACTGACCTAAATTCCTCCTGTATTTAAAAACAAACAAACTCTCAGAGAAATAGATTTCTGGCTCTTTCCTACTTCTCTCTTCCCTTTTACACCAACTTCCTTGCTCCCTGTACTTCCATCAACCCTCTGGAATATAGTTTTGCTCCTTCTAGTTC
Organism: Galemys pyrenaicus; assembly: GCA_019455555.1. Classification (NCBI taxonomy): domain Eukaryota; kingdom Metazoa; phylum Chordata; class Mammalia; order Eulipotyphla; family Talpidae; genus Galemys; species Galemys pyrenaicus. Next base: position 1,823,035 of record JAGFMF010012185.1, on the reverse strand, counting down.
ATTAAATTTCTTCCTGTCAAGTCACCAACAACCTGCTTGTTACTGAATCTGAAGGTATGTTTCATTATTGCTTTTTTACTTCCATAATTACTGACTACACCCTTCTTCTGCAACAGGAACCTTATTTTCACTACTAGGATACCATTCTAATTTGATCTTTAGTACTCAGTCACATATACATGGGATTATCATTCTATGCCTAGCCCTTATGTGTTCCCTTCTCAGAGCTCTAGACTCCTCTTGCTCTCCTACCTCCTGTGACTATTGGAAAATAGCCCCAGTAAACCACTGAAATCACATGCTAACCTCCTCCAATACTGAGCTAGGATTATGATTTGGTTGAATTAATAGAATTAAGTAGAAATGATACTGCAAATTCCAAACTTCTGCTTCAGAAAGTTTACAGCCTCTACTGTCATCTTTTTGCTTCCCTGAGACACTACATAAGGAGTTTAGGCCTGTCCTCCATGAAAATGAAATGTCATGCAGAAAAAGGGTTCCTGGAATATAAAAGACAATGAGGTATAAGACTAAATTGGGTCTGCAGTTCCAATAGTACCATCAAGTGACTCTAAGGATAGAAATGAGCCCAGCCAGAAACGTGAAACAGAAACAAACTTCCCAACGAATAAACCCAATCCAGATTATGGAAAAATGAATGAGATTATGATAATTATAGTTAATTTAAAAAATCCTAAAGTTTGCAATGAATGGCTCATTATTTATCAATAGTTAATACATACACCAACACAGAAATCACAGTCCTCCCATGGCTGTGATTGAATGCCATCTGCAATTTAATAGCTATGTGACTTTGGACACATTATTTACCCTTTCTCTGCCTCAATTTCCTTACCTAAGATTTTACCTACCTCATACAGCAGTTGTGAAAACTAATTAGATGTGTTAATATTCTTAAAGTACTTATATTGGATTCAATATAAATAGTAAGCACTTCATTATTATTAAATATATAAAGAGTTCTTTCAAGTCAGTAAGAGAAAGATGACCTGGAATAGATCAGAGATAAGAGTAGGCAAATCACAAATGAATAAGTACAAATAAGCAATAAATAATGAAAATACACTACCGCAGCAGTAAGTAGAGAAATGAAAATTAAAATCAGACACCATTTGTTATTTTGCCTACTGGGTAGCAATGTAAAAATTTGATAACATTCAGTGCTGATAAAAACCTAAAGAAAATAGCATTCACATTTACTATTGGTGGGAAATGTGCATTTTTATATTTTGGCAAATTAAAATAGCAATACTAAATTTTCTAATATGCATACTTCCTGGCTATTTTCATTTTTAGAATTATGATAAGAGAAAAAAAATAACAGGAAAATCATCAGTCTAATGTTCTCAAGGCCATACCCAAAACATGTATCTAAAAGGTATACAATAAAAATCTGGGTAAACAACTAGAATACTCAGAGGGAAATAGTTACCTAAATCATGATATATTAATATTATTAGACACTAAGCATTGAATGAAAGAATGATTTGGATATTTATTATACATTAACTTAGGAATAGGTCTTAAATATACTACTACTAAGCAAGTACAGCAGGTCCTTGTTAGAGCCTTATTTTTATTTAGCATATATTTTATATGTGATATATGTATTTATTCATCATATATTAGATATGTGACATATCTAATATACATGAGATATATACTTACAGTGAGATATATATCTCATGTATACAGTAAGAAATACATATTACATTTATAGCGGTTACACTGGAGAATGGTACTAGAAAGAAAAACTGAGAAACTATCAATTTCATTTTTGACTATATATTTACATTTTTTGGATCATAACAGTAAGCAGGTATTATGATTATATTTTTAAGTAACTAAAATTAAAGAATGGAAGAAAAAAGGGAAAATGAATGTGTAAAATAAGTCAACTACTGTGTACTTTCTCATGGAACAAAAAAAAAACAGTGTTCAGTAATTACATATAAATATGTTTCCAAAATACACTTAATTATGAAAATAATTCTTACACAAAAATTCTTATAACAGAAATAACTCTTAATATATAAAGTATAGAGTCCATTTATATTTCAGCATTGCATTTAATCAACCAATGAGAGTTTAATCAACAAATGAGATTGGGGAATGTACACTGCCATAAATGGAAATGTAGTTAGATTTCTCTAATAGGAAAAAGTAAAATTTAATTTTCTGAATATTTATAGCAGACCCTGAGCTGCTAAATGCCTCCTAAAGTAGAGGAAGAAACACATTATAGTGGACAGAGGCACCATGCATAGCAGCATTTCCCTGCAGGAGGAGAAGTGTAGGGGTAAGAGATGCCTCAGGAATAAAAGAGCTGGAACCTGATCAGATTCTGAAATCAGAAAACAGAGGCATTCAGAAAGCACATCCAATATTTCTTTATTTCACTGATTCAAAGTGTATATATTTATTTTTTTTTCATTTTAATGCCTCTACAATGGTGATGAGTATTTGATTCAGTGGCATGTTATGCTGACTGCCCATATGACAGTTTTGATGTGATTATCACTGCCTTGCTTATAAATAGTCACACCATTATCATTTCCATTGAGTTTTGAGTATTTGGGGTGCCACAACTATTGAGTTTAATTGTCATTTAACATGTCCTCTATAGGATTACACTATGATTTGGCACTGAAGCAGAAGTCATTATATAAACAATATATAGAAATAGAGCAGTGGGGAATAAATTGAATTTTAGTGAAGCAAATATTCATCATATCAGGACAGGAATAACTGGAGTTTTGAGTTTTTTTTTTTTTTCATTTTCAAAAGAATAGCCATGTGTTTTACAGAACCTAAGAAACACTACTGAAAAAGATAAAGCTGTATTAGTTTTTCTTCATTAAAATGCATAGAAAAGGAATTAGCTATCACACACCAAGCCAAATAACAAAAAACAAAAGAAATTGCTAAATCCTTTGGCATTGATGAAAGACATGGAAAACCTAATGTGAGTGACTCATGTGTCATGTAGAACTATATTTAAAATTTTTATGTCATAGTTCAGGTGATAGCATTTATCTTAGAACATCGATAGTGTAATAGTGTGTCTTTGAAGAGTGGCATCATAGACTTAATGATTGGTAAAATATATTTTGCAATACAGAAAATGAAAGCATATTGATTTCCTGATGGGAAAGAAGGAATGGAAAGAGAAAGAGATTGGGAATGAGGGAGGGAATAGACAAAGAACAATATTCCAGAATGAATAGAATAGTATTATATAAATAAGCAGGGAAATAGGGGTGGGCATAGGGGCACTGTACTCTTTTAGGTTTTAAAAAAAAAATTGAGAAGTACTAGTTTAAGATGACCTGCAGTCCAATTGTGACTCTTTTGTTTGCTTGTGCTTATTCCTGAACACAACTGTGAAACTCTCAATCTTACTTTCTTCCTCTACAAAATAGGCACAATAATACATGCATCAGAATCGCTTCTTGGCCTTTTGACTAAGATCAAGTGTAATAATACCTGCATCAAAGACTTGTGAGGTTTAAAAGGGTAGCACAAGTAATGTGTCAGGCACTTGGCTTGTGAAAGCTCACTAAGTGATAGTCCCAGTGTTTTCCCAAAGGAGTTGCCATCTTTAAGTGAAATCCTTGTTTGGGAGGTATTTCCACGAGAACTTGAAACACCAAACTTAAAGGATAGGAATTAAAATCTAAAAACCTGGGTTGTAAATTGATTTTAATATCTTGGTATGACACCTCTTTTCTGATGTGCTTCTATTTCAAATATCTTTTGAATGTAATTCTTATCTTGGAAACTGTACCACTAGTTGAGAAAGAATCACCCTCACATGCTGTTTCCTCTGAAGAAATAAACTTAGAGAGAGCTTGGAAGAAACATTTTCTCTATCAGAAGTGATAAATCAGTGCATATTTTCATTGATATCTTAATTTTCATCTTTAAGTTTCAACTAAGAAGAGTTTTGGGTGCAAAATGGAACAAAGAAGAATCCACAGGGAAGTTAAAGGGCATCCTTGTTCTGTCTGCCATTTTACTCTATGTTTAATTTCAACCATTACTAGAGGTACTAATCACATATATATCAAAATACAATAATAGATAAAAAGTCCCAATAATGCAATAAATTGGTAACTTTAAAGAACACGAGACCATAATATTCCTAAAAGTATGTAATTGTCCAGATTAATGACTGAACTCATCTTTGCAAATCCTTACTGCAAGGGGTATCTACACAGTCTCTTGGGAAAGGATTTGACTCACTTGAGATAATAAAAGAATATCGTCTCCATCCTCCAATGATTTGTCTTCCTCTTAGGGTTCTCTCATCTGGATTATTACATCCAAGAAACAGGGATTCAAGGATGAGTTTCTTGCAAGAATAATAAAAGAGAGAGAGATTCCATACTTAGTATTCACTTAGAATGACAAAAACACACTGCAACTTTGAAGAAACTTTACAACAAAATAGAATTAATTAGTCAAGGAATAAAGTGTGATTCTTTTCTACTTAGTTTTTTCAGATATGTATTGACTCTCTACTGTGCTGTATGCACTTTTCCAAGAACTCTGAAGCTAGTAAAGAGATACACAGATTTATATAACAGATTAACATCTAAGATTGTTTGAATTTCAAAAAGATATGTGAAGACAGTTATACTCCTTTTCAATCCTATTTCAAAGTCCTTGGTCTTATTTCATCCCATGTCTTAACATGATACCTACAATTTAATTAAAAAAACTGCAAAGTTTGCAGGACACTTGACTAAGTCCATCACTTTTTTATTTTAAAACCATGTGAAATGGCTCTTTCCATGTGCAATGTCAACAATTCCACACCTAGACACATTTCTTTATAGACAAAATGAAGACTCTGTTTCTATTCTAGTTTTCTCTATACTTCATGAAGAAGACATAGAATATAACAATTAAGAATATAGGTCTGACATACATCTCAGTAATACCTTTAAAGACTCAACCCCAAAGCAAAGAAAGTGAAGGAAAAGATAAACAGCCAGGATTACGCGAAACTAAAGGCATCTGTACAGCAAAAGAAACACTAGCCAAAACAAAGAGACACTCAACTGATTGGGAGAAAATTTTTACATTCCATGTAACTGATAAGAGACTGATCACAAAGATCTACAAACAACTCACATGACCCAACAAAAACAAAGTAAACAATCCAGTCAAAAAATGGGTAGGAGGGCCCTCCCTGGTGGCGCAGTGGGTTAAGCAACGCACTATGAAGCAAACCACAGACACTGCAGCACGAGTTCGATCCCTGCTGCCGGCTGGGAAGGTGACCCACATNACACAGCAGACCTCTCCTGCTGTGCCCGCTGCTCCCCTCAGCAGTGTGTTTCGGTCCGTCTGCCTGTTCTGCCCCTGCTCTGTTTGGTGGATTCTCTCACCTCCCACACCTCTTAACAAGAACTACATGACTACTATTTCAAAATTGTGACTTAACTCATACCAGACTACACTGCTGGTGGGAATGCAAACTGGTTCAACCACTATGGAAAGCAGTGTGGAGGTTCTTCAAACTACTAAAAATGGAATTCCCATATGATCCAGCAATCCCACTCCTAGGGATAACCCAAAGAACACAAAAACACTGATTCAAAAGAATACCTGGACCTCCATGTTTATTGCAGCACTATCTACAATAGGTAAGACCTAGAAACAACCTAAATGTACAAGAATAGATGATTGGATCGAGAAGATATGTACATATATATGATTGACTACTATTCAGCAATCAAAAAAGATAAACTAGAGTCATTCATAGAAACATGGATGGAGCTAGAAGGGATTATGCTCAGTGAAATAAGTCAGAAGGCAAAAAAAAAAAAATACCATATGGTTTCACTCTTAGGAGGAATATAAGGAAACTAAATAAGGGACCAAGGAAAAGAATAATAACAATGAAAAAAACAAACACAAAAATACAACGCAACAAAAATGAAAAGAAAGGACAAATCAGAAACACTTTGTGTTAGGGGCAAGGGGGAATGGGATGAGGGCAGAAAGAATACAAGGGACTGAGGTGATGGTGCAGTGGTGAAATGGTGGTGGGAAATGGGGACCACAATTGATGCCAAATATATATATATATATATATATATATATATACAAAGGAAAAAATAAATAAAAACCAAAGATATATGCACACTTTAATCATCTACTTATATGTCTTTTAATCATAAGTAGGTAATGATCTAATACTTTAAAGATTTTAATCATCAGGAGCTCAGGATGGGTGCATTTATAAGACCACTTTTCACAACGGCATGTGAACCTATGATGATTTGTAGTATTAAACAATTGAACAAGTGGTGGGGTATTAAAAGCATATAAAAGTACAGAAATTAAGAGTTACAGGATAAATTTGACAGCTCATTTTTAAAATATCTAGGAATTTTTCAATCCAGTTTTTAAATAGTTGTTAGCTTGAAATTGGTCATGGTAGAAGTAGCTACACCATGGAAACTGAAAAATAGGACAAATCCAGACTTCGCAGAAATTGAGTAGAGTTACTTTATAAGCATAAAGTACACTCATCCCTCCACATAATCAAATCTATCCATATTATACATCCCAAATCAAGTGGAATTCAGGAGGCCTTCACTGACTGCCCAACATTAATCTCTGACAGTCTGTATAAACTTACTTTTCCTTGAAGTCCCACTGCTTGTAGAAAATATTCCCACAAAAGTATGGCAAGAGAACTGAGACACGGGCTTTTTTTCACTTGGCTTAAGAGTGTGACATGGTATTCAGTAGGATGCCATATGTACTATAAGTGTCCAAGAATTTGGAAAGGGTCTGATAGGATGGAACTCCTCAAACAAGCTCTAGAAACTCCAACATTAGGTCTCTACAGCTTTATCATATTTTTCCCAAGCAAGAAGGGTTGTTCAAGGAAAATAATATAAGTCCATACATCTTGATTTTTTCAAAAATAGATTTAAGATCACTGGCATACAAGTAGACATAGGGGAAAAAAAACAAAATATAAAAACTCAAACAAAGAAGGAAAGTACTTTGCACCAACTAGAATATCAAAATATTAAGTATAACCATTATTTTTGTCCTGAGATTCCTGGCAACCAAAAAAAAAAATGGAAATGCAAAGAGTTCCAGTATCAGAAATGTGAGTTTCTCATTATAGAAAGAGAAAGCATTCATGGAAAGATGTAGTACTTTACTTTGTTAACTTACTGAAGTTTTATATATAAGATATTAAGTGATATAATGGGCAATATCTTCAGTAATGTTTTTACAAAACAAGCCCAGAATAAATTATTTCTTATAGTGTGGCTCAGTCACAAATGAGGGTACAACATCAACAAAGCTCTTCAGGCTATCGCTATAAAAAGCTAGAGATAACTAGTCCAATTGAATACACACCAATGATCTAAAATAAGGAAAATGAGGGGACTCCCTAGTGGCACAAGTGGTTAAGTGTCAGCACTATGAAGCTATCAACAGCCACTGCAGCATGAATTCAAACCCCCACATGGCTCAGAAGACCTCTCCTATCTCGCCCACTGCTCCCCTCAGCAGTGTATTTCAGTCAGTCTGCCTGTTCCACTACCCACGTGGTCTCTGGTGAATTCTCTCGTCCTTACCCCCACACCTCTGGCCTGTACCCCAGCTCTTGTATGCATAAATAAATAAATCTTTAAAAATAAATAAATCTTTTTAAAATAAACAAAATAAGGAAGATGAAAGCAATGCATATAGTATAGTAAATAATAGATAATTGTATAATCTTTATACAAAATCCCTAAAATTCACTCTTTAAAGAAATCCTTTGATAAGAAATAAAGAATCACTGTAATAGTAGAGTTGGCATTCTAGAATTTCTCAAAGTCCTGTCTGTCAATTTCCCTCTCTGTCAAGGATAATAAATAGGTATGTGCCTTACAAATGGAGAGTCCAAACCAGAAAGCCAAAGGTCAAATACCAGAATGATCTTGGAGACAGAGAAATTATAGCAAACTCTTGTCCAAAAGAGGATAAGAGAAGTGTGAGATGCAAAGCATCCAAAGTAAATCAGTAATAAAGAAAGGATGAGGACAAGCAGAAGAAATGTCAGAAATTATGACAGGTAGATAGCAAGAGGCCAGGAAAACATCAGAGAGAGGGAACTAAAATATGACTACAATTTTACATGTCAGTGATATTGGTGTGAGTAGAGAGAGAGATATATCTAAAGAGATTGGACAGGATGAATAAAATTTACATTTTTTAAAATTAAAAGGTAGTGTGGATGCTATCCTTCCTATTAAAAATGTTAACTCATTTTACTAAGATTCCCTTTAGAAGGAAAGGCCATCCCAGTTCTCTATTACAGCAGACAACACACATTTGTAAGATGGCTTTGCAAGAGTGTTTTTCTCAGATTTATGGTAAGGCCATGAATTTGAACAAGCACTTGATAAAGTCTCAAAAGTGTCCACCAATAGCCCAAGAGAAATGGTTATTTTTATTGGTTTAAAAATACTTTCTTATATATTTACCATCAGTCACCTACTGTGGCCATTGGAATACTTCCTTTTGCCCCCACAAAACATCTGGCTCTACACAGAATGCACAAGCGTGACACCTAGGATAAGTTAATTCATTAATATTGACCAATAAAATTGATGAATATCTGTCAAAGATAAGGATTTTTTTACAGCCTTGAGATTTTTTTAATTATTAAATTAATTGATTTATATATTGTTGACATAAATTGTAGTCCCCATGGAATTCCCACTACCATTTCACCAGTGCACCTTCACTTCAGTACCTTGTGCTCTTTTTGCCTTCATCCCAATCCCTCCCCTTAACCCCCTCAAAGTGCCTTTGTCTTTGGCTTTTTGTTCTTGTGGGTTTTTTTTTCTTTTATGTTATTGTTCTTTTCCTTGAGCCCTTTATTTTCTTTAATCCTTTATATTCCTCCTAAAAGTGAAACCATCCAATCTTTTTCTCTTGCTTTTTGAATTATTTCACTGAAGATAATTCCTAGCTCCATCCATGTTTCAACAAATGACTCTAGTTTGTCTTTTTTGATTGCTGAATAGTATTCCATTGTGTATATATACCACATCTTCTTGATCCAGTCATCTATTTATGGGCATTTGGGTTGTTTCCAGGTCTTACCAATTATAAGTAATGCTGCAATAAACATGGTGGGTACAGGTATCCTTTTGGTGTTTTTTGTGTCCTTTGAGTAGATCCCTAGGAGTGGGATTGCTGGATCATATGGTAGTTTTATCCCTAGTAGACTGAGGAACTTCCATAAGGCCTTCCATAGTGGTTGGATTAACTTGCATTCCCACCAGCAGTGTAGTGGAGTTCCTTTTACTCCACATCCTCGCCAACATTTGTTATTGTTGGGTTTTTTTTTTTTTTTGATATGTGCCATTCTTACTGGTGTAAGGTGGTATCTCATTGTGGTTTTAATTTGCCTTTCCCTGATAATGAGGGACGCTGAGCATCTTCTCATGTGCCTGTTGGCCATTTGCATGTCCTCTTTGGAAATTGTCTTTTAAGTTCTTCTGCCTACTTTTTGACTAAGTTGTTTATTTTGTTTTTCTTGAGCCTTATGAGTTCTTTGAATATCTTTGTGATCAGTCTCTTGTCTGTTGCGTGAAGTGCAAAATTTTTTTTTCCCAATCAGTGGGATGTCTCTTTGTTTTGGTTAATGTTTCTTATGCTGTACAGAAGTTTTTTAATTTGATGTAGTCCCAGCTGTTTATCTTCTCTTTCATTTTTATTGCCTTGGGGGATGCATCTTTAAAGGCATTACTGAGATGTATATGTAATGTTTTACCTGCTTTCTTCTATATATTTTATGGTTTCAGGTCTTACATTCAGTTATTTTGTCCATTTTAAGTTGATTTCTGTACATGGTAGGAAGCAGTGGTCTAGTTTCATTTTTTTTGCATGTGGCAGACAAGTTTTGCCAGCACCATTTATTGAATAAGCTGTCCTTGTTCCATTACATATTCTTTGTTCCTTTGTCCAAGATCAGTTGTCCATAAACGTGTGGTTTTACTTCTGGGCTTTCTATATGGTTCCATTGATCTATGTGCTGCCAAAGACAAGGATCTTAACGTAACTGAATCTAAAGCCATATTTTCCATCAGAAGACAGAGACCAGAACCAATTCCCTTTTAAGACCCCTGCTACCATAGTACAATAAAACCATGTCACAAGTTTAGGGCATTTCTCCTTCTAGGTCCCATGGCAGAAGAAAAGATTATTGTATGTCCCTTTCAACCATTAAAACTCATAGTTTCATAAATCAAAGTCCATAAGATACCATAGGTAGTAATTAATCCAAATAAAGATTTCGCTTAAAGCAGAAGTTACAGATATTCAAATAGGAAAAAACACAACAAGGACATAGTGAATTAATATGTAGGAACGGTTCTGTCTATGAAAATAGGTAGATATTGTATGGAGATGAGAATATAGAACAATAATACTTGGGACATGATTTAAACAATGAATGTATGGACGGACCCGATTAAAAAACACCTTCCAATCCTAAAATTCTAAGCTTCTTGCACCGGTACAGCCTTTTGTTCAAAATCCTTACCTTCATTACTGAGATCTTATTACTACATTCTCTTGATTGGATAACTGACTGCCTAAATTTCCTCTAAGTGAATCCTTTCTACATACATAGACATCCTCTTTCCTTTCTTCTGCTTCTAACTACTCACAGCTGTACTAAACATTCTGCTCACTTGGGTAAGAACTCCTTGCTACTATCCTATACTCACATTCTACCATAATGTATCTCAGAATGACTTTTCAGACATTAGTCTAATTTTTACAATGAGAACCAACCCTAAGTAACTCTAAGTAACTCTCTGTTCTTTAGCAAGCAGAAATGCACCTTTAAAAAATAATATATTTGGATAAGAACTAGATTCCCTCTCACTCTCGAACTCACATGTTAAATTAAAAGCTTATATATTAAATATACTACTCCACCCAATTTGTGAAAGAAATACAAGAGAATAAAAAGAGTAAGAGTTTGGATAGCAAGATATTATCTCTTATACTGATAAATTTAGTCTTGGAGAATGTGGTATATGTTTGGTAAACTGATATTCCGACTACTGAAATTCATAATTAAACAATTATTTTCCATCTGACCATAGGCAATACTAAATCACCACAAGTTTCTCGACACAATAGTCTACAAGTATAGAATTTGGAATATGGACTAGCAGAATAGAATGTATGTCCTTATGTGTAGCTACGCTCCAAGAAAAAAAGGAGGAGAAGAAAGCAAAGTATACATGCATAATTCAACTCCTAAGCTTAACAAAATGCCAATTTTTCTTCCTCGAAGGGAACATACTAGGAATGAGGCAAGAGGCAGGGATAACTGGAAAAAATCCCTCTTCTTGGAAACCAAAAGAAAGTAGGGCCTCACATTTCTAATATTGTAATTAAATCAAAAGATAGTGTGCAACAAGTTAGATGACTTTTCCTAAGTTAACTAAAAGTAATCGTGTAAATAGTGGTTCAAGTAAGCAGTAAGATAGTCAGGAAGAGATCTATGAAATCAAATGTGTATCACCAACACCTCCTAAATGAATACTGCCACCTACCAGGCCAACAGCCTGTCACAAATTAATATACACCTAAATATGTTCTTTCATTATTTAACTCAAGAAGCTCTTATTTAGCACTTACTTTGTGTCAGGCTCTGGGATACAAGACATGATATAATGGTCCTTGACCTGAAGGAGCTTATGTTCTAGAAGACAGGAGTTGTAAAGACAATTATCGAGAGACAGTTCTATTTTATCAGGAAAAGAATTAAACCTAAAGAAAGCACATGATACCATAGGAGTCCAAAAAAGACTTCAGGAGACTAGTAAAGGCTTATAGGAGTAAGTGGTATGTATCCTGGAGTTAGAAAGATGACTTGAAGGCACAATACAGAAATGAAAAGAAAATGATAAGAGAACCACAGAAGCAGCACAGGAGAGTAGGATGCATCTGGGAGCAACATTCGGCTCAGAGGGACGAGACAGAATTGTGGGGTTTTGTTTTTTTTGTTTTTGTTTTTGTTTTTTTTTAGAGTTAGGCTGAAAAATGGACTGAAGAGACTAAGACTGGCTGCTGGACATCTTCTAGTATCTGGCAAATAATACAGGCAAGAGATGAGGGGAAGCTAAGGGAATAGAAATGCAAATGAAGAGGAAAGTGTAGATTTCGATGAAAACTATCTTTTAGAATCAATGGGAATTATGCCTTCTGGGAGGAGACAATTTAGAGATGGGGGCACAAGTATTCCTTCTCTTTTTTTTAAAGATTTATTTATTTATGCATACAAGAGCTAGGGTACAGGCCAAAGTCGCAGGAGGTGAAAGGATTCACTAGAGACGGAGTGGGGAGCAGAACAGGCAGATGACTGAAGTACACTGCTGAGGGGAGTAGTGGGTGAGGCAGGAGAGGTCTGTTGCACCATGTGGGTCACCTCCCTGGCGGGGGATCAAACTTGCACTGCTGTGCTGCAGATGCTTCACAGTGCGTCACTCTGTGAGCCACCAGAGAGGCCCCCAAGTATTACTTCTAACATGCTAAATCCAGATGCCAGATTGGACAGGTTTCCATCTCCTAAAAGCAGAGTCGTGCCTCCAAATCTACCACACTCTTTTCCCACATGCATTCCCTATAATCCAAACATTCCAGAGAGCTCAGCATAATCAGAGCTATGTACCTTAGAGTATCACAGTCCTAGATTCCCAGTTAATACAGAGTTAACTGTATTTACAAGGTTGGTATGTACTACATCTATTCTCCTCCCTCTTTGTGACATATTATAATCACACAGCTCTTGATAACTAACATGACAACTGACCCTTTGACAATCTTATTAGCTGCATTACTCTTTCCATCTCCCCTACTACATAGTTACATGCATGATAGGGAGTGGGAGGCTTTCTCCTTTAACGCAGTGACTGGGGTTAAAATATTCTGGGTGTCAAAATCAATGGTATCAGGCACTATATTCTAGATACAGCTTAACCTACTCCATATCAGCAGTGCAAAGGACGGCTGACAGAAAATCTATGGCTCAGGCTCCAGCATAGAAAACATTAATGCAAACATCTTCTGCCCAAAGGACTTGGCATTTACCACATTTTCTACTGGAAGCACAAGGTTCTTGTGCCAAAGGTCAGGGGCAGAGGGATTAACTTTTCCCATATATTTAAGCAAACTGTCCATCACACCAAAAGTGCAGGCACACACACATACACATGCACTCCACTTATTGTAGTTGATTATGAAAAAGGTCATCTGAGTGATTTGCTGCACACACACACACACAAACCTGCTAACATTAACAAAATAGAAAAAGAATGACCAGCTCTCAGATTTCAACCAACAAAGAAAATCTAGCCATTCCTGTCAATACAATCTATTGCTTTTAAAGATTGAAATGCAAGGATGTACACTTTTCAGTTCAACAGGTCATTACTCTCCCCAAAGATTTTGTATGAAAAAAATAAAATTGTGTGCACCAAGTGTCAATATATATATACATTTATATATATATGCATATATATCAAATGCAATAAATGAATAATGTAAAAACATTAATAAATGCTTGAGGATCACATCTACTGTTCAAATGCGGTTATATAAACTACACTATATGCCAATTAGCAAAGATGACAGTACTTAATTTTGTAGTTTCTCTTTTGTCAGGGATTTAGAACACTACACATATATATGATATATAGTGAAAATAATTATATATTTTGTATAGCACACATATATATTTTTAATATCCCATGTTACATATGGGAAAGTATATGAAATATATAGTCATGTATATTGATTGTTCATGTATATATGATGGTTCAGTCAAAGACAGTTTATGTGATGGTGGTCCCAATAGGCTGGACCATAAACTCAATGTGTACATTAGGCTATATTTTTTATGCTTGTTTAATGACACTCTGTGACATTTGCATAATAACAAAATAGCTTAGTGATTCAGATCTAGAACATATCTCAGTCATTAAGCAACACTTCAGTATGTTACAAATATAGGTATATTTTTGTTCACAGTTCCCCAAAACTGAAAACTAAGGATTTTCTACTTATAGGCCACCATTCTTTACATTCATATTTCCCACAAATTAAAATTTATGTAGAGTGGTAAAAATATGCACCCAGGTGGAGTATATAAGAAAGTTCTAATCATGACTCCTCTGTTCCATTTTCTTTTGAGAATATTTTGTGAGTCCCAGGAAAGTATTTAACCATCAGCCATGAGTGATGTCATCCACTTATGTGTCATCTTGCACATCTGTTTCAAGACACACTCTGGGAATGTACAACATCTCCCATAGGGTCAGATAAAAAGGAAAAGCTTCTTTCCTCCACTGATAGGTTTGAATGATGCAAAGCAGGTCTTTTTTTTTTTTTAAAGCTACTCTATAAAATTCAAAGCCCAAAAAAAGTTCAAATTGAATCTTTGACAGAGACTGCTTTTCAAGAGACCTCCTATCAGTAAAAAGTGCTTTTCTCCAGGTGATTTCGTATATATTTTTAATGCCAATTCGTGTCAGTATTGACACTGTGTTTTGACGTTAAGAGGAATTAGAATGATTCTGAATTCCTGAGGTGACTCTATTGACACATCAGATTACACTTAATGTTTTAACAGCAAAGCAAAGTGGAGCAAAGCAGTCACCCTACCATGCCTGGCTTATTAAAGCCTTTTCCAGCTAGGACACTGTAGCAAGGAAGAGACAACTCAAATGGAATCACTAGGTTTTGAATATTAAAAAAAAAGGGCTCAGAGTAACAGATTCTTTACCCTTTAAAGGTTATGTTTATTCTTTTCAGTGGAACATATAAAAACTGGTTATTTTTCAAGGACTCAATATTTCTTCCCTCATGAATCATGAGTTCAGAAACACAAGTACAAAGGAATAAGTTTATCAGCCAAGGTAGGTAGGACCTGGGCTCTCAGCCTGCAGGCTCTGCAAGGTCCAGCTGGGGAAGTTCTCAAGGTTTAGGCTTTCAGCAAGGGTCTAAGGTTAAGGTGTACTGGGCTTCATGGATGGTCATAGTCTTATGCAATTTTAAATCTTTCAATCATGAAGAAGGGACCCACTCATAGAAGGTCAACTGTGCAATTTGTTAAGAATTATTCCCATAGTTGATGTCTGCATGGAGGAAATACAAAGGACAATGAAGATTAAGCTCTCATCAGGCTAAGGGAGATGACAATTCTATATTAAAAAATATCACCCAAGCAGACCCCACCAAGAGGGGCTAGGTATGGTTTCTCTTGTCTTTTCTTTGTCTTTTTTTTTTTTTTTAATATGAGAAGGAACAAATAGCTTTTTCCTTATTATTTTCTAAAAAGGACAAAAAAAAATCTGGCACAATGTCAGAACACCTGATAGTTCATATCAATAGAATTGCACTGTGAAATTTTTAAACCTAACAGGAATTACCATAGAACAGCAATTTTTTTACCAAGAGGTAAAAATTCTTATTTGCATATTTACAACTGAATATTTGCTTTGCCTTTTTGTTTTTTAAGCTTTTTTTTTTTATCTGATTCATCACAACCTGGAATAAGAAGTCTCTGCTCACACCTAGGACTATGGGATTTCCAAAACATATTTTTGTCAGTGTGTTTGTATATGAATCTAAGTGGAAGAAAGCAGATAATTCTCCCTAAAAGACATATTTTTCAGCTATCTGTGGAAAACAGGCAAGCCATTGCTCGCCTAGTGCTGGTAATCACAAAGCATTTTTCTGAAAGCTTTGTAAATGCTTTTCGCCCTACAGATAAGAGATTTAAAGTAGACAGAAATAAATGACAGAGCTCACAGTGACTTACCTCTATGGCACCGCTGCTTGCCTAGCAGGCTGAAAACTCCAGGCTTTTCACGGTCCCTGTCAGGTTTGACTCTCCTGCTGCCAGCCAAGATGAGATGGCAAGGAAGGCAGTCTAGAGAAAAGAATGAGAATGGGATCCAAGTCAGTCAGACCCAGGGTTGAACTCAGTTTTACCACTTACTGTATGCGAAGCTCAGCTTCTTTCATGAAAAATCAGGATAACAAATCCATACCAAAAAGGAAGAGTAAATTAAAATGCCTGGGCTATAGCTTTTAACATAGGAACTAGTACTTTTTCCTTCCTGTAGCACATATATTGCTTTTCTAGTCAAATTGTGAAAGTAATCTTAATAGAACAACTGACATTTACACACCAAGTTAGAAATATCCCACAAATGATAGCCTCCTACTCATCATTTTACTTAGGCCATATATGTTTTCAACTCCTCAGCAGTAACAGTTAGCATTTCATGAACTTCATCAGATACACTTTCTTTCCTATGTGCATTCTTTCCAATTTAAGAGAGAACCCAAGAGGTGACTGTCAGTTCTCAACACTGCTAGAGCTCCCCAGTAACAGAGACTAAGAAAGAAAAAGTCGGGTAATTCTTATATTTATAATTAGTTTGACTATAACTAAAAAAAAAAAAAAAGACATTTCCCACATGTACCCAAGGATAGTTTCTTCAGTCTTCCCTCATCCAGAAGAATGCAGTTTAAGCTCTGTCCATGGTACTTACAAGGGTGAGCATGTGGGAACCCAATGCACCACTCAGTCCTTGCTCTGTCAGCCTTTGAATTCATCACTCTACCTTTACAGGCAGAGAAATGAAGTTCTGAAGTCCACTGTGCTCTGTACCTGTTTCTTCCTCTCCCCCAAGACTGACTTTCAAAATATATATTCTTGCTTTAACATTACTTTTCCCTCCTCAGTTCTAAACCTTTTTAATGATCATTACCTACATCAACACAGGCATATTCAACAAAAAGAAGTATACAGCATTTAAAAGTTTTTAACTTAGATATATATGTATATATGTTAACAAAGCCACCTTAAAATGAAATATTCTAAATTATTTTATATCTCTTTTGGAAGAAACTAGAGGAAGGGGAGGAGTGAGAGAGGCAGGTAGAAAGAGAGGAAGCAAGAGAATAATTTAACTTCAGTTTTTTTTTTATATGGGCATTAATATTTCTATATCCATAGTCTCCAATTGTTAGCTTCCTCAGGATCAAGAGACCCCAAAAATCTAAATCAAATATGAATTAAGATCAAATTCGGGCCTCCCTGGTGGCGCAGTGGGTTAAGCAACGCACTATGAAGCAAACCGCAACCACTGCAGCACGAGTTCGATCCCTGCCGCCGGCCGGGGGGGGGACCCACATGGCATGGCAGACCTCTCCTGCTGTGCCCGCTGCTCCCCTCAGCAGTGTGCTTCCGTTGATCTGCCTGTTCTGCTCCCCACTCTCTGTGGTGAGTCCTCTCACCCCCCCCCACCTCTGGCCTGTGCCCCAGTGCTTGTATGCATAAATAAATAAATCTTAAAAAAAAAGAAAGTAGAACTTTAAAAAAAAAAAAAAGATCAAATCCTCTTTCACTCACCTCTTATGTCTACATATTGCCAAACATGCTAAAATACTCTCCAACCTGGCACCTCTTCATCTATCATCGCAATCCATTCTGCATCTGATGCAAAGAATATACATTAAGTACACATCATATACTAGGGACTGTACCACACCGAGAGTGCAAATATATAAATGGTACTTTTCTTAATTCTAAGGATTGTAGGATAAATCAAAGAGACTAATAAATCATCAATTAACATGATGGATATAATGTTAGGATTATGCATGTGATACCTAAAGGGCTAGAGAAAAAGCATACGTAGAACTAAGAGATTGTAGAGGGCTTTCCAGATGAAGAAATATGCATTCACTACAAATAAACTTGTAATCCCCAACCAGGTATCAAAAATTTAAAAAATGTTCCCAGCAATGAAAATAGAAATGCAATAACATGGAAATAAGAAAGAGCACTATAGTTATTGAATACTGTTCTTCATATAATGAAATGACATCAGTGTGTAGTGGTAGGAAATAAGATTAAAGAAACAAGCACAGCTAGATTATGAGAAATTTTGGGTGCTAAATTTATCCAGTGGTCAATAAGGACTGTCAAAGAATTTCATCAAAAAAGTGATATAATCACATTCACATTTAAAAAGCAATGGCTGCAGGGTAAAGGATAAATTTACATGCAACAGAGGGTAGAAACAGGGAGCCCATTCAGAAAGTAAGCCGAACAAGAACTACTAAAGCAGATTTTGCTATAACAGGTAGGGAATTTTAGAGATAAGACTGCATAAGTCTTGTATTGTGAATGGAAGTGGGGAACACAACCGGAGATGACTGGGTTTCTATCTTTGGTAGGATGATGCTGCCATTCCCTAAGACTGACACTATGAATAGATGAACATATTTGGTGGAAAATGAATAATTCAGTTTGGAGATGGCATCTGAAGTACCTATGGAACACAGGAAAAGAGATGTCTGTGGAAAGAGCTATAGTTCTGGAAATCAGAAGATCTAGGCAGGAAAAAAGAAAACCATTGACAAGAGAGTTTATACTGAGTTCCATGAATACACATTACTAACAGAACATCCCCCTTCTGCTTTTCTTTCTTCCTTCCTTCTCTTTTGCTCCCATATTTCCTATGCCCTTTGACTCGCATTTACTTTCAGTCGTGGTACAATTAATCAAATGTGACTTTCTATGGTCTCTACTATATATTAAGGCAAAGGAAAATAAGAAAACTAAACTAATGATATTGTCCAAGTTGAATATAATCAATCTAGTAAATTTTTGTTGTATCTGCATGAACAGGTGATCCACATCAGTGAAAGAAAACTTTGAGTTTTAAGTTTTGAAAAAAAAAATGGTATCAAGCTTTCACCATGGAACATCACTAAAAAGGGTAATCCATTACTTTTGTTCTTGACCAAATGTCTACATATAATATTAAAATAGGAATGTATGCCCTATCACTGCTGCTTATCCTTCCAAAATAACTATCAAGTATAATCATTTGTACTTGCAATACAGAAACTGTGAAGACAGGATATTTGGGGCTCCTGACACATCAAGTTTCAGGCTTTACATAGCAGCCATCTTCAGAACAAAATATGCACTGCTCTTTCCACACTTTTGGGTTCAGGGCTGAAGGGGTGGAGAATCTACTCCAAACTATGAATTATTTTGAATCGGACACACAGCCATGCATTTATAGGTAGCTTAGCATTTGGCACCTGCCACATGTCCAGTCAACAAATGCAAGAGAAAATGACTTTTCCCCCCCTCAGGCACTACAGTACAGAAAACCATGATGACGGTTTTTCTCTAATATTATATTTTGTAGGAGGAGAGAGGTTCATTTCAAATTAATTTATGATCTGTAAAAAGAGCTAGAAACATGCTTCACTGCACATAGAAGCATGGTATGTCCCACTCCCTTGTAAAATCCATTTGAGGAGCTCTCAGGGCAGGGCAAAGTTTTCCACTGCTGGGTCAGGCTGCCAGCATTAGCTACCGCAATTCAGAACCATGGAATCAATTTAAGGAGTCAAAGAGGCCTGTCACATGGAGAAGTTTGGAAAGACAGTACCAAATATGGTGCAGTATTTGAAGGCTGTGCCCTGAGGAATTTCAGCTCACCTGAGGTATCACCCAGGGCACAGAGGTTTTTCAAAAACAAACTAATTCTCTTTCTTTAACAATACCTCATTTCTCATTATTGGAGTCTGCGCAGAGCAACAGCCAATTTCTTATCCAGTTTTGCACTAATGTAACGCTTGTCAATAGTCAATTGGTCCCATTTGATCCAGGGCTTACACATACCAAGAGACTTTGTTACAATCACCCAACATGTCAGAGACGCTGATTAAAGTTGTTTTTCCTGCGGGGCTTATGGATCCATATCTATTTTGCTGCTCTCCAGCTGTCTCATAACTCAACTATGAAGCCTTCCTTTCAAAGCCAGACTTTTGGTTGGCACCTGTTTTTACACAGCAATACAGCAATATTGCTAATACACAGAGTTACAGAATAACTTTTTTCAGAGATTTATAAACTTCTCCCAGAATCAAAGCAACTCAGACCTACCATATCTAAACCAAAATCATAATAATTAGCAGATTAAAAATAGAAGACTCTGGCATCAAACCCAACTGTCTACCCTTCAGAACTCTTTGTTTTTTAATAAAACTCATTGTGTTAACAGACTCCAAACAGTTACAAAATAAATGTTTTGTTTACAAAATAAATATTTGTTTAGGGTTTCTCAGTAAGGAGGGAATCCCTTTCATGAGTTTTGGTAAGTATTTTTTATGAAACTATGGTATACCAGATCTCAGAAACCAAGTATGAAAACAAGGAACAGGAATCCCAAAGGGAAGGGCAGAGCTTAGAACCCATACAGAGTGGAATTATTCTTGTAAATGAGTAATTAAGGTAGATTCCAGGTACTAAAGAGCCTGGTAAGTTAGACATGCGCAGAAAAAGTCTGAAAAACCCACGTGAAAAATCAGGACACATCAGCAGCATCAGAATTTAAGGTTAGGTCAGAAGTTAAAATAGAGAAGCAATAAAGATATAGAACTAGGGAAAAGATAAATACTAGATGGTGTCACTAATATGTCAGATTAAAAAAAAGTAATATTTTTTAGTTACTTTTTTAGAGTCAAGTTTAAAAACTAACCCTTGGTAGCTGAATCCAGAACTAAAGCTAGGGGTACAGGTGGGATTAGTGAGGGAAGAACAAAGAGAGGAGGAAATCCACCTATGGTGGTGGAATATGGGTGATTTGGTGGTAGATGCACTACAGAGCTAATATCAGATAGTGTATCCAACTATTACTTTGATTAAAAGTAAATAAATTATTTAAAGTAATAAACAAACAAAAGGGAATTGGTTTGAAAAGAAAACGAGCAGCAGCTAGCATCCAGTAAGGAGGTAGGTTTTCTGAGAATCAAATTTCAAGAGGAGCATTTTAAAATCATAGGATAAAGAAGGCAGACTAAAAAATAAATGAATAAAAATAAATCACATCAGTATCCACAGGCTGCTACCAGTAAAGAGACCACATAAAGAGACATCTATGCCAACCAGAAGTCAGAGTATTTCCACAAGAACACAGAACAATTCCATAGCCGAAAACCTATGAAAAATAAATAGCTCATCTGGATATATGAAGGGAAATGCTTAGTAAATCAAAATAAATGAGGTTCACATGAAAGGCTTCCTATCCCTCTCAACTTAGCCATTACATTTTTGAAGCTGAATTAATGTTAAATAGAAACCAATCACTAACTTTTGGATCCATTCTATGGACTTCATATGACCCATTTACAAGTTTCTTCTTTAACTCATATCATTTCCATACAAGTCCAGACTAGACTTCAAGGAGTTCAATTTTTAGTCACTGCAGTATAATCCATTCAGATTTAGAATTTTGAAGAGGCTTTTTTATATGTTGTATTTTTTTTCATGGAGGTAACATCGGTTTAAAATACCATATAGAACTTAGAGGTACATACACCTCTTCAGATTAGATTACCACACCTAAGCATGCCTAGCCCTCCATCCTACTCCACTGTGCCTCCTCCCCTCTTCGTTCTAAATCCCTGCTTAATTATGCAGTCAGATTTCTAGGGTTTTTGTTATGTTTCATTGTGGGTTTTTTTGTTTGCTTGCTTGCTTGTTTTAGATTTGTCTGTTCCTTTGTTTTCTTTCTTTATATTTCACATGAGTGAAATTCCAGTATTTGTCTCTTCCCTTCTGATTTCACTTTGCACAATCCCCTGAAGTTCTATCCATGTTGCTACAAATGGCAAGATTTCATCTTTTTTTTTAAAAGATGAGCAATACTCAATGTGTATGTGTACTACATTATATCTACTAACGTCACTATGCACTTAGGTTATTTCCATAACTTAGCTACTATAAAAGCTTTCCAATGAACATAAAAACGTATAAATAATCTCTTTGAACTAGTGGTTTTGTATCCTTCAGGTATATACCTAGGAGTCGAACTGTTGGATCATATGGCAGATTCATTTTTAATATTTTGAAAAATCTCCATACTGTTTTCCATAGGGGATGGTCCCATCAACAGTGTAGGAGGGTTCCTTTCTTCCACATCCTCACCAACATTTGTTGTTTCTGTCCTTTTGATATAGACCATTTGCACTGGTGTGAGTTGATATCTTACTGTGGTTTTGATTTGTATTTCCCTGATGCCATGTACTGATGAGCATTTTTTCATGTGCTTATTGGTCATATATAGTCTTCTCTGAAGTGTCTATTTAGCTCTTCTACCCATTTTTCAATTGGATTATGTGTTTTCCCATTATTATATCATATCTTTTCTTTAAAGACCTTGGAAATTAGCACTTTGTCAGATATAAGATATGCAAACATTTTTTTCCCATTCAGTAGGGTGTCTTTTCATTTTAATGATAGTTTACTGTGCAGAAGTCACTAATTTGATGTAATTCCATTTATTAATAGTTGCTTTTATTGCCCTTGCCATTGTAGTCAAGTCTCCAAAATTCCTCTAAACCCAATGTCATTGATTGTATTGGCTATTTTCTTGTATTAATTTTATGGCTTCAGGTGTAACATCCATGTATTTAATCCATTTTGAGTTATTTTTTGTGTATATTGTGAAATAATAGTCCAGTTTTCCCAGTACCATTTGTACCATTTGTTATAATATATCTTGGCTCCTTTGTTTTAAATTAACTAAAATATAAGTGTGGTCTATTTCTGGTATTTCAATTGTATTCAATAGGCCTGTGTGTCAACTTTTATTCCAATACCATAAAATACTGATTAATATAGCCTTGAAGTATAGGTTGAAGTCTGGGAAAATACTTCCATTCTTCCCATATTTTTGTCAGGACTGCTTTGGGTATTTGGGGACTTCTGTGGCTTCATATATAGATATATAGATATAGGCATATCTATATATCAGCAACATTTGTTCTATTTCTTTGAAGAATGCTACTGAAACACTAATAGAAATGAATCTGTATTGCTTTGGATAAGATGGTTATTTTAATAATGTTAAATCTTCCTGTCCATGAGCAGGGAATAGTTTTCCATTTCTTTGAGTCCTCTTCTATGTCATTTTACAATTTCTTAAAGTTTTCACTGCATGAGTGTTTCATCACCTTTGCTAAGTTTATTTTTAAGTATTTAATTCTTTTGGATGCAATTATAAGTGGAATTTTTATTTTTCTTCTATTTTTTGCATATACAAACACAACAGATTTTTATATATTGACATTGAAGCCTACATTTCACTGCACTGATTTATGGATTTTAATAGCTTTTTAATGGCATCTTTAGGGTTTCCTAAAGATATATCACTCATCTGCAAATAATGATAGTTTAACTTCTTTCCCAAATTGGATTCTTGTCATGTATTTCTCTTGCCCAAACACTCTAGCTAAGAATTCCAATACTATGTTGAATAGCAGTGATGAAAGACATCCTGATATTTTACCTGATCTTGGAGGAAAAGTCTTTACATCTCCACCATAGAGTATGATATTAGCTGTATGTTTGTCATATATGGCCTTTGTTATGTTGAGGAATGTTCCTCTATGCCCATTTTTGAGAGTTTTATCACAAATGAATATTTAATCTTATTAAATGCTTTCTCTGCATCTACTGATATGATCATATGACCTTTATCTTTCTTTTGTTGATTTATAGTCACTTATTTCTAGGTAATGAACCATCTTTGAGCCACTCCCCTGCAATGAATCCCACTTGGTCATGATGTCCAGTACATTTAGAGAGTTTCCTTAGAATCCCATTTTAAATAAGCATGGGAGGTCTTCATCCATGGGAATCATCCCTGAAATGTTTGAGCTTAAGCAAGATGCTAATAATCAATTTAACAGAAAACTATGAATAAAACTTGGTCTTTTCTTGGGAATCAATTACTTTTATAATATATATGGCAACTTGATTTTAAAATATTTTACCAAAAGAAACCAATTAATTTAATAATATATTTTATTCAAAATACATTATTCAGGTGAAAATCCTTGACTGAGGACTCTAACAAAATACTTTTCATAATTTTGGCCTTGAATTCCTCTCTCAGATTATGAACTGTTTCAATTATTATTACCATAGTAACTTAAATTGATAATAATGCTACAGTAATAATACTTCACTTCTAAGAACAGTTTGCTGGTGTGAGATTTTTTTTTCCCTTATCTTTTCATTCTATCATGACAAACACACAAGTATCAAATGATTCTTTAGGACACTGGAAAGAACTATGAGAGATCTGAAAACTGACTCTATTATAGTATTACTCCTAGAACTGCCAAAGCAAAATTTGATTTGAGGATCTCTTATTATTTTCTGTGTTGTGTCTTTGGTGTTGAGAAATAAAATTTAGTATATATCTTAGCTCTGTTTCTAGTCATATTAATATCAAGGAAAATAGATATTCTGGAGGAAGATGGGAAAATTTGTTCTTTATCATATGAATTTTCCAGAGGAAAAGACCTGTAAATAATGATGGAAGATCAAACATTACTCATATTCTAACTTTTTTCACTAACAAATAAAAATAAAAAATTATTTCTACAAAAATATACTGAAAACACATTAAAATCACTTTTTAATGTTGCTTTTAGCCAGCCAGACATATTCATGAAAAATGGAATGTTGCTATTATTTCAAAACTCTGAAAGGAAATTTGTTTTGCCTGCATTCTATTGAGAAACTCATTTCAAGAAAAGTTCCTTTCTTTGGCACACAACATATTCCCCTCTAGATTCATAAAAGTTGATAAAAATGTAAAGTCCATTCAATGCTACAAAGTAAGATAATTCCTTTGAATTTTTTATCTTATCTTTAGAAAATTAAAGAGAGGGCATAATACATACAAATTGCAATCCTACTATGGTACTATGTATTGCATTTCACTGTGGATTTTGACTCAAAATAAAATACTTCAATATCACCTTAGGAAATGAAAGAAGTAACAGCACACCTCTGTTGAGAAGAACTGTATGTAACCTTACCATTATGTTTATTATTTAGATATTAGTGACTGCTTAAAGTTTTAAGAGTGAGAATCTACTGTTTATGGAGAGAACTAAAATGCACTTTATTGACACAACAATCTCACAATTCATTGACTGTTGTGGCACTAATCCTCGGTGTTTTCATTTAACTAAATGACAATTTTAATCTAGCTCTATTGGAAGAGAAAATTGTTCTGTAGATGGCAAGTGTTCAGCTAGGTCCATATACTGTTGGTGCCACATTCAATTGAGAGCATACAGAAAGGAAATAAAAGCAAGAATTAGCACATAGATAGAACTAAAGGGGTTTACCATAACAGAATAAGTCAAAGGGAGAAAGGCAAATATCAGATGATTTCACTCATATAGAATATAATAAAGAAATGAAGCAAATAAATAGACAAAAACATACCCTTGAAATATGACTACAAACTAAGGCTACCAGAAGAGAAGTGAGGAGCAAAATTGAGAGGGGGTCTAATGGATTATGGTGGAGGTTATTGGGTTATTGGTGCTTGTTGGTGGGCATGTTGTGATAACATACATTTGTAGAAGTATGAACCTATACCTCTAAAACATAATCAATGTTGTAAATCAATGTTACATCAATAAGCATAATTCTATAATAATTAATTAATTAAAAGCCTTTTAGAAGAAATAAGAATTTTGCAAAATTTTAATTCAACCCTACAAATGTATAGATGAGTAACTAGAATTCTCAAGTATTCTAAGAAATACAAGTAAGAAACGTATGACGTATGTCATTGATAAAAATATTTTCAAGCAAGAAAATTCCCTTTCAAACAAAAAGTAAGCCAAAAGAAAAATCTTATGACAAGATTGCATATTCTGACATAAATTCCTTCTCTTCTTGCATTTCTCTTTACTTAAATTCCTTTCTGTCTTTCATGTTCCCTTATATGTTGCTCCAATTTTTGTACCATTTTTCTTTAGCAAGCTGCTGTTTACTCCATCCTCATTTCTTAACATTCTAAAGTCTCATTTATTTCTTTCCTCATTTTTATTCATACCTGCTGTGTCTTCTCTTTATAAAGTAACAGACTAAGTTCAATATTTTTGTGTTTTCACTTAGAAGTAGTATAAAGCATGAAGACAGATATATCAAATTTAGATAAGAATATGTGATTTTTTTAAAAAATCAGTGTTCAATCACAGAGATCTAGCATCCAAAAAGAAAATGCCAAAAAACCTGAATTCTACTCAAATAATGAAATGCTTTTTCAGTAAAAATTTGATCAAGATATATAATTAACTAAAACATGAACATTTTCAGCAAAAAGAATTTTATAAGGGAATGGGGTGTCATCTGATGAAAAGAATTAGCATCTCATTACTTGCATGTTTTGACCATTCTGACTTTTAATTCAGAGTTCATTTTTGTACCCCTATCTCCCAGCACAGTAACTTCCCCATAATTAGCACTAAATAAATATAAATGGTATCAAAGTAATATCTAATTTGATTTAAGTTTTCACCATTCTCAAACTATGTGGCTAGATGGTTATATTTCTTGGGATATATTTATTAGATTCACATACAGAAAATAATGAGAACAATCATCTTAATACTGGTTAGTTGTAATAGTAATAATTATTGATCATATACCATATTCAAGTACCTCCTGTGAAGATGATTAGGTTATTTCCAAATTTTCAAACAGTATTTTAAAGTAGATATTATGATGTTCACTTTATAGATGAGGAAACAATCCAGTATTTTGATTAATCCATATAATTCATCTGGTAAATTAAAGAGAATCTGAACATAAACCTATCCGGTGCCAAAGCCTCTATGTTTTTCCATTCCCCTACTCGCACTACAAATTGTAGCCTGATGAACAATGGATAGGCTAGGGGTGATGCAAAAAAAGTAAGATTCTGAGAGTTAAAATAATATAGCCTCTAATTTCTTTTTCCATTTTCCATTTCAACAATTCAAGCACTATTTTTGTATGCAGAAGGCCATACTGTTTGAAGTCATATTCAATAGGAGATTTGTCCCCAGTGTACCTGCTGTCATCTCTCACTAGATTATAGGAAAATACAAGCTGCAAAGTATGCAAACTTATTGGCATTGATTACATCTTCTTCCTTATTTATTGCCTAAAACTATGTCCCTTTCTCCAGCAAACAACACACTTAGTTAGGAATAACTCTATTATCCTTCTGTAAGCAGGACCACTGCAGAGGTGACATTTAATTTCTACAGTACAGGCAAGCAGATGGCTTTTCATGGCTCCCCACTGGCCAGGCCACAGAGTGGCTTTGATGGCAGCCAGTTGCCTGCCCTCTCAGGGTGAGACACAGGAATACAGCTGCTCTCTGGGAGAGCACTGGACAAGAGAAGCAGAAAAATCACTGTCTAGAAGGGAAAGAAGTAGGAGGGAGGAGGTCAACACAACAGGCTCAAGTAGAATTGGTTCATTTTACCAAATAATAACTTCAGAGCAATAAAGACCACTGATATACAATCTCAGTTATGTCATGGGACAAAGCATAACATTCAATCTGACGCTTCCTTTTATTATGGGCTTCCTTCCCATAATAAAATATATCAGATAATGAGACTGATTTCCTGCATAAAAAAAAGGTGAATAATCTTTATTTCCAGTTTAAATTATTACCACTGGTTCATAAAATGTTTTCCTTGTTCAGGAATTACAGAAAGGAGGAGATGTCAAAACAGAACATAAAGGGGAAGTAATTTAAATATATTACTGAATCATAATCTTTTTATGGAATCCTATAATTTACCAAACATGTCATCATTATTTAGCCTCACAGAAGCCATACCAAATCTTATTAGTCTACTACCTCAATTTTATTGTCTACTATCCCTTGTACAGGTGAGAAACCTGAGGTCAAATAGGTTATAGCACTTGCACAAGGACTCAGTAGTTATAATGGCTAATTTTATGTGTTACAGATTAAACTTTTGTGGGAGAGTGTTTTCTGAGGAGATTAGCTATTGAACTAGTGGACCCAGTAAAGCAGATTGCCCTCCCATGTGGGTGGTCATTATGCAATCCATTCAATCCACTGAGGGTCTAAAAAGAACAAAGGCAGAGGAAGAAGGGATTCATCCACTTTTTCCTGACTCACTAATGGAACTGGGACATCTCAATTCATTTTCTCCTGCCTTTGCACTGGGATTCATATCATTATTTCCCCTAGACCTCAGACCTTCCAAATGAACTAAACTCTACCATCCCAGCAGCTTTCCTTGGTCTCCAGCTTACAAATAACAGGTTGTGGGACTTCTAGGTCTCCATAATTTCATGTGCCAATTATGCATAATAAAGCTTCTTTTATGCCAAAGCTATCCAGAAACTAGGCGCAGGATAGTGAAAGACCCTCCCATAGAGCCTCCAAGAAAGCACAACCCTGCCAATACCTTGAATTTAGACTTCTGGCCTCTAAAATTCAGAGAAATTTGTCATATTTTAGTCCATGCACAAAAAAAGTAATTCTTTTTTTTATATACATATACTCACTTACTGGTTTTGTTTCTTTGGAAAATTCTGATCAAGAGAAAACAAAGAAGCTAGAACTTTACCAGGGACTTCAAATCCAAACTCTAGGAACACACTTCCTATGCAATAACACAGATGGCTGTCACTTCAGAGCAGACTTCTAAGACCTTGACCTTACACGATGGACCAAAGATACCTCTGATCTTATTGGACCCTCTGAGCTCTCCATTCCAGTCACATTGCCTCTGATATTTTTCTTCTGCACTGAAAACCATTCTCCCTTAACTAAAAAATTCCTCTCCCAAATGCCTCACTCTTCACTTCCCTGTTGAAATGCTATATCAACAGAGGGGGCTTCTCTGACCACCCTGCTTATAACTGCTCCCCTTTCCCACCTCATCATTTATCAATTTACTTTTTCTTTATATTATTGTGTACAATCTAAAATAATACATAGTTTGATTTTCATTTTTATTTTGGAATTAACTGTGTCTCCCCAAGATTCATATGTTTATGCCCTAAATCTTGATACCCCCAGAATGCGGTTGTATTTGGATGGTAAAGAGGTGATTCATTTAAAAGGACATCAAGTGGAGAGGGCACAAATCAAATCTAACTAGAGTCCTTAAAAGAATAAATCTGGACACAATGAAAGCCACCTTAGACATGCCTCCATGGAGGAAATACTGTATAGAGACAGAGCAAGAAGATCACCATGTATGTGCACAGAAAGGCAAGTCTTCAGAAACCAAACCTGCTGATACCTTGATCCTAGACTTCTTCAAAACTGTGAGGAAAATACATTTCCATTACTCCAGTTCTCCTTTCTATAGTATTTTGTGATAACCCTCGCATTGTAACATAATTGGTTTTAACATCCCCTAGAATGTGATGTCTCTAGGAGAAGAAATTTTGTTTGGTTCCCTGCTAAATAAAGGCTCTATGCCAAACAGTAGAAACAGATATTTTTAAGTGGTTGAATAACCAATGAATGATTTTGTGATTACTTAAGAATTTAGAGAGAATCTCCAAATACTTTTTGTTAATGAAATGATTTATCCAATGCTACCTTTAATTAATTATGCTACAGGAAGAGACTGGGGAACCATTTTGTTAAACAAAGGTTTTCATTGTAATGGGACTGTAATCAGCTATTTGTTTTTTACCCAGACTTGTAATGCAGCCACTAATGGCTTATGTCAAGACCAAGAAATCAAGGATCACAAAACATGCTAGAAGGAAGGTTACTGTCACCAAGTATTTGTTATTAGAAAAATTACAAAAAAACAACCTACAGCTAAAATCAATCTGGAACAAAAGGGATACCCTACAATCTGTCTCCCATGCTTTTATCTGATAGTTAAGATCAGTTACAACTAATTACTTTCAACACTTCTAAAGCTATATAACCATGGCTTCATTCCAGCAAACACCATATTCAAATGGCTACATGTTTCTGAGGTTGTGTCAATATTACCACAGCTTTTGCCTTCACATTAACAGGACAAAACAGGAGAGTAGCAAATTACCAGTCAACATATTGATTGATGGTCCTGCGGTTCTCTTGACTCCTATGCCCAGGGTGGCTGATATTCACTAGGAGGTGACTGATATTGAGCTTATTTAGGCATTTCTGACTCTGATGATGATTTTGAAATAGGTAGCAAGGTCATGACAGTTTCCACAGGGAAGGTAAATGGAGCTACCTAAATCTTGTAAGATCCTAAACAAACACAACTCAAGTTGTTTTGCACAGGTTATGTTTGCTGCCTAATCTAACCCAGATTTATAGGAAGTAATAATAAACAGCTAATAATATTTTCCACTAATAAATGTATGAGTTCAGAAGTAAAGTGAAATTGCAGTAGGAAGTTTAAAGTTACTCCTATTTTACACATGGCTTTC
The DNA here is from genome assembly GCA_019455555.1 of Galemys pyrenaicus. NCBI lineage: Eukaryota > Metazoa > Chordata > Mammalia > Eulipotyphla > Talpidae > Galemys > Galemys pyrenaicus. The sequence goes on along the minus strand of JAGFMF010012185.1, from coordinate 1,792,629 downwards.
TCACAAATCATATTCCCATGCTCCTAAAACAGGGAAAAGAATGGGAATGAAAACGATGACTGATATAAGCTACTCTGAGAAGCTAGTTTATACCCTAATATTTAACTATCACTCTCTCTGTAGTAACTACAGCTATCAATAAGAGGTGATGAATAAGAGGCTCAGAAAAATCAAGAACTTGTCCAAGTTCATGCACGTAGGAAGTGATAGTATGAGCTTCTCAGTATTCCCATCTCTGGTGAAAGAAGTTATCTCCTCCTTTTGGAAAGCTAGCCCTTTTATAATTTTTGCACTCTATACTTTATGGTTTGAACACCATTAATTTTTCCCCTAAAGCAAATTATTTTTCTTTTTGGTTATTGTCACATGCATTCAAAAGTTCTATAAAATCGAAGGATAGGAATATATATAAATCATCTTCTCTTTTTATAATGTCCAATTCCTATGATTGCCTCAACTAGTTTATTATTTAAAACACCAAAAGGGATTTGACTCCACAATCTTCAAACAGTAAAAACTATGAGAATATGGGGCCTCCCTGGTGGCACAAGGAGTTGAGTCGCAGCACTATGGGGCTGTTCAGTCATCTCAGCACGCGTTCAATCCCAGCCAGAGAGGGGACCCACATGGCACAGCAGACCTCTCCTGTCTCACCCGCTGCTCCCCTCAGCAGTGTTTTCCAGTGGATATGCCTATTCTGCTTCCCACTCTGTCTCTAATGAATCCTCTCACCCCCCCCACACACACACACCTCTGGCCTGCACCCAGCTTTGTATGTATAAAAAAATAAATCTTAAAAAAATGAATTATCAGTAGCTCTGCATGTGTTATATGTCACAATGAAATACCAAAGTTACGATGAAATGATTTAAGTATTTACCAACAGTTCATGTCCTTTTAATCCTTACTCCACACTATACTATTGCCACAGAAATGCAACATGTGAAGAACCGAAGGTACCTAACCAGTATAACTTGGCTAATTAGTGGCAAAGTTAATTTGACCACTCACCACTCCCATATTACAAATACACTTTGGTACCAAGGCAGATAAGCAGAATGATAAATGTCCTTCTCTTTAAATTTGTAAAATACATCAATCAGTTTAAATAAGTAAAAAAGCTTCAGCACTAACTAAAGATGTTAAGAATGGGGACTTCAGTTCTAAGTCAAATAGCCAATTAAAATTGTTCCTACATCCATATTTTTCAACTTTATTTTGAGGAACAGAATTATTTTCCCAAATGAAATTATGCTTGGTGACCTACTATACAAAATAGTTGACTACTTTCAAACATGCCCATATGTTCATATATAAAGCATTTTCTTCCAAAGCTAATGAATAAAGAAAATGAAAGTATTTTGGTGAACGTTCATTTTTAAGTCAGAGGTACATAAGACAGGTGCAGCCCTGAATAAGATTTAGACTCACTTTAAACTTTTTCACAACTGGTTTTTCAGTGTAAATAAAAACCCTGATTCCTATACATAAATAGCTGCCAAATGGGAATAAAATTGTTTATTCTTATTCTTAACTATCTTGCTTGCCATCTTATACACTCTTGAAACATAAGCAAATGGGAAATTTATGTGGGAGACTGGAATAATAACAGCATTAATTTTTCAATGTAACTAGTCACTGTCCCCAAACATGAGGTTATTCATATGGCCACATTCCTGTTTCCTCCATCTTGAACATTCTCTTCCCATCATCCCAGCAATCCAGTGAATTTCAGTTCTTCAATGACAAATTCAGACATCTTCCTCTGTGAAATTGTATTTTCTCCTCTGTTACACTTTTACTTTCATTAGAGCCCACTACTCTGTAATCTCAGTGTTTTATATTTTTTGACCTAACAGTGCTAATAATGTTCCCTCAGTTTCCTTAAAGTATCAGAGAATTGAAAATTTTTAAGAGAAGTATATTTGATCAGCTTTTGTGCAAATCTTATACAAAGCTAGATATCTCTGATGAAAAGCCCAAAGGATTCGTTAGCTAATAATGGTCATCATTTAAATTGCAGATATTATCAGTGTATTTGAGAAAGAATGGTGGTTACTTCCAACATGCCTCTGTATGTTGCCATGGTTTTCATAAAATTTAGACCTTTTTAAGTTCTCTTCTTAATTCTGGTCCACTCCAAAGCCCCTGATATTGAAAAGAACAAACTGAATATCCCAATAGTACTGAAAACTACAGAACTATTCCAAACTGTGTAATACCAATGCCCCCTTACTTGTAAATACATTTTTACAGTTGTAGCCTTTAATTTCCTAATCAAAAAATAAAAATGATCCCAGTTATACTTTCAGGTACCCAGAGAATATCAAACCCAAGCTCATAAATAAAGATTTTCCTATTACTCTGAACTTACAAGTGCTGGAATTTTATTGGGGACTATTATTTCCTGCCAATAGTCAAGATATGATAGTTATTTAGCTGCAAAGTAGAATATTCTCTTTCTGCTGGATTTTTCTCTGACAGAGGAAGTTGTAATGCAATGCTACATGTCATACTGCTCTTTAATATTAACTTTTAATCTCACTGCTTTCTTCAGATTCACATATAAATTGAAGGAGGCTGGGTTTAGGAAGTTTCTAGTGGGAGACACTATTCTTCACTTGCCTGATCCTTCAATTCTAAAGGCTTTCACTTCCCTCAAACTAATCACCTCTCAGTATGAAACTTTCCAAGATAATAAGGTCCACATGCAATTGGTCTCTATCAGTCTTTTTTTTTAAAGATTTATTTATTTATGCATATAAGAGCTGGGTACAGGCCAGAGTCACAGGAGGTGAGAGGATCCACCAGAGAGAGAGTGGGGAGCAGAACAGGTAGATCAACAGAAGCACACTGCTGAGGGGAGCAGTGGGCGAGGCAGGAGAGGTCTGCTGCGCCATGTGGGTCCCCTCCCTGGCCAGCAGGAGGGATCAAACTCATGCTGCAGTGGCTGCGGTTTGCTTCACAGGGCATTGCTTAACCCACTGCACCACCAGGGAGGCCCCTCTATCAGTCTTGTACCACACATCTGCCAGTTCTCCCAAGACAACTCTTACTTTCACTTACATTCAGATGTACTTCCAACTAAATACACAAAGTTCTATTTCTGGCATATATTAGATGGTCAATAATTAAGTGTCCAATAATCATGTAAGGATGAAGTCATATTGAACTCATTAAATCAATCAACAGACTCCAGTTCTCAATTTTTTTCCTATAGCATTGATTCTCCGATATTTCAAATTTTTCTTCATGACCTCTAAAGGCATCCCCTTCATCATAGTTACATACACAGTGGCTTTATTAGCACTGTACACCTACCATTCTTGGAAAAGGTCAGTTCAAGGTCAACTATGGCTCTCAATTCGTAAGATTTGGATGAGATCAACCACTAGCTCTACGGAAGTGTGTATGAGTCAATCTTTGCTAATCAGAGTCAAAAACACTTAGAGATGATTCGGAGTCATTTTTTCTGACTACAGCTTAATAAATCTTAATACCCTGGACTATGGCTGAAACCACTGGGAAACTGCCACTAAATAGGAGTTACTAAACTGAAAAGATAAAATCATAAATGACAGCTGGCTTCTTTTTTTCCAAGGCTTGAAGTAAGTCTACCTGAGATGGAGAGATAGTGATTCCTAACAGCATCATTTGAGGTCTGTATCTACTTGTACTACTTGTATCTACTTCCAGTCAGCATTATCCACAAAATTTTCCAGTCACATTAATCAATAAATTCAATTTTTTGATGTAAACACTTTAAACTTGATTTTTGTCATTTCCAATAAAAATACACCACTGGTATAACAAAAAGTATTGCCTTTGCTTCCTGAATTCTCTGAAAGATATTCTAATTAATACCTTCCCCCTAGAATCAACATTCTGGGCTCTGTCCAACACTATTAATCATATTCATTATTTGTACCATAAATCAGAAAATTCCATAGTCATATTCTCTATATATATGTATATATATGTATACACACACACATATATGCACAATATAAAATTCAATGTGATTGTGATTACTTCTATTCCATGGTGCAGATTATGTTTTCCCAAATCAGCCACATCTATATTTCTTGTTCCACATTTGCTTCCAGCACTTTACCACTCCCCATTAAGAGATCAATTATTATCTCCCGCCCCTGGACACTGGGCAGGACTGTGTAAATGCCTACATGAACAGTATGCAGAAGTGATAATGCATGACTTCTAAAGCTAAGCCATAAACAGATACAACAAGCACTCTCCCTCACGTGCTTGCTCACACACCGCACTCATGCTCATGCTTGTTCACTCGCTCTATCTCTATCTCTCAGTCCCTTCCTCTCTCTGTCTCTATCTTCATGTCTTTATTTCTCTCTTTATTACTGGAATCAATTTTGTGAAGAATCCTGAGCCACATGAAGAGGCTGTGTTTGGGTGTTTTGACCAATAATCTCAATTTACCTTCTACCCCTTCAATCTGAAAATCCCCATCCCCATATCAATCATATGAGTAAATAAACATTCAGGTTATCCCAATTCTCTCAATTCTTCCATCTGAGGTTCCAGAGTTTACTGACCACAGACAAGCCATGCCATGGCTCATGAGAGAGAATAAATGATTACTGTCACTTCAAGTCACTTTGTATGATGATAATTTTTCACACAATAGATATGTAAGATACCCAACCATATGATAACCATCTTAATTAACAGGACTTCGATGAGACTTAGTCTTCACAGCTATAAAAGGCACTTAATAAAGCCCACCATCTCCAACTTGCACCAGCGGACTCTTTTTACAACCTTGTGTTAAGAAATTTTATGTTTAATAAGCTGTAACATATAAACATCAATCTTTTTTTCATTAATCACATACTCTAATTTTGATCAGGATAAAGTAATCAGAATAGTCACACTGAAATTCCATTTTATGAAATTCTAGCCAACATCAAAAATATTAGGTATTTTACATTGTGTGGTCTTATCAAAAATATTTTTAACATTAAACCTAGATAACTATAATATATCTCAAACTAGAAAACACTGCCACAATGAAAAAACAAATAAAACTAAATTGAAAACAAAAAGTCAAAGTATTTTTTTAAAAAAAGCATTAATTCAAAAGGAAACCTGCACCCCTGTGTTCACAGCAGCATTATTTACAACAACCAAGATATGGAAACAACCTAAGTGCGCAGAAACTGCCTCAGGGAGCTTTTACCTTAAGGGTGATACAAGAAGGAAAGGCTAGCCACAAACACAGAAGAAAGTCATTTTGCAACCTTCACATATGACCATAATAACTCCACCCATTTACAATGAAATTTTGCCAATTCTCTCAACAGGAAGTGACATCATCTTCTTAATCTCTTGGATCTGGGTTTGCCTATGTGACTTCACTTAGTCAGTAGGATATTTGCAAAAAGATATGGTATAAATGCACAATGGAATACTACTCAGCAAACAAAAAAGATAAACTCATGTAATTTGCAGCAACCTGGATGGAGCTAGAAGGGGATATGTTAAGTGAAATAGGTCAATATATGATAAATACCAAATGATCTCATTAATATGTGGACTATAGAGTAACCAAACTAAGAACCAGAAAAAGACAACCTGAAAAGCAACCCATAGGGACTCCCTGATGGCACAAGGGGTTAAGTCTCAGCGCTATCAAGGCATCAGCAGCCACAGCAGCATGAGTTCAATCCCCAGCCACAACCTAACCCACATGGCACAGCAGACTTTTCCTATCTCACTCACTGCTCCCCTCAGCAGTGTGTTCCACTTTTTCCATTCTTAATAATAAATGTATAGGTGTCACTGCCACTAATAAGCTAATGCTCATTACTTTTATAAATAATTCACTGGTAACAATAATGCTTCTAACCACCAGTTATCTTTGAAAAGTTTTCTAATATTAAGCAACAATAAAAAAGTTATCAAACTGATACTGATCAGCAATCTACTTTTATTCTGCCTACACATTCACAATTTATGCAACCTTTTTGACCAAACAGCTAGTTGGTTCAGACAAATGACTAATAAACTAATTTTTAAAAAATCAAATGATTTTGTTTGCTTGGATTGAGCAGTTGTTTGAATAACTAATCCAGTCAAAATTGTCGATAGAGCATGAGTCTTTCAATTTCACTCTCCACTTGCCCTTTCCACAATCTCTTTTCCCTGAAAGTGTTTTTATATTCAACTCAATCAATATTTATGTGTGGTGGAAAAGGTGATAGGGATACAGAAAAACATAAGCCAGTCAAGGCCCTTGCCTCAAGGAGCTTTTACCTTAGAGGGTGATACAAGAAGGAAAGGCTGGCCACAATCACAGAAGAAAGCCACTTTGGCAGCCCTTAGATGGCCATAATAATTCCTCCCATCCATTTACAGTGAAATTTTGCCAATTTTCCCATCAGGAAGTGACATCACCATCTTAATCTCCTGAGTTTGCCTATGTGACTTCCCTTACCAGGGGAGTATTTGCAAATATATCACAAGCAGAGAAGTGGAAAGTGTTTCCACCCTCTCCTAACTGTGACTGCAACTCTGAAATCTCTGTTTGAGTGAGCTCAAGCTTGTCTAACAAAGAGGCCACAGAGAAGAAATCAAGGATTTGACACTGTGTCAAACACCAGAAAAATGACTAAGGTGAGATTAAGTGAACCAGGTCACTTCAAGCTGTCAAGTGACTTGGTTGCATGAGTGACCCCAGGCAAGACAAACATTCCCACTATACACAATTTGACTCAGCCCAAATTGCTGACCCTCATGATTAGAAGAGAACAGCTAGTTGTTTTAAGCCATTAAGGTCTGGTGTAGTTTGTTCTGCAGTAACAAATAATTAATATAGTCTAAACCCAGACCAAGAATGAAGGTATAGAAATGGATCCCAGTAAAGACTTCTTAAAAGCTATTTATTAAAGCATGAGAAAATATGTGGCAGTTCCTTAACACCAAAGAAATGTGATCTCTGAAAGAAAACAGACAGCGCTTATTATCATAACCGCAGCGTTCAAACATTGCCATGATTACAGGTGGACAAAGCAGGAGTTTAGTAGCTAGCCTTAAAAATGGTCCCTTTTGCTCCTTGCCCTATATGACCTTATGTGGCTAACAGAGTATTGATTTATAATCTAGATCAAGTTATTGCAGCTTCAGCCATGGATGGTTTCTTAGATTGTCCACCCCGAGAAGAGTCAGTCATTGTGCCATGAGGATATTCAAACAGTCACAAAAACAAGCCCAGGTACAGAATATCGGAGTCTTCCCACCTACAACTGGCCAGTCATGAAAGGGAGATAACCACCTTGACAGTGGATCCTCCAGCCCATCAGCCATTCAAATGACTATAACCCTGGTCAACATCTTACTGAAGCTACATGAAAGACCCTGAAAGACTCAGAACCTGCCAGGTAAGCACAAGTAAATGCTCAACCCACAGAATGGGAAAAAGATAAATACACATTATTGTTGTAAGTCACTAAACCGTCAGGTGATTTGTTATGAGACCATAGTAACTAATACAAGGGACCTGGCTATTGTACTGACTATTGACAAGTCCTGAGACAAAGAAGGCTATACAGCAATTCTTCCTTTTTATAACCACCCGCCCCAAAATTCTCAATAAATTTATGATCACAGATCGTTCGCTAGGAAAATCTTTCCAGGAAAGTTGATATTCCTATCAACTCAAAAGATAGAAGTTGGTTAAATGAACTATTTTAAAAAATAATTTTAATAATCAATTTTTTTCTTAACCTACAAATAATGCAAAAAGTATCAAGTACCTGAAGGAGATAGCATGAAGTAGAGAAGTTCTGGAACTTACATCTTCAACAATATTGGTGTGTCTTTATAGGTCATTTCTGTTCTCTCCTGCTACTTAAAAGCTCTACATCAGAGAAAGTGTATTGGAAGAATCTCTAAGGAAATAAAATTCTGGTAACATTGATAACCCTAATGTGATGTGATAAAATATCTTTCCCTAGGGTTTTTTGAAAATCAAATAGGTTAATATCTCTCTGAGGGAAGTTTCTCTGAGGGCAAAAAATTTAGTGAGGAAACATCCAAGCTCTGCAAGAGTCCAATAACTTTCCATCAAGTTTCCCAGCCTTCCTATTCCTGAAATTTATCAATTTTCAGTGAGGCAATAAAGGACAAAGCACAGGACATATACAAGCATAATGTTACATCCTACTAACTTTGCCATTTCACTAGATGCTAGGATCTACAATAATGAGTTACTCAGTTTTTTCACTGTAAACAGAATAATAAAGAAGAAATACTCCTAGCAGGAATGATTACCTAGCCATAAAATGATGAGAACATACTTAAATATTTTATTTTAATCTGACATATAAAAATATCCAGTCCCTGGTCAACATTTAGATTTAGAACAGAGATCTTTGAGATCTTGCAGTTTCTTCAAAGTAGAATGAAAAATTAATTAACTATAATTGTGAAGCAACTGCTAGTAAAAGAATTTAGGATTTTTTTTAAATTTTTTCCCAGTTCTTTATAGTAGCATCACTCACATCTAACTTGGCTGAATGTTTGTTTGTTTTTCTTTTTTTGTTTTAATATTTATTTATTTATGTATACAAGAGCTGGGGTACAGGCCAGAGTCCAGGATGGTAAGAGGACTCACTAGAGACAGAGTGGGGAGCAGAACAGGCTGACTGACTGAAACACACTGCTGAGGGGAGCAGTGGGCTCGGCAGGAGAGGTCTGTTATGTCATGTAGGTCCCCTCCCTAGCCAGTGGCAGGGATCGAACTCGTGCTGCAGTGGCTGCGGTTTGCTTCATAGTGTGTTGCTTAACCCACTGCACCACCAGGGAGGCTCCTGTTTGTTTTTCAACTATCCTTTAAGTGTATTATTCCAATATAGTTTTCAAAGAAGTGATAATTCTATTTCCAAATTCATATGCCATTGATTTGTGTATTCATTAAAACAACTATATAACTATAGTAACATATCCTACTGGTTTAAATGGTCTTGAAAACTACACACTGAAAACAGAGTTAAACTACTGGGAGCAAAATGTACATATATGCTAGAAAATAGCTCACTAATCATCAGCATGAAGACACAGCGAATACTAATCTGTACATTTTACAGGAATAATGGAGAACACCAGTTACTTTGCTAGGGTGTTTAAATGCATGTATATTGAGAAAGTGTCTACAATACTTCATAGAGTCTTTAGAATCAGAAAACCCTATTTGCAAGTCCTCTCTAGTTCTTCCTAGTATATGACTTGGGGCACAAATAGTGTTTCTGAATCTAATGTTTTTACTAATATGTTAGGGATAATAACAGTAACTACAAAAAGCGATTAAGAATTATATCCTGTGGGTGAACTGGTGGTGGGAATTCCATGGGAACTACACCTAGAAAAGAAAGCAAATAGTGTAAGAAAAAATAAATAAATATAATTAAATTTTTAAAAAATGAATTGTGTCCCAGACCCTTTAAGCCAGTGGTTCTTCTGGTAGGAAGTCCTGGGTGACTTCGGATATCCCCAGTTTCGGTCAGAGCAGAGTCTGATTCCTGGGCCTTGCAAATTAGTTCTTCTATTATTCCCAACCCAAGGTCTCTCCCACAACCATGCTCTGCCAGAGCCAACTTCTGTTAGGCCAAGAAGCATCCCAATTTGATCCCCCTCTTTGTATTTATTGGAGCTTAGGGTACTAGAGTAGTGCAGTATGTCATGTGACATTGTTCAATCCAGATGTCAGCTGGAACAGAAAGAATACCACTGGAATAAACTGGGACACAATGCTCAATACATGTTCTACTCAGGGAATGTAGAATACAGCAAACTGAAGAAAGATGTCCAGACTTCTAAATGAAATATATCACCATTAAACAAAATCACCATTGCCACTTAATGAGGAAATATGTCTCCTCCAAGTGCACAAAATCATGCTGGTGTTGGGATTTATGTTAATAAATTTCTGAAATGTAAAAAAAAACAACCTTGAACCCTGAAGAGTAGAGTACCCTGGGTTCTAGTTTAAGTCCATGTGAACCTAAGTAAATTATTAATTTCTCTAACCTCAATCGTCTCACATAAAATAACACTAAGAATTGTACCTACCTTCTATGTTTTTCTATGTTTGTTTTGAGGATTTAATCAGATAACAATAAATTCAACAACTGGTAACTTGTAAACAATAAACATCCATAGCTGTCACTTTTGCTAGAGTTGAAAAAATGAACTAGGTATGAATCTAATACCTCAAAGAGTTTCTAGGTCATAAAAGTTACTTGATAACCAGTGACTTTATATTATTGAATATTAATTTGATAATACTTGAAAAGTAACCATTATTGCCATTTTTAAGAATTATGTCATAGAAGTTTGATAACTTTAAGACACAAACTTAGCCCTATAAATAACCTCTACATTTAGCATACCAAATAAACTTCATATTTTTTACTAAATCCCAGTTAGAGAATTCATTAGACCACAAAAGGATAAGTCATAATGTCTTCAATTGAGAGACACACTTCACCTTGAAAGTTATATATGATAACACTTAGCCCAGAAAGTATTTTAAGGCCATGGATGCATTTCAATGCCCTTAGTTGAAAAAAATTGAGAATTTTCTCACTCTTAAAATTATCATTAAAAAATATTTCTGGATTCTGGGCCTCCCTGGTGGCGCAGTGGGTTAAGCAACGCACTATGAAGCAAACTGCAGCCACTGCAGCCACTGCAGCACGAGTTCGATCCCCGCTTCCGGCCAGGGAGGGGACCCACATGGTGTGGCAGACCTCTCCTGCTGTGCCCGCTGCTCCCCTCAGCAGTGTATTTCAGTTGATCTGCCTGTTCTGTTTCCCGCTCTCTGTGGTGAATCCTCTTACCCCCTCTCCCCTCACCTCTGGCCTTTACCCCAGTGCTTGTATGCATAAATAAATAAATCTTTAAAAAAAAAATTTCTGGATTCTATTAGAATCCCAGTATATTTTTAAACTGTATTATGCTATCATCATTATCTGCAAATTATCTAACAGTGCCTATATACCGCTAATTTACTGGTAAAGAGTAACTACTACACTAATGTTCTTTCTCAAATACACAGGCCTATAAAATGCTAAAAAAAAAAACTCTTTATCAAATTACTTTTGAAAAAGGCACTATAAAAAGACTCTTCACATCCTTGCACTTAAAGTATCTGCAGTAATTCCACAAATGCTCATGTGCCTAGCTTTACATTGTACACATAAAACAAAGCAAAGAACAGAGTATGTTGTCTGAATACTTCCTATGAGGTTACTAAAGAATTTTAAAGGATCCGGTATATTTTAGACAATAGGATCTCCTTGGCACCAATTCATCGACAAGCCCAAAAAAGAAAAAAAACCTAAATAGTCTCTAACTTTCTGGCCAAATCTGAGAATTCTCATTCCCACACAATTCACCTTGCTGCACTTTTCAGAGTATAAGGTTGATCCATCTGTCCAACTTGTCTTCTTATCATTTCTCATAAATTGCTTACATTCAAATTAGCCAATAGACACTGTACCTAAAACCATTAGGCCCTGAAAGCAAAATATGTAATTAAGGTCTACCCTCCCCACTTCCACTCTGAAAGCACTCCACAGCATTTGGTGAAATTGTTGCTTTTAAGTTTGTTTTGCAAAGAAGGATTTAGTGACTCCTGACCCTTGAGGGTTGTTCTTTGACCCATCACTTTTCTCCACCATCTGGAATGTTTACTTGAAGCAAATGCCTTGGGTCAGAGGGCAGAGTAGACATGTGGAGGGACAGCTTTGTCATAAAAGCAATAAAGAATGAGTAGACGCTTCAGAATATAGCACTGAGCATTTTGCTCAGCTGCTGGGCAGAATGAGGTAAGGTTAGTCAAATGGCTAAAAACAAGATAAATAAAAAGTCAGTTACCATGCAGTCCAGCCTATAGTTAAAATGCAAGATGCTGAAGTTCAAAATCTAAGTGCTGTTTCCTTTTCCATTTCTGAAAGAGTTACTTGTTATGCTTTACTGGGCACATTACTAAACAATATGTTACACCAGACAAGGGGGAAAGTGGTTTATAGGCTAAATTAACCTGATTGATTATTCAGGAAGAGTGTTGATAGTCCAATAATCCCTAAGCAACAAAATTAGAGATAGATAGAAGAGAATAAGGAACTAAAGATCATGTAATCAATTCTTTCATATCCCAGGTCCACAGTATAATGAGATAATAATGATGATTTTATTCTGCATGAATTGAACCTTTTTTCAAAAGAACAACTCAGATGTGAACACTGATATCAATTGTGCACACCCCCTTTGGCCCCCACACAAGGAGCCCTGTGTAATAAGCCCTACCCCTCCACTTTGACATTTGCCATAAAAATTAGGATATATCTGTTATAAAACACAGAGCCTCTAACAAGAGCCTTTAGGTTTCCTTTCCTGGATTCTGAAGATCCTTCAAAAATGTATTTCTTCTCTCTAATTCATAAGATTATAAATCAACTTTGATTGATTCAGACTGTTTTATGTTGACACAAGATACATTTTTCTCCACAATCTTAGAACATACAGAGTGAAAGAGGAGACAGAAAACTTCAAATTCTGTTGAAATCTCAGTGCTACTCTCACTTCTATTTTCTGTTGCTTACCTTTGAACATATCATGAAAAAAACAATGCCTTGAAATAGAAAATCAAAAATGATTTGGGTTTATATTCATTCTTAATGTAAAAAGAAAAATTGCTATGAATTTTGAAATGAAAATGATTAAAGTGAAATGTTAGTCAGCAGAAGAAAATGAAAAAGGAATTTTATCCTCAGGAAAAAAATGATAAAACAAAGGGAAAAAGATTAAAGAAGACCTCCCTCTTCCAGAACGATTGTCAGGGGATAGTTCTTCATACTGCGAATACACTTTGATCCTGGAAACTCTGCATTTTTAGTCTCTGCCAAGTTGGTAAAGGGAATGTCCCTTGTGGAAGATTTTCTCATACATGGAGCTCTTCAAAAAAAATTCATATCTATCAAGACTTCCATCCCTTGCAACATAACTCTTGAAAAATTCATAGCACAGAACATAGTCATTCTCTTTCCAATTCCAGGCCTTCTGTAAAGAGCAGCTATTTGCCAAGTTTGTCCCTGCCAGCTTCTGAATTGATCACACTATAGATAATTTATAGATGGACATGGAGATCATACTAATGTGTCCACTTACAAGCAGAAAAGGGATGCCTGAGTTTGCTTTGAGGAAAAGCCTTCTACTGAAGTTTCCCCTATTCATATTTAATAAACGCATTCATGCACGAAGAAGCAAAAAGAGCAGAAGCTTTGGAAACAGGCAGACTAGGGCACTGGCACTGACTAGAGGGTGACCCCTAGGCAAAGTATTCATTTACTTTGAGCCATGTTTCCTTTTTATCAAAGCAAAGATAATTTCCTCCTCTTGGGATTATCTTGAGAATGAATTGAAATAACATAGGTCAAAATACCTAGCACACTCAAAACATGGTTTCATTTTACATAAGCTTTATAAAAGAAACTGTACCTGTTTCAAATGATGACCAAATTTACGTCTGTCCCCTGAGAAAATGGCCTTTTCTTCAAGAAAGACAACCACAAGAACAAGACAATTCATTCTGTAAACTGTCTTTTGGTCTGGCTCCCTAACAGGATAGTTTTGTTTTGTTTTTTCCCAAATCCCTCACTTTTTAAGCAATACCTCAGTGGCTCTCAGAATATATGCATTACCAAAATTTCCCCTACACCATGTGTTGTTGTCTCTCCTTCACTTTACTCTTTCTTGGACAGTAACTATATTGCTGGAAATAAAAAGGCTGGAAATAAAAAGAGGACAGATAGAAGAAACTAGTAGGGACTGAGAGGTCATAGTGGTGCTGGAGAGATGACCTCTAGCAGGACTTGTGTCAGAAAATACAACACAAAAGTGGGATTCTGAGAACTTGATCAAAAGTTCTATATTCTATATATGGTTCTACATTAAGAAACCAGTATTTTAAAGTCTGAACTTTAATTAGAGGGACATAAGAGATGTATACATTCCTCTTAAAAAACAAAAACAAAATACCCTGACACCTTATGCCAATGTACAAACCATTTTTCCTGCAACCTGTGTCAGGGCTCTTACCACTAGATTCAAGCATTGTTGTGCCACCAGCTAGTAATTTCCTGCACACTGGCCCACATTCATAGTATCTGAGTCCCATGCTGCCCACTACCGAGATCCTGCTACAACTATCAAAGTCATGTTCTGGGAAGAACAGGGACTTCAGACTTTGTTTGGAATTTCAACCTTTCTTCTTCCCTGCTAGCTGAGTACTTTAGATAACTTTCTCGTAAAGTTACCTAACCTCTCTAAACTCTGATGTCCATATCATAATATGGTAAAAAAAAAATAATAATAATGCCTATGTTACAGAGTTTTTGCAAGCATGAGCTGAAGTAAATTAAGTAAAGGTAAGTTCTGACAAGCACTAAGTTGCCCAAAGTCACCTCTAACCTTACTCTACTGACCTCATGCAAAATTCAGCATCTTGACTTTTCCTCCTTTCTTTCTCAAAAAGCATCCTCAGTGCTTCTGATCCCATTAACTCATGAGAAAAGGAAAATTTCTGCTCTCTGTTAATAAATGAAGAGACTGAGAAATGGAGTAGTGAAGTAGCTTGTCACTGGTTCCACACACGCAGATATTAAACATAAAAAAAGTATCTGGGTCTATCTTCGAAGACCTATGGAAAGCCATCAGATAACACTCCTTTCTACATCTGCATTTGTAACAAACAGAGATCTGCATAAAAGGCAGGCAGATGGATTATGACCAAGAAGTAAGCAGGAGAGGATGACAAATATTATCAGTACTTTCTCAATGTGTTGATAAAAGATACATATTAGTATTAAAAATTAGTCTGCAAGTTTGGAAATTATAAGCTTTTTTATTTCTCCCTTAGGTTTTTGTTGTTTCCAAGTTTTCTACAATAAATGAGATAGGCAACCCAATGCTATATGGCTTCTTGGGGGTTGGGGTGGTGTGGTTAACATAAATCTGAAGAGATGTGACCCTATAGCTTAGAATCACATACAATATCATAGAACAATTTTACCTCATTTAAAAATGAAGTACTGTTTTAGTGCAAAAAAGGAAATAAAATGAAATAGGAACTAGCCAGTGGTCAATAAATATCATCTATTCTATATCAGGTACTGGGTTAAATGACATGAAATTCAATAAGACTCTCTTCCTGGAACCTGCTATAAGTGGTTATGGGAAAGTGGTTATGGTTTATTATCTTTACAATAATGTTTAAAAAGTTGAGTTATTGACATTTTACTCATAATTACAAAGATGCCCTCTTTTCTTTCATTTTCGAGGTTTTCTTATGAATATGAGTTCACTCAACATTTTCAATTTTTTATGAATATTTAAACTACAAATGGGAATGTTCATGAATAATAAAATGTATTGTTATTTATTAAGCACCTACAATATAGAGCTTTGAATATAGTTACTGACACTATTGTTAAGGCTCATGAAAGAATAATGAAGTGGGCATTATTTTTCCCATTTTGTGGAAAAGGAGACTGAGGTCTATGGAGGTCATGACTCTGAGGATTCTTGAATAGTAAGTATTCTATGCATAAAGTATATTTCAATTTACACAAACAAATGTTTAGGTACACATCTACTTCATAAAGCAAGGTACACCTATAAGCCCATCCACACTATTTGGTAGACCACAAGATTTTTTAACAGCATCCCATATTTCTGTTTTGAGTCTCTTGCCGCATGGGTAAACATTGTACTTTTCATTGGATATACTGTAAGTCATTAAAGTCAGTAAATAGCAGAAATGAATAAAACAGCAACTTAGATATTTTTAACACCTCTGAGTTAAAACCACTTTGCATGGGGAAGAAGAACAGATGCCCGCTTCTAAATGTGAGAGCCACCAACTGGGAATTTGCTAGTTGTAACTGCTGCCATCTGTTTTCCACTGTTCTTTTTACCTGACTCTTTTAGATTTAGTATTTGAATTCTGGGCCATGGAGTCTTAGTACAAGCAGGGGAGAAATGGGAGGGACTCCAATTTGAAATTTTCCCAGGTGCTCTCTCCTGCATTAAATCAAAGGTAACTTCTCCAGGAAAAAAATAACATGAGGGCGATTATTTAACAACTGCATTTTTATTCTTCTATGCGTACTTTGTAGTTGTATTTCCATGTGCATTTTTTCTATTTAATCAACTTCCTGCTTTTCCTAAGGGCATTACGGAAATGCCTCTCTGATGCCAATTAGGGTACTGCTGTGTGAATTAGTTTCTTCCCTGACTGAATAAATAATTTTAGTCAAGCCATACATACATTCAGAACTCACTTAATCAGCACTTAACCAGAATTCAGCACAAGCACAGTGGGCTTTTCTCCTTAAAGTCAACATGTTGAAAGGCTTTTCTCCTTAAAGTCAACATGCCAAAGGAAAATGGATGAAATATATAGATTAATAGGACTATAAAGAATAGTAAACAAATTGTTCACATTCACCCCTCCACCTTAAGTAGAATTACTCCTAAACCATACTAAAGAGAGAAAATCTGCCCTTTCTCTAAGGAACATCTGTAGGGGAGGTTTCTCGATGTTTGATTGTAATTCCTAATGACATATGTGCATGTGCATATAACTTCTGGCTAAAGGCCAACAAAGAACAACAATAATCATCCAACTCATAATTGAGCTTTCTCTTTAAATGGACACAATAAAGATGTCTCATCTTTACAGCAAAGATACAGGTTCAGAGAAGTTATGTATTTTGATCTGATTAATACAGAGAGTTAGTGATATATCAATACTTAGTGGCAACTCTGCCTAATTCTGTCTTATGTCCAAGCTAAAATAAAAGCATATCAGAGGGCAGAGTCATAACGTCAATTAGGAGTTTCTTCTTCCACTTTCTTTTCATACTTTGAGTTAGTCTGGAATCATATAAGAAATAGAGAAGGTAGAAGGATCTCAAATTATATGCTCAATTGAAATGCTTAACCAGATGCTCCAAACCAAAGAAAACACTAATCCCATTCTAGAGTACAGCAGACAGAGAAATCTACATATATAAAAAAGTCACTCATTCTTAAATAAAAAGATGGAGTCAGTAACACAACTTGGATTTATTTAGAAGTTTCTTCAATACCTGTTTAAGTGCATCAAAATAACTGTAGGAATATAAAGGATTTCAACAAGGAAGAAGACCAAAAGGAACTGTTGCCTGATTGAGATAACCTGAGGTTTACTGGTTTGGGTCACTTAATTTCCAATCCAGATCAGCAAAGTTTATGTCTAATAGGCTCTGAATTTAAGATACAAATATCACTGGGGAATTTAAGTACATGACCCACAGAAATTCTTTTCAATCACTATTCATTGTTCATATAGTTATGTGAATGTGTCCTGTTAAGCACCACAGTGACTGAACTAACATCCAGGAGTAGACTACCAAATCAGACCACGCAAATCAGAGATCTCACCCAAAATCTTTTACTTTACTAAAGCTTCACTAAATATTTCAAGATTACAGACAATCAAGGGAGACAAAGCAGAAAGAGGTTTGGGGCTTCAAGATCCTTCCTTTCTCCTACAACCTGGGACTCTGCTCAGTAATAACAGTTGAACATAATCCCTTCTAGATCAAAACAGGAACAGGAAGAGCATAAGAGACTGTGGAGGTGGTACATGGGTGAATTGGTGGTGGGAATTCTATGGGCACTACACCTGAGAAAAGAAAACAAACACTGTAAAAAAAAAAAAAAGAAAGATCAATAATATAAAATACACGTAAGTAAATGACATTTAAAAAATAATAGTTGAATTCTCCAAACAGGGTTTGCTGGCTTATTCGACACAGCCAGGAGAATTTAGGTTCTGAAGCCCCTCTATTTCATACCCTAGATCAGAAGTTGGCAAACTGTAGTCCACAAGCCAACCACTGTTTTATAAATAAAGTTTCATTCAACTGACATCCTACTTATTACATATTGTCCATGACTGTTTTCTCACTACAGAGCAGAACTGAGTAACTGAAACAGAACATGTGACCCACAAACCTAAAATACATACTGTATAACCCTTTAAGGAAAAAGTTCATCAATTCCCAATCTAGATTATTGTTTATAGCCAACATGACATTTTTCAGGTAGCCAAAACTTATACTTCCCAGCTTCTGTTTACTCCTGGTAATCCTTGGCTAAGAACACTCTACTATAGGCATTCTGCAGATACTGTCTCTTTCTCCCAGTAATTATCATTATATTTACCTGAAGGTCAAATTAATAAGGAGATTAAATCAATATAATTACCTACTTTTCTTTCCCTTGGGGCATCTCTTATAAAGGGAGTAAGTGAATCTCAAGTCAAACACCAAAATTCTTACCTCACCAATGCTAAAATATCAATAAAACCTGGTATGCCTTCAAGGAAAGTAATATAGAAACAGAAAATTATAAATGATAATAACATCAAATGTCATAACAAATGTCCCAACACACACATACTAAATATATAAGAACTAAATGTATAAGAAATCTATAATTCCAATTTGAGAAAGGGGAAATAAAAAAGTAAGGATTTGGAGAGTAAAAGTGAGCTTAAAGAATAATTAGAATTTTAAAAGTGTAGTTAGGAAAGGAACAGTAGAGGGACTAGCATGAATTTAAATGTTTTTATACATATATTCAAAGAATGCATTTGTTGAGTAAGGAGGAGAGAAAACATATCTGGAAAGTCATTTGCAGAATACAGAATCCCCTAGCTCTGCAGATTAGGGAGAGAGACCAAGAAAGCAAAGATTAAAAAAAAAAAAAAAGCTCTAAGGTTAGGAGGTCTGAGTATAAATGGAGAAGAAAATTTCCTGACTGCAAACTTAGTTTGAGGAGTTTTTTTGGCCTTAAAAAAAATCTTGTGTTACACTTACTTACTCTTGGTCACTGCATGACTCCAGTGAAAACTGATATAATACTTAAAGGTTAAGCGCCACAAACAAATTTGTCTCATGATGGGAGAAATGTCAGGAAAAGGAATTAATTAAAAGAGAAAACGATGTCCCTCAGTAACCAAAGTCCTCATCTGCAGTTAAATCAAGATCTTACCATTCTGAAATGTCAAGTTTATCTCTTTTGACTCATTCCACTTTTTTAAAGAATTATTACCTCAACATAAATGAATAAGAAAATTTCCATGAGAAATGATCTTTACTTGTTAAAGACAAAATTTTACCACAAGCTAAATATCACAGAGTATACTTGGATTCACTTATTTTAACACATATATATTTACATGTATATAAAGAAAAAAAAACTCCATAAGCTTACTCTATGAGTAGAAACTAAGTAAACATTCATTTTTGTTCTTCTTAACTCTATAGTGTCTTCCAAGAGAAAATTTTTTTTAGTTCAAATCCAGTCAGCATTTTTGGTTTAAAATTGACCTGTTGTGGGGCCTCTCTGGTGATACGGCGGGTTGAGCACCTCACTGTGAAGCATCCGCAGCACAGCAGAGCAAGTTCTATCCCTAGCCAGGGAGGGGACCCATATGGCACAGCAGACCACTCCTGCCTCACCCGCTGCTCCCCTCAGCAGTGTATTCGGTCAGAATATTCGGTCAATATTCCTGTTCTGCTCCCCACTCTGTCTGGTGAATCCTCTCACCTCCTGCAACTCTAGCCGGTACCCCAGCTCTTAGATACATAAATAAATAAACCTTTAAAAAAATTGACTTGTTGTATATCACTGTATTCAAATTTTTTTTTCATTCAAAATCATTTTGATACCAAGGTAGCAAAAATACAGTAATGTATTTCAATCAACCAAGATAATGGACTCCAATATAAAAATGTCAAAAATAAGTCACTGGAGGGAGATGTAATAAAGTTTTGAGAACTATTAAGGTGCTCCATTTTTTACATTGTATTTTTCTAGTCAAGGCCCCTCAGACTCCAAGCATCCTGCCTCCTCTCTAACCACTGTTACTGCTCACATACCTCAGTATAACATCTTTTTCTCTACTTTCAAGAGGACCTGTAGTAGGAGAAAGTTTATATCCCATAGAGCTTGTTAATTGTGTTCCCTCAATCCTTATCTCAATGGGAAAAAGTTGTCAAAAGCCAAAAACAAACCAGTCTCCCCTAAATTTCTAGCATAAATATTTCAATATCACATTTATGGGAAACAACATTTAGTTCATAAAAATAATTCCTTTCATGTCATTTGAAACTCTGTGACCTAAATAAAAACTCTGTGACCTCTGCCTCATTCATGAAAATACCAATTCAGAACAAAGGTGCAAGATGACATCATCAGGAGCAGCCAGATTTCCATGGTGCTTTTATAAGGTGGCCAGGAAAAACCATAGAAATGTCCTGATAAATTCCTCCTGAGCTTACAGAAAAATGGATTCTTAAGCCCTAACACTGAAATAACTTCAGGATGAGGAATAACATAGAGATTTTGCAAATGGATTTCTCCATTCAAAGGGAAACTAAAGCAAACTTTATTTGTAATAAAAGGTAGTTTAGCAATAAGAACAAAGTCAGTAAATACAGAGTTTCCGGACATATCATTTGGGGCCCAAGAAATGCTATCTTTGGCATAAATATTACAGGTCTGTCATTTCATACCTTGACAGTAAAGATTTTCTGTAGGTGGCAGGAAGTTGTTCTTGCTCAATGATTTGGAATGCCTCTGTTTTAAGCCTTTCAAGGCAGAAGATTTTTATATAACCCTTAAAAGTTCTAATAAACTGATAGAGATCTTTTCATGAAACAGAAAATCAATATTTAATAGAATAATTTAACTCTGGGAAAAATATTACATCAATTTAGGATGATATTTATATTCTGTGGCCCAGTCTCCTTGACTTGCTGTTTTGTTGTCATGCCATTGCATTGTGTTGATTGTTATGGAGACTGCTTTGCCTTTCATGGTTCTTTTATCCAGAGTAGTCATAATAAACATGACCATTCTACTTCTGCCACATTCCCATTATGAATAGCCTTCTAAAAGGGAAACTCCAAGACTGTAAGTAAAGTTGTTGAGAAGATACTGAAAAAGCCCTAGTTTCATACCTTGGATGACTCTTTACAGCACTGAATGTATCCATCACTCTAGTGACTGCTTCATTTCCAAGACCAAATGTGCAACTTATTCTCCAATAAACTCAACTGACACTTTTTCAGTCTTTTCATATATTTAATTATCTATGTATCCACCTATCATTTAAATGCTGGGTTCCTCCTCTACCCCAGACAGTATGTTAAACAATGGGAGTCACAGTGATAAGAAAAAAATTCTGCTACCCAGAAATTTATAGATGCACCTCCAACTTGTCTCTCTCAGCTGCAATTTCTTTGAGACTAGAACTATTAACTTCTTAACAGACCTTACCTTTAGGGACATGAAGCTAATCCCTATGTCCAAGAACTTTAGTTGAACTCTTCCTAATTTCTCTGTAAATTGCTACTAAGTGAGATTCGATACAGAATCTGGAAAATAACTTATATTCTTGGGTATCAAATTATCCTCATTATTAGAATGCTGGTATAATCACAGCATCATGTAGGATCCTAAATTCAGAGGTAATTCTAAGGCTGGTTCAGATCTCACTGTGATCACTAGTCTCTAAGTCAACCAGATTCCTTCCAATTCTGCTTGCCTTATGAACCCAGGTTTCTGAAAGAAAACACATGAAACAGTTCTAAAAAGAAAACCAGTAAAAGAAAGAAAAGAATTTTGTTTTCAAAAGTCCTATTTGCTGACTTCTATGTAAAGAATACAGCTTAGAGAGTGCAAACTTGATCTCAAATGATTCCAACAGTAACAGGTTGACATATAAGTCAAACAACAGCTTAAGAAGTTTGGTGTGAAAGGAAAACCTGGGAAAAAAAAGAAATTGAGAGCTCTAAGAAATTTAAAGGAATTTAGGGAAGGTGATTTCTTTGCATTAGTGGGAAAAATCAAATAAAAAGACCACCTGTTTATTAAATTAGTCTCAAAGGTAGTAAATCAGTCTAAAAATTCTAGCCAGTACGTTTTAATTGAAGAAAGCGTATTAGATATGAAATAATTTTGTAAACAAAGGATCTAAAAGCTAGTAAAATCTCAGCTTATTTGCTCATATACAGTGTAACAACTACAGAATACAGAAACAACTAAAAATACATGCCATTATTTCAAATATTGGGTTGTCAGAAAAGTCATGACCTATTTTTTCTGTTCTTCAGGCAAAAATGCATCATGACTTTTCTGACAACCCAATACTTAATAATACTTTGAAATACTTACAAAATAACTTTAAGTTGTTTTAAGATTGAAATTGAAGCAAGTCAGTTCTGAAAGTCAATAAATGCATCAGATATAGAAAGTTTTCTCTAAATACTATTGTTTTAATGACTTGCTATCTGTAATATAAAATGTACCAATTTCTGATCTATAAACTGAATATAAAAATGTTCTTTGGTTGATCCTACTGCCCCACCTATCCATTTCCAAAGACAATTTCTTTTAGCTGTTTCTTTTCTTCAGTCATTGTGGTTTCCTCTATACATGACTATGCTCAATTAAACATGAGAAATTTATAATATTTGTGCTATATCCCAGCCTCCTGAGGTCCCCTTTATTGCTATCAGCTGGTGATCCTCACTCCAGAAATCACCCCTGTCAAATGCACAGATATAAGCATAGGTAGTCAGAGAAGTGAGAGAGAAATAATAGTAGTCCAAATGAAATTGCACTTATTTCTATTTTCAAAATTACTTACATCTGATTTAATTTTAATATAGAAAAGTAAAATAAAACTGAAGAAATTACAATATGGATACCTGCTCATTCAATTGCACGTAATATCGGTTTCTGAAAGATTCTTTTAAAGTAAAGGGGGAAAAAATACTTTAAAACACTAAGAGATAAAAATCAGTACTTTAGGCAAAAATAGTATCATGATAAATTCAGACCGTAACTGTTAACCTCTACTGAAAAGTTCAGGAAATTCTAACTGCTGTATCTTATCTCCCTACCTTATAATATTTATTTGATAATTACAAGATTTATACATATTTCTGTTATATGCTGCTGAAAAAATCCCAGTTATTCAGTATTATCTATTTATAATACATTTAAGGTTAATTATGTTATAGTATATAAAAATATATATTAGTTGCCAAGCATGGGTCTGCTGTCCTGAGTTTTTTAACTTAAATTGTTTCTTATTGACTGGATAGCACTGTTTGGTTTTTCATCTGTTTTTCTAATTTAAGTTCATTCACAGGATTGTTTGACCTCTTATTTACTTGAGAATATCTGTCCATTGCCTCAATAGTTGAAGGAAAATTTGTTTGGGGGTTGAAATTATTGGGACAGGGCTTCCCTGGTGGCGCAGTGGGTTGAGCGGTGCACTGGGAAAGCAGACCGCAGCCACTGCAGCACGAGTTCGATCCCTGCTGCCGGCCAGGGAGGGGACCCACATGGCACAGCAGACCTCTCC
The DNA here is from genome assembly GCA_019455555.1 of Galemys pyrenaicus. Lineage (NCBI taxonomy): Eukaryota > Metazoa > Chordata > Mammalia > Eulipotyphla > Talpidae > Galemys > Galemys pyrenaicus. The sequence continues at coordinate 1,769,102 of JAGFMF010012185.1, read as the reverse complement.
TGCCTTGTGCGCTGCTGCCCTCGGCAGTGTGTTTCACTGAGTCTGCCTGTTCTGCTCCCCACTCTGTCTGGTGAATCCTCTCACCTCCTGTGACTCTGGCCTGTACCCCAGCTCTTGTATGCATGGATGAATAAACCTTTAAAAAAAAAAAGAAATTATTGGGACATACTTTCTAAGTGTTTTTATGGACATTGACCCTCTGTACTTTCACTGAGACTTACTGTGGAAAAGTTTAAAGTCAGTATTACTTTTCATTCATATAGATGAATTGCATTGTTTGTTAAAAAGCGATGAAAGCTTTTAGCAGGATGTAAGTAACTTCATGAGAGTATGTTTTGTTGATATTTAAATTTTCTAGGACATGATGTGCATGGTAGTGTTGCAGAATATAAATTCCATGAAAACAATCACCTTTGCTATCTTTTTCTATACTCTGTCTTCAATTCCCTGTATGCCATCTGACAAAAACTACTCACATTGTAAATACTTTTTTATTTATTTTTTTAAAGATTTATTTATTTATGCATACAAGCACTGGGGTACAGGCCAGAGGTGTGGGGGGGTGAGAAGATTTACCATAGAGAGCAGAGAGCAGAAGGGGCAGATCAACAGAAGTACACTGCTGAGGGGAGCAGCAAGCACAACAGGAGAGGTCTGCTATGCCATGTGGGTCCCCTCCCTGGCCAGCAGCAGGGATCAAACTCATGCTGCAATGGCTGCTGTTTGCTTCATAGTGTGTTGCTTAACCCACTGCGCCACCAGGTAGGCCCTGTAAATACTTTTTTTAATAAGATAATAGTACAGGTGCTTAGCTCAGGAAAGTTTTCTTCTAGTATGTCTTTAATTATTTTTAGTATTTTATTTACGCTTCTCTTCAGTATCACCAATTACATACAAATTCTTCAACAAGGTTCATATTTACCAGCATTAAAATCTTAATGTTTATACTAATGTTTTACATATGCTTATCTACCATATCCCTGATTGTATCTATTTTCCATCACATTATTCTTTATTTTCTTATTATTTTTATTTTTTAAGTAAACACAAGTTAATGTAATTTTTTGTTTATTGAGGTAACACCAATTTACAACACTGTTTATGTTTTGGGGTGATTGCTACAAATGCAAGTTTTCTGACTCCATTCCCACAACAATAATCCTCCACAACAGTCCACTCCTGAGGCCCCTCCTCTCTGCTCCCCAGTAATTTCCTTTTAAGGTGGTTTTCAACTTAAAATATTAAAGGAATTTTTTCACTTCTATTTCTTTCCTGAGTGTTTGCAGCTTCTTATTTAAATGCCTACTCAACTATTTTACTTAGATTTCTGAAAGGAATTTAAAACTCCACATGTACTAATTTATAATCTACCTTGAATCCTTGTCCTATGCCAGGAATCCCTATTTCAATAAATAAGAGTATAGTCTATCTGGTTTTATGAGGCAGAAACTTCAGAGTTATGTTAGGAGAGTCACTCACCAACCACCCCATCTTAAACACCAAATTAATACCCACTCCAGTAAATCTTCCTATAAAATATATTTTTGATATAGCTACTTATTTTGATCCATTCTGCCACAAAAAAACTTCATCATCAATATTTCTTTCATAGAGGTAGAAATAAGTCAGAAGGGCAAGAGTCTAACAGACACTGTTTGGTGAGGAGTATAAATTTCATTTCAAAATGGACCTGTCACTCAACCCAGTACTTCTACTCCTAGACAAAAATCAAAAACACTAATTTGAAAGGAAACTTTCACTCTTGTGTTTATTGTAGTGCTATTTACTACAGATAAATTATATAAACAACTTAAGTACCCAAAAGAGATGAGTGGATCAAAACATACACAAACACACACACACAATGGGATATTACTCAGTTTGTGGCAACATGATGGAGCTGTAAGGAATAATGCTTAGTAAAATAAGTCAGAAGGAGAAACATAAACACCAGATGGTGGTCACTAATATGTGGAATATAAAGTAACTAAAAGTCAGAAAAAAGACAAGTATAAATAAATACTGGTTGATTACTTATATATGGAATCTAGAGAAACAAACAAAGGATCAGACAAAGACAAACTGAAAGATGGACCACTGAAAGCAGACCATAGATCTGGAACACAGAGAGGGAAGAGGAAGAGGAGGAGAATAGAGAAGATAGGGGAGGAGGGCAGGGTATAGTGGACTGTGGGCATTTTGGTGGTGGTAAAACTACAGTGTCCATACCTGAGGGGAGAAAACCTATATTGTGAAAAAATAAACAAAAATGCTTAAAAAATAACTTTTAAAATTAAAAAAAAAAAAAAAAAAACTAACACAGGACCTCCCTGGTGGTGCAGTGGCTTGGGCAGCGCACTGTGAAGCAAACCACAGCCACCGCAGCACAAGTTCAATCCCTGCCGCTGGCCAGGGAGGGGACCCACATAGCGCAGCAGACCTCTCCTGCCTCGCCCTCTCCTGCTCCCCTCAGCAGTGTGTTTCAGTCAGTCTGCCTGTTCTGTTCCCCACTCAGTCTCTGGTGAATCCTCTCACCTCCCTGGACCCTGGCCTGTACCCCAGCTCTTGTATGCATAAATAAATAAATCTTTAAAAAAAAAACCTAACACAGCGCAGCAGATCCCTCCTGCCTCTCCTGCTGCTCCCCTCAGCAGAGTATTTCAGTCAATCTGCCTATTTTGCTGCCCACTCTGTCTCTCGTGAACACACACACACACACACACACACCGCCTCTGGCCTATACCCCAGCTCTTGTATGCATAAATAAAATCTTTTTTTAAAAAAAACCTAGCATTTGGTATTTGACTACAGAACTGAAGCACCAAGAAGGGAGAGATAAAAATGAAAAGGGAAGTAAGCACATTGTACTATGGTGGTGGGCTATATATGTGTGCACTATTAACTAAGGTGGTGGGTGCAGACAGTGGTAATACCTAAGGAGGTGTCCAAATACTATCTCAAAAAAATAAATTTAATAAAGTATAAAATTTTACAACTAAAATAATAATTTAATTGAAGTCAAAAACTGGAACCTGAGTGGTTAAGCATTGCAAACACTTTATCTCATTTAATCCTTCCAACCCTCTGAAGTAAGCAAGGGTAAATCCATTTTGTACATAAATAAAGTGAGCAATTTCCCAAATCTATTAAATGATGGAGTTAGGATTCATACCTAACTTCATTCAAATCTAGAAATCAAGGTTTTAACTCATGTACTATACTGACTCTCATTTATGTAGAGAAACTTTAAAAATAAATAAATATTAATGATAAATTGAACATGCAGAAAGAAGAGGTAAAAGTCAAAGATGTACTTTTTGGTAACCAGTTGTTTAAAAGCTAGAAAAAGAGTTCTATGAAAGGAAAAAATCACTTTCAGTATCACAGAAACAAGAAAAGGAATGTTCCTCGAAACATAGTATCGTTGGGAATGTTGGTAAATAATGACATCTGAAGACTGTTATATGTGATGATGCCACTGGCTGTTGTAATGAGGAAATTTTGTGGTAACCTACGATAGCACCATTCTTTTACAGTGGTGAAGACAAGACTTCAGATTCAAGGCATTCAGGGGTGGTGGATGCATAATTTGAAAATGAATATAACAAATGTATGTTCTTTTTTCCAAGAAATTTGTCCCCGAAGGCCAAGACATTAGATCTCAGATGGGTGACAACAGAATAGGAATTGCTAAAGGAGGAAAGATATTTATATGGTCATATTAATGGAGTAAAAAGTGCACTGTCAAATTAAATCTTATATCAGCTACTTGAATCAACCACTTGAACAGAACTCAGTTTACCTGTATCGAATAAGATTTTTTTTTATTTTTTTATTAAAATATTTTAAAATTTACATATACTTGCCATTAATTGTAATCCCCATGTATTCCCCATCACCATCTCACCAGTGCACCATCACCTCAGTCCCTCGTGTTCCCATCTTCCCTCAACCCTCCCCCTCCCCTCCCCACCAGGTGTCCCCAGTCTGTCCTTGACTCCTCATTTTTGGTTTTGAATAAGATTTAATAATAGCCATCTCAACTAATAATCTGACAAGAATTATATGAAATATTTATGAAAACTCAGCACAGCTATACAAGTATCAAAAATGTTTCACATACTTAAAAGCAGCAATTAATATAGTTTTTTACTCTGCACAATTAATAGAGTATGTCTTTATGTGCCCACTGAAAAAAAAGAGTTTCAATTTCATTTCTTCACTAGATTAATGGTCAAATTATTCACAGTAGACAAGCTCAGTTGTGTCGTGTACTTAATTCAATTTGGTTAGAAACACATTTAATACCAGCAAATAATCTATATTTTGGTCTTGCATTTTTTTTATGTCACAAGTTATAGAAGGAATGAGTTAGTGGCCACAATAGGGATAGACAATCAGCCAATTCATTAATTAAAATTCTAGTAACACATCAATCACTGATCCCAACAAAAATTAGCTTCTATCAATGTCAGTTAGCAAGTAAGCCTGATTTTTCTCAGGTGTAATTAATTTTCACATTCTTTTATTTTGCATCATAAGTAATACTTCAGTTGGATCCAACACCTAGAGTATTATATCTTAATCTGAACCCAGAAAAATAATTTTACCAAAAATTATGTCTTCTCAGTACAAATAAAGTACAAAATCTAATTCTCAAATCAGCTCATTAGCCTTCACTGTCACAATCCTTAAATAAATAGTTCTCTATCCAAATATGCCCTTTCAGGCATTCCATATTCTGGAGATGCAGGAGGCAGAATAATTGAGTCATTCAAAGTAGACATTCTGAAATGCAGCAAACATAATTTCAAATCCTGACTGTACCACCTAGTAGCTTTAGGACTTATTAGACAAATTAGGTTATTCTTCTAAAGTAAATCACTTCATTTGTAAATAAAAGAATAACTCAGCTCTTACTGCTGTGAGAATTAGGTGATTTAATTAGTCTAAGGTTCTTAGCACAATGCCTGAAAAGTTGTAAGATATGTTTAAATATTAGATATTTTATCCTTTTTTTTTAACAGGGATACAATAAAATAGGAGTAGAGAGGTAAGGATTAAGATCATGTTTCAGATCACTGAAATTTTACTGAGGAATTCTGTAGGAATAATGTCTGTGGGAAGTGAAAGAAGCAGGTGGAAAAGGGAGAAGTTGAGCTGCAGTGCTGTCCCAACAAAGTCCTCAGTCAGTTCTAAGGCAAACTCTGGAGCTGGGATGGCCCATCAAAGTAATTCCAGTTAAGGCAAAGGACCAGAACTTTATGCTTTCACTAGAGTAGGCACTGAGTACAGATTGACCCCAAAATGGAGTATATCCTTGGTTCATATGACACTTTTAAGTTGAGGACAATTCTCAAATATGGACTCAGCCAAACCCCTCCAGTCAAAAACACTTCTAGTAGCTTGAGAATAAAGTCTAGTCTTAAAGGAGGATCTGGGTGGTGTCCCACAGCATCAACACTATTGCAAATTGTCTAAATCTTTCACCAAAAAATGAGCAATGGTAAAGCAGTGCTCAGGTCAAAGGAAAATAACCTTAAACCACAAACATGTTGACGCACATGTGCATCTACATGTCTATCTCTTGCAATTTTACTTATGTGTATTTGCTTGGTAAATTTCATTCAACTTCATTTTAGGCAGGTGAAGTCACTACGAACTGAACCTTACTCGAGACAATTTTAATAAAGTTTCATTGTATTCCCATTACAAATTATAATATTTAGCAGACAATGAGCAAAACGAGAATACTTCATCCTGGTTAGAGGAGGGAACTTTCTGGAGAAGGTTACATTTTAGAAGAAGTAAAGTGGAGTTTGTAGAGGTGTAGACATTCTTAACATAGATGTAAATCGAGTGAATTTTAGAAATTCTAAGATGGATAATCAGGCACATGGGAGAGTGAGTCAGTTTGCTTCAGTAGCTATTTTAAGAAAGCCTGATTAAGAGATTTAAACTAAAAGTTTTCTTCTCGTGACTAAGGTAATGAGAGTTTTCAACAGAAATGCAAAAATACTTATCATGATAGAAATAGTATTCAGACAAAAGATATATGACTATAACATACTCACTATGTTGAGTATGATGAGAGCGAGAGCAGCAGCATTCCATTAGACAATGACCAATACATAAGATATGGATATACTCAAAAGAAAAGTTGTTTATATTTATATTCAGTCTAACAGTGAAGGATATTAAGAGATGTCAAAATTGTTTAACTTCACTCTGGAAAAAATACAGTTGGGACTGAAACATTCTCAATTCAAAGAGAAATAAAGCTGAGATAAGAGATTAAAGTAAGAAACAGCTTCTTGTTATCTTTATGTCTAAATAGCTGTATTTGGTTTTGCATTGAATTAAAAGGGGAAAAAGCAGGATACATTAATGGAGTTCAAATACTGGAAAATACAGCAATTTGTTAGGATGCACAGAGTCATTTTAAAATTTCATAAACAGAAGTAGATTTTAAATCCTACCAGGCAAAAGGATTTTAACCTACTTTTAACTGAAGAACTACTCCAAATGAAATATTTTTGAGTACTTCTTGTATATAAAAAAAAGATAAAAGTACAATTGTCTTGAAGTAGGAGCAGACACTCTAAGGACCCACCCATGAAATTCATCTTCCCATCCTTGTAATAAAATGTTATAACCTCTGTTTTAGTTAATTTGTCTTCTGTTTATGTATAAAGATACAGGAAATCAGGAAAACAAACCAATTTTTCCAAGGTCAAATATCAAATGCATGGCAGAGCCAAGACTAAGACACAGGTACTAAATTCTTTCTGTAGCACTTGCCTTCTTATAAAATGTTTTACAGAGATAAGATTTTACTGTCATTGAAATATTGACCATATGGAAAATTGATACAATTTTTAAACAGGTAATTACTGGTAAAATAAAGTCTTTAAATAGTCTTCACATTTTCTAATAACATTTACATTTGTCAGCAACTATATACCAAAAACATTCAAAATACCTTTCACCCAGAAATTCCGCTTTTTACAATGAACCCTAAAGTATATATAATACAACTTTATAGAGATTTAAGCACAATGATGTCCAAGGCATTCCACGTGAGACTTGTTTTCATGTCTGTAATTAAGAACGTGAATTCCACTGAGACTTGTTTTCATGTCTGTAATTAGGAACGTGAATATAACTAAATGCATTCTTAAAATCTAATACTATCAATAACTAAAAGATATCTAGAAAATCCCCAATTATTTAGTTAACAAACAACCCACTTCTAAATAAGTCAGACACTTCTCCATAAAAAACATACACATGATCAATAATCACATGAGAAAAAGGTTTATCATTGCTTATCAGGAAATGCAAATCAAAACCACAATGAGATACCATCTTACACCAGTAAGCACTGGCCAGGGTGTGAAGAAAAAGGAACTCTCAAACACTGTTGATGGGTTTATAAACTAGCTCAGTCCCTCTGGAAAATAGTATGGTGGTTTCTCAAAATATTAAAAACAGATCTATCATCTATTCCACTCCCGGGTATCTACCCAAACAATGCATAGCCACTAATTCAAAGGGGTATAAGCACTCCTATGTTTACTGCAGCCCTATTTTCAATAACCAAGTTACAAAAAAAACCTAGTTGTCGAGGGGCAGAGAGTGAATCAGGAAATGGCAGTATATATGCAATGGAATATTATTCAGCTAAAAAAAAAAAAGAGATGAACTCTCACCATTTGTGTTGACATAGATGGAACTGGCAAGGATAATGCTAAGCAAAGAAACTTAGAATGATAAAGACAAATACGAGAGGTGTCACTTATATATGGAATATAGAGAAATGAAACAAACCCTTAAAAATCTGACTGTGAGATGGAGGCAACCAGAGAGGAAGGTCCTAAGGTAGGAGTGAGGGAAGAGGCCCATTAGTGCATTGTGGAAGATGATCAGGGTTTTGGTGGTGGATATGGTGCAGCAACATACATTTGTAGAGGTTTGAGCCTATTACCCCTAAAATAAACGCAATAATGTAAACCAACTTTACCTCAATAAATAGTAAGTCAAAGACAAAAGAGGGATTCACAAAGGAAATTACAAGAGATTTTTAATTTCATAAAAATCAAGAAAACACTGTCAAAATTTGTGATCTGAAGCAACAGCAACACTTAAAGGAATATACTTAGCATTAAAATGCTTCTGTTGGAAAAGAAGTTTCAAATAAATGATCTAAGAATATACCTTTAAAAAGAAGGAAAAGGGCAAATTACAACCAAAGTAAGCAGAAGGAATAAAATAGTAAAAAGTAAAAAAAAAAAAACCCTGAAAACAGAAAAATCAATTAAAAACAATATAACTAATTGTTTGGGAGGGAAATTGTAATCTTTTAATCAAACTGACTAACAGTAAAAGAAGAATTCAAAGGGGGAGGCATTAAAATAGACACTACAGATACTTAAAGACAATAACTATAAAATCTCAAGTAACAGATAATAGGAATAATCCAATATCCATTAATTAAAATTTTCCAAAAAGAACACTCCATAACCACATGATTATATGGAAAAATTATCCTGACTATTTCTGAAAGAAATAATATAATGCAAATTTGACACATCCTCTTATAAAACATAAATGAAGAAGGAACTGGCCCAATTTACTTTCCAGGATCAGAAATAACCCAATATCAAAACCAAGGAAAGGCAACACAACAATGGAGAAGGAATGGGAACTATAAACTAACAATCCTCAAGAATACACAGACAAAAAGCCTGGGGAAAAAACCCAGTAAAATAAATCAGGCAATATGCAAAAATTACAATGCATCATGACCTAATGGGTTTATTTTTTAAATGCTCAACTTGTTCAACATTTGAAAAGCAATTCATGCAACATAATAATGGAACAAAGAAAAAAAAAACACAACATCTCAAGAGACCCAGAAAATTGACAGCATTCATTGTTGATTCGTAATTTTTAAAACTTTCAAAAAACTAGGAATGAAGGCCATCTACCAAAAAAAAAAAAAAAAAAAAAGCCTACAACATTCTAACATCACACTTATTAATGAAAAACAATGTTTTCCCCTAAAAAAAGAAAATGCAATGATGTCTATTTCCTATTCATCATCATACCAGATGTCCAAGACTGTGCAATAGACAATTAAAAGAAATAAAATGAATACAGATTGGAAAGAAATAGGGCTGTCTCTATTCGTGGAAAACAAGAGTGTATAGATTTTTTAAATCTAATGTTTAAAAGCTACTAGAACTGTGATTTATCAAGTTTTCACACACAAAGTCTATATACAAAAATGTATAGTATTTCTGTATACTATCAATGAACAACTGAAATTTAAAATTAACATTTATAATAACACCAAGACAATAACATTATAAATTTTGATATGAGAGATCTGGCTGTGCTTTTCTTTTGGTTTCTCTCTTGAGTCTTGTTTTCTCATAGCATTATGTGTTAGGAGCTGGTTTATGATCTATTTTCTAACTTGGGGGTTGGTCTTTTTGGCCTAAGGTGGTCTTCTTTTCTATTCTGTTCTATGGGTAGGAAATTAAAATTCTGGGTTCTTGCCATTCTCTCATTATTCTAGTCTTGAGGAAAAGAACTGCCACCTTGAAACTCTATCTTTTGTTGTTTTAAAAAGTCTAAAGCAACTACTAAAGAAATCCTGGAAGCCAAGAGCCAAATGTGTGGGTATAGGAAATGTTATCACAGCTTCAGAAAAATGAAAGCTTATCTGATTACTGTTCATATGTATTGAGTCTTTTCTTTTTGTTGTCTTATGCGAGGAGTGAACTACTTTGGATTGTCTAATGAACTTTTTTTAGTAATAAAAAAAAAAAGAGCTTAATGGCTGGATGAGTTGCTATTAAGACTTACAAATTGCTTATCAGTACTACAGGAAAAAAAATCAGAAGGCTCTCAATCTAAATTTCTTATTGAAGAAAGATTAAATTGGTAGGAACAATAATCAATTTAATAATAACATATGGGAATTAATACATATATTAAACTGTTTTTCCTTTGCTAATTAGTCTGATGCTGTTTATTCATCCAGCCTGGGAAGAACACAGAGGGTTATGGATGATTTCATTTGTGCCTCAATGATCTTTTCAAAAAATGGTATTTAAACAATTAGCTCCACATATTAACCCAAAAAAAAGTGAATTTATTGCTCTATCGATCCATACCTCACAGTGTACTAATATTAACTGAAAATGTATCACTGATCTAAATGAGAAAACTGAAACTATAAAACTCCCAGAAGAAAACATAGAAAGGAATCTTTGTGCCTTTGGGTTAGACAAAAAATTCTTAGCTACATTACCAAAAGCATAATCCATAAAAGAAAAAGTGATTAATAAAAGGGCACTAACAAAACTAGGAATATCTGCTCCTGGGAAAGATACTGAAAAGGGACCGAAAAAGTAAGTCATAAATGGCAAGAAAATATTTGCAAATCACGTAGTTGTTAAAGTGCATAAAAACAGGAAAATAAGTGGCCCATTTTAGGAAAAGGGCAAAAAAAATGAATATACATTTCACAAAATAAGACATAGAGATGGTAAGTAAACATACAAAAAGATGTTTAAGATTACTAGTCATTCTAAAAATATAAATTACAGCCCAATGAGATCTTACTAACAAAAGGATGGCTACATTTGAAAATAAATTTTAAAAGTAGGAAGATTAACTGCTGGTAACAATGCAGAGCAATGGGAATATTGATAAACTGATTGTGAGAATTCAAAATTGCATAGCCCCTTTGGAAATATTTACAATATCTTATCAAGTTTATTGTAAAGTTAGACACTTGCCATATGACACAAAAACCTCACATTTAGTGAATTTATAAACAAGGGTACATCCCTATATTAGTCATAAAAAGAAATGAGCTGCTGAAACATACAAATACATGGATGAACCTCAAATGCATTATGCAGAGTGTAAGACGACTAAAAGGACTATATAGTGTATGATTCCATTTATAGAACATTCTGGAAAAGGGAAAATTATTAAGACAGAAACAGATCAGTTGTTGCCAAACTACAAAAGGGGGATTTGGCTACATAGGAGGATTTTGAAAGGGGATAGAACTGTTCCGTACCTTGACATTGATGGTGTACATGTTTGTCAAATTCCACAGAATTGTACACTACAACAGGTGAAATTTACTACATGTAAATTATTCCCCAATTTTGAAAAATGAAATAAAAATATACATCCATGTGATAAAACCACGCTAGAACAGAAAATGATAAAATCTGGATTACTAGTTATCTCTAAGGAAGAGAAAATAGGAAAAAACAGGAAAGGAATAGGAACATACAGGCAGCAGTCTAGGTCCTAACTGGATGATAGATTCACTTCTTTTCTTATTATACTTTGTTACCTATATATTTGTAATACATATTATCTTTTACATTTGTCAATCATTACATAATTTTAATAGAAAACAAAAGGAAGTATCCTTTAATTGAAAAACCAAAAACAAAGGAGATCCATTATTAAAATGAAAAAAAACAAGTGAAGAACAGCTAGCTCATAATGTAAGGTGTAAAAATGTTAGGAGGCACCTTTTAAATGTTTAGGATATATTTCAGTGACATATTTAACTATCTTTCTTTCTATAGAACACATTTATGTATTATATTGGTTTTTAATGACATAATATTTTACTATAACCCACTAATTTAGAAAGCATTAATCCCTGAAAACCAAACATCCCTTTTCCTATTTAAATTTCATCACTTATTTTGAACTTTAACAAATCCAGCCCAATTTCAATATCATGTACTACTCTAGCTTCCATAAAACTTGACAGTCTTCCTCTGAAGTATGTACGTGAATCACATATGAAATGTTCAATATCTTTACACAGCCACACCAACTGAAGAATTATAATTCACTGATCGTGTGTATATTTTAAAAGAATCCTGCTCATTCTTGCAAAAACTCATACTGCAAAGTCTTTGGCTAAATATTTCATATACCTTTTAGTAAGGGTAATATAAATGTGAATCACTTTGTCCTTAATTGTCAATAACATATAACTGCTAAAGATATACAGGCAATTGACATACTGCTCTTCCACATGCTGCTCAGAGGGTTAGAAAAGCAGCTGTCTCCCTGATACTAGTGATCAGACCAAGTGAGCTATCAGGCTAGACAAGCACAGATTCCATTATCTTCTCAGCCTTCACCCTAACCTCATCATCCTCCTAAAAAGGGCTGTTGGACAGGGGTCCAGCAAGTACTCCATTCCAAGTTTTCTGTGAATTCTCAATGAGCTCACATCCACCACACTCCACCATGTATCCTAATAGAAAGAACTGGTCTACAGCTTTCATCTGCAGACATTAAATCAAACAAGGATTTTTTAAATCTATGAAAATCTTCCCTCCTTCCTTTTGCCAACACTACACCCTACTGTGATGCATATATATTTTCAAAGCTTTGCAGGCAATCTTTCCAATTTTTACTATGGACTAAAATCCATCTGAGTTAAAATCATTCAAGACTTTATGCACGATGGGGAAAAGGGATTGTGCAAATTAATGTATTCATTCCAGATTGTATTTAGCTAACATCTTTCTTCATCAGAGCCTAACAGCTCAGGAGTTGCAAAATTATTACATCAGTTTAACTGTAATGCTTTGTTCACTTAAAAAATAAATCTTTAGGCTATGGTATCACCCCACCTTAAAATACTATTATAGTTTCCTAGTGTCTACATAGTCAAAGGGACTGTATAGTATTATTCAATCTCTTTGACTCTTCAGAGATCTGCATACCCCACCAATCTCTATTACCTCAGGAATTATGATTGGATTTAACTTTCTGCTCATTGAATTAGTGTCAGCTATCATTCTTAGTGTGCATTTGTTAAATTCAGTCTCTCCTATAGGAGAATGCCAGGCAGAGAAACGATAAGTGTATTAAATAGCGAGAGACAGAACTCTGTAGAAATTGGGACTTAGAATCACTGTGCAGATAAAGAGAACTAAGTTCATGTAGCTGCTTCGTTTCTTTCAAGGAGGATACAATCACAGCAGGAAGTGTAAGCCTTTATAGTCAGCCTTCCAGAGTGTAAGGAATACTAAGTGACTCAGCACTTTCTTTTCTCTAAGGTGAAGAGGTGGTGGGTTGTATTGGGTTTTTGTTATTGTTGTTGTTGAGGTTGTTTTTAAGTCAATGTTAGTGCAACCGGGAAAGCAATCATATGGAAAATCCTAAAAATTCAGATCCTTTGTTAATCCTCAAAAAAAAAAAAAATTATTGCAAAGGCAGTCACTGTGAACACTTCCCTCCAGCAAAGCGCAGCATCTTCAACTGCTGGGTCAGAAATGAGGCAGTCCTGTGCTGCTCAGCCACATGGCTCACAATATGGAGCCACTCCTGATGTGCAAAGGTCCACAAGGCAGGCTAGAGTGCATATTCATCATGCTCTCACAAGAAAGCCAGTTTCTATTCCAGGGCTATATTACAAATAAACAAACAAAAAGCTTAGAAAACATGGCAAATGAATAATCAAAATACCAAAAATCAGCCGAAAGAAAACAAAGTAAAAAAGGAGAACACCAAATAAGGTTTAATAGGAAAAAATCTAAATCAATACACCTGATAAAAAATATCCCACAAAACCTATCCACCCTCCCCAGAAGGGAGAATTGGCTGATTTAAGAGGTGTCCAAGCTGGACAGATCCACAAGAGTCAAAGATAGGATGAAATGTGAAGGAGTGACCAAACACACACACAAGTTATCCTGTATGCTTAGGGCCTAAACAGAATCAAGGAGTCCAGAACATAAATTAAACAATATACCTAAATGAAATTTAATGTAGACTGCCTTTCATTTCATTTTCCTTTTAGCTTGGTTTTCTAAAGAATTGGTTCCTTGGGGTGAAATCGTATGTGTTTTAGCTTCAGGGAATGAAAGAGATTTTGGCATCCTAATATAATGTTCCTCTCACATTTTTCTCTGCAGTATTCCTTAATACAGCAAAACAGTTTGAACCTTTAAAAAAAAGAAAGAAAGAAAAACCTAGAAAGGGCTCCAAGATCAGATTTCTAGAAAAATGTAAAAAGCACACTGCTAACAAGTAAGCGCAGAAAACAACTTATTAGGAACTGTGGGGAGGAGGAGCAAGGATGGGAAGGAGCATCAGAGACTTGAGAAATAATCAAAGATAGTGGGCAGGGATAAGCCAGTTCTGCTAAAACTGTCGGTGTCTTTTTTTTCCTTCCACTCTCTGCTAGGATGAGTATAAGAATGAACAGTGTGCCAAAGAACCTAAAGGAGCTAACTGTATTTCATGACGAAAAAAATCAGAGTTAGAAAACACACACATAAATGAATAATGGATAAATAATATCATTACTTAGAAAAATAATCTAAATTTAACAAAATGACATTATTTTCCATTTATCAAAGTAGCAGTGATTACTACAAAGATAGGAACCAGCATCTTGATAAATGTCTGGTGGGAGGAAAAATTGGTGTGACTCCATTAAAAAGCAGCATGTCAATAAGTATCCAGAAACTTAAAACACTTTAACCTAATAATGTTCTTCTGGACAAAATCTTGAAAACTAGAAAAAAACTTCATTCAAAAAGATGTCTAGTCCATTATTTACTCTGAATGGAACTGTGTAAGAAAATAGAGGAATCATTAAATATGCCCATGCTGTTTGTAGTACATTCTGTAGTCATGGAAACATTCATGCAGACCATAATATAGAAAATGTTTATAATAAAATGTTATATAAAGCAAGAGGATAAAAACTTTATTTTTTGTAGTATGTCTCTAAGTCTTTATTCTCTTTCATATTTTTAATTTTCTATAATAAGTGTAATAAATTTTATAACAAAAAAGACTGAGCTAAGGAGCAATGTTAAGAGTAAAACTTTAATTAAGATGGGGAATAAGATGATAGTCATAGTCATAAATGTGAGCTCATCAATCATATATTTCTGCCTGATTTTAAAAAATGAATTTGCACAGTCAATGCATAAAATCTGATGTCAGATAAAGGCAAAGCTGCTTATATGACAGCATTTTGCTGTGAAGCAAGCGTGCAGGCAGGCTTCCCATACAAAATCCACCCACCATACCTAAGATGGAAACATTTATCTAGGAAGATTAAGAACACAGTCAGTTAAGGAAATAAAATCAATGATTATAGGAATAATAGTTAAACTTTTTAAATTCACATACATAAAGATTAAGAGCTGACTGTAGTGTAAGTAGGAATTTCCTCCTTTAACTTACCCTTCGAAACGATTTAGTATATAGCACATGTGATCTATTAGGCATTTTTAGCTCATTAAATTCTTAAATTTTATCTTTTACAAGGCGTTAACAGGTTAAAAAACTGAGACTTACATTTAATAATTTGGCCAACTTTACAGTGAGTTCTTAGGCTAGAGAATCTATCATTTTCTGGCCCTAAAACTGGAAAGATAAGGGTAAAGGAGTAGGACTTGAATGTCATCTCCACAACCTAAGGTACAGACAGTTGAAAACTGGAGAAACACTGCCAATCCCTCAAGCTCCGAATAAGACAAAAGTAAAAATGTTTAAGCCTTGTATGCTAGATATACAAACCCAAAAAACATATAGCTGCTGGTCTACAAATTTTTATAGAATGAAATATCAGCACATATTTACTTGAAACAGAATTCTGCTGTGTAGCTGCATATTAAAATTAGTGTTTTATAAATAGTTCTTTATGTTGGCAATTCCTTTCCCAGCATAGTCATGGAAGTTCTTGTTTCTTGGCTACAGAGGCAAAACAAAGTCAGAATCCTGTAGGCAAATGTGAACAGCTTTCTTTTGTATAGAGACAGAAGGGGTCACAGAATGATCAGGGTGGGTGGAGAAAGTGTACAGAGAGCACACACCAGCACAGCTTTATACCACCCCCATGCGATAACACTGGATCCTCTGCTTGGTTTCATGCTCTCCTAGCATCATCTTTAAATTCTTAAACTTCTCTTTAAACTTTGATATTTTAAGTGAAGTCCACTGGAACAATCAAGCATGTCCATAAGCAGAGGAGAAAGGTGCTAACGGGGTGTCCACATTTTTTGTCACCCTTTCATATGTGGAGTTCAGATGCCCCAGGAGCCCAGATGTGACAGCTCCATATTGTATGAGAATTTATGAAGACTTAAGTGAATACTCAGTAGTAGTGTCATATCTATGACTGAGTGAGCACAGGCACTGACAGCCTCAAGATGTCATAATTCCTATTCAAACTAGAAATTCAGAGAAAAGGCAATGGTGTTTCAAAAAACACCAATAGCCAACAGACCATTTATACCCTTTCTTACTGGTGTTACTGCTTATATTATCCAAACTCTTCTGCTGAAGATGACACAGAAAGAAAGAAAAAGATAAGGCAAACCATAATTCCTTTTCCTTTCCATCCTTCTCAAAGTTTGAGAGTATTGGAAGAATGTATACATATCAAGAAGTGAAATAAAAATAGTTGAATAATTTTTGTGCTGGGTTTCCTATACTCTAGTAAGAAGGAAATACATATGCATAAATAAGCTAAAAGCACAAAATTGCAGGTTTCCCTGGTGACATAGGGGTTAAAGTCTCAACATTATAAAGCTATTTGCAGCCACTGTGTAATGAATTTGATCCCAAGCCAGGGAGCTAACCCACATGGCACAGCAGACCTCTCCTGTCTCGCCCGCTGCTCCCCTAAGCGGTGTATTTCAGTAGATCTGCCTGTTCTGCTCCCCACTGTTTCTGGTGAATCCTCTCAGCCCCCGCACCTCTGGCCTACACCCCAGTTCTGGTATGCATAAATAAATCTTTTTAAAAAAACACAAATTGCTTAATTTGGTGATTCCACATGAGTTAAATGCTCTCAAATGGCATTCAAAACTTGTATGACACAATATGTAGGTAAGTGAAAAAATTTATGCTAATAATTTAAAATTTTTATTCCATAGGATGGCGTGTAATAGTACAATGATGAGAAAGAGACCATGGAAAAATAGAAAAGTTTTATGTCTTAGTGTTTTTAACAGACTTTATTCCTGCTTTATGAATTTTTTTTCTCACAAATTATGCAGCTGGTCCTTTCTTACACTAAAGCAGTATTGTTTTAAAATGCCTGGAATCACATATTAGGAAAAGAAGAAAACCACTTGGGGGTACATCCTTAAAGATGGTTCTGTTTAAAGCAAAACTGTTCCAGTCCTAATGGCCTATGCTTTAGCAAATAGAATACAGATTCACAGTAGCAAGAGTTCACTTATTTGTTTTCTTAGACATGCCTTAAAACACAAATAGCCTTTGAGATTTTGAAGCAAAGGACAAGTGCTTTATCATGGCAAAGGTCATTTAAAATTCATACTCTGTCCTATAAAGTATAAGCCAACCCTTGCAGTCTGGCACTCTAATGTCTTCCCTAAAGTTAATTAATGGGCCTGCTACTTCTCTTCCATTATCTTGGTCATTGATGAAGATGTTAAATAGATTGGTCTTGGACTGACCCCTTGAAAAACGAGTACCAGTAATGTCAACCCAAGCTAATGTAGCTTAGAAGTCCTTTTTAAGCACAACACTCTTACAATCTAAGCAATTACTTAACAAGAGTATCTCTCCATTTGTAGACTGCATGTCATGCAAAAACATAAAGTCTTACTAAGTCAAGATAAATTACAACTGATGTCTTCACTCAGTTATCATCCCTCCTCTTCACCCACTCCCACACTGTCTATTATGCCCACCTGCCTTTTCTCACAATGAAATTAGATCCATTTGCCTTAGCTCAGAAAAAAAACAAATGTGTCTCAATGGTCTGACTTGTTTCACTCTTGATTAAAATTTGAAAAAAAACCTGAGGCACAGTATCTACCTTTGCAGAAGGGAGAATGTTAAGAGAGAAAAAATCACATCACCTACTTCTGAACTTTTGATCCATTCTCCATTCTCCTTGGTTTCTTCAAATTTCCCTCCAAATTCTTTATGCTCATCTTTCTTTATTCATGTGTCTTCGCCCACTATTCTTTATATAGATTAAAAGAACACATCATCCTCTGCCAAGGTCCATATCAAAAGGTCTATATAAAAATAGGGAAATAATATATTTAATTTATATCACTTTATTTTTATGTAAAAATGTATTTGTCAGATAACATACTCATTGTAAATAATTTTTTGTTCTTTCCTTATGAAATGGATAACATGAGACAGAATTTTCTAAAGAAAAAGTAAAAAATCTTTACAAATAATGTACAATTAATGATTTCAGTATAGTTAAAACAGGACACCCAAGCTGCTTCAGTTCTAATCATTTTTTAAGTCATCATTAATTTGTTAAGACTCTAAGGATGTACTTTATAAAAATTCCCATTACCCAATGTAGTTCAGCTATCTAACTAAATGGTAAACTTTACTAATTCATCTATGACTAGTATATTGAAGAACTCCCTTGTCATACTTCTAAAAATATAGTTGCTATTATTACAGCAATATCATCCGTTAACTCTTTGTAAAGCCTCAGTTATTCCCTCAACAACACCCTCTTCTCCAACATTCTAATTTAAATAGATCTGGCTTCCATTTGGTTGAATGCAGGCACTAGAACAAGGAACCGTTGTTTAATTAGTAAATAACATGTAAGAAAAAACATGAATCTGCTGCTTGTTGAATTCTTTTTATAAGTTTTATTTTTCTGTATCATCATAGATGATCATGGGTATATGATAACAATAACTAGTCATTCTAGACCTGACAGATGAACTCCTGGACAAAAATTTAATAAAAGCCTAGCTTCCTGCCTTCCAAAGATTTTTCACTATAAGCATAGTGATACCATCTTTCCTTTGACTGTTGTGAATAAGCTGAGAAAATGGCACATTACTAAGATAGTATCCACATATTCCCTGTGATAATGTCTCAAAAATGAAATTAAATCTGTCAACAGTAGCAGCATATAGTGCCCCTTTTCCATCCACTAAATCCCCAAACTTTTTCTTTAGTTAAGTCATTATTAAGAGAACAATGTAGAGGACAATATTTCAAATGGATAAATTACCAGATAGGAGTATCCTCTCTCAGTTCTAATATTCTGTTGTGTTGGTGAATTTCCTCTCTGGGATATTAGAGAAATATTTGTATGACCTTATCTTCTAAATAGGGTTACAGGTTTTTGTGTTTGTGCAGTCATGTGTAATTGTTCATTAAAAAAGGCTGAAGAATCCCAGAACCCCATAATTGATATCTATGCCTCCTCCTATAAACTAGAATTCAAGGTACAAGAAGCAACACCAAATTATTATCATCTTCTTTTCAAAGAAAAATAGTAATCAATTTTTTTAACTCTTGAAAATCTAAATCCTTCAAGTATCTTAAATTGTTGAAATGTAAAGTGAATACATTAAATATAGGAACTAATGGGAACTTTTATAGCTCATGCATTATACAAGCTTCAAACTCTAACACGTTTTCTTTTTCCTTAGGGTTCACCATTACCTCTCAATTGTTTCATTTGACTTGTGCTATTATTGAAAAAAAATTTAAACAAAAATATTAATCTTAGAAGTGAAAGTGTGATCTAGATCAGTACCATTCAATAGAACCTTCTGTGGTGATAGAAATGTTCTCTATAAATGCTGCCCAATACAGCACCCACTGTCCACCTGTAGCTAGCAAGCAATTTAAATGTGGCAAGTACAATTCAGAAGTTGATTTTCTAAATGTATTTGGTTTTAATCAATTTGAATTAAATAGCCTCAGGTGGCTAGGAGTTCCTGGATTAGCACAAATCTAGGTCAACCTTTAGGGAGTTGGACCAGTCCACAACATCCCTCCAACGCATCTGCATCCAAATGATCATTAGTTCCGAATTCCACTTTAAGTTTTATTAAATATAAAACTAAGCAAAATTGGTATCTGATCTCCATGTAATTCCAATTGTGTGTGTGTAAGAGAGTTGAACATTTCTATTTGCTCATATTTGTATTTCAAATAATAGGGCTAGAAGAAGAATAAGCTTGTGCCTATTCCTCACCCAAAAAGCTTAACACAGGGGCCTCCCTGGTGGCGCAGTGGGTTAAGCAACGCACTGTGAAGTAAACCGCAGCCACTGCAGCACGAGTTCGATCCCTGCTGCCAGGTAGGCAGGGGACCCACATGGCGCAGCAGACCTCTCCTGTCTCGCCTGCTGCTCCCCTCAGCAGTGTACTTCCGTTGATCTGCCTGTTTTGCTCCCAGCTCTCTGTGGTGAATCCTCTCACCCCCCACACCTCTGGCCTGTACCCCAGTGCTTGTATGCATAAATAAAATAAATCTTTAAAAAAAAAAAAGCTTAACACAAACAAATATAATACAAAGCAATATGTGATTATGTATTAATATCTGTGAGTGCTGAAAGACAGCAGGAGAAATACTGTGGAACCTTTTTTCTAACTCTAAACAAAATGGCTTCCCAAAAAGGGTAATAAGAAACTTAAATTTCACCACGTGCAAAATTACCCTCTATTCTCTGAAGAGGACTTTTTACTTATCAAAAAAAAAAAAAAAAACCTGCATGGCCATTTTAATAGAAATACATTATCAAGAAAAAGTCCACCAATAACCAGGTGATTGATTAATAGCAAATCATTAACTTCTGAGAACAGCATTTCAAATGTTTTTTTTTTGGTTAAATCATGATAAAATCATATTTTTAAATTTAACTTCAAATATAATCCGAAGGGTAGAAATATCTGAAAATGCTTTTGAAATTAAATGTGTAATATAAATACAGTGTACTGTTTTAGGGAGTAAGACCTAGCAAGAAAACAATAACACACACTACAAAGCAAAACTATTTGGCCACTGGCTAAATTTTCTGAATCCTAAAGAAAAAGAATGTATCACAAAATTAAGAAGTCACCTAGGCAAGAAAGTACACAATACCTTAGATGACCAACCAGACAAACATCTTTCTCCTAAGCAATAAAAAAGCAGCCCAGGTATTAATGAAGATCTGGCAGCTTGTCTGCACAGGCTTCTCAAAGACACAGACAACCTTCAGAAAGAAGATACAAGCTGTCAGGTTCGTCCAGCTATAATTGGAGTATATATTGACTTTGGTCAGTTTAGCAAAAAGAATATCAACTTACAAAGTGCTAGCTAGCTATGATGGAGATGTGATAACAGAAGATCATTGTTAAGATGTCTGCCACTTTCAAAAAGATTTGTCTTCAGATGTTAACAGGAATTTTAAATTGTTGCAACGACTGCATGTCAACATGAGCTACTTCTTGTTTACTGAACATAGGTTTATATTAATTTGAGCATAGTCTGTCATTTAATTCAATTAAAATTAAATGGCAATAAACATATAAATCACTGGAGTCTAAAATAATCTCATTTTCAAGTGAAAATAAGCTAAGAAGAAATTATATCTGGCCATCAAATTTATTTTTCTGTTGAAATATACATATTTTTTTAATGCATGCAAACACTGGGGTAATAGAGATATGGAGGTGGTGAGTGATTCACCAGAGACAGAGTGGAGAGCAGAACAGGTGGACAGACTGAAATACATTGTTGAGGGGAGCAGCAGGTGAGGCAGAAGAGGTCTGCTGCACCATGTGGGTCACCTCCCTGGTAGGGGATCAAACTTGGGCTGCAGCGGCATCATAATGCGGTGCTTTATCCCTTGCTCCACCAGGGAGGCCCCTGAAATATTTTTTTTCAAAACCAAAAATCTTTTCTTTCAGAAGCTAAGTACAATGAAGTTCTACCTCTCACTCATGTATCAATCTAGTACAGGTCCCTGCCTGGCAAGCGGCCATGGTAAGCATCTTGTTTCAAGGATCTGGGAGCTTTCAGTTTGTTGCTTTGTTGTATCACAGAGGGTATTGGCACCCTCTATCTTTTTGTTGCTGTTGTTGCTCTAATTTTATTTTTTTTCTCATTAGATTTATTTAATTGTATTTGACAACATTTGTAGTCCCCAGGGAGTTCCCACCACCATTTCACCAGTACACCATCACCTCAGACCCTTAAAATAGAAAACTCAAATAGAATCACTAAGAGATTCTTAACACCATATAAAATGACTACTGTTTCTTTGATGTGTGTGTGTGTTGTATACTGTTTAGGGTTAAATATATAATTTTATTTAGTAAATATCTATATTGCTTAAATTAAAGCAAATAATTTCACAAAGAATACCTATTTCAGAAGCATGGAAGACCATAAATAAAGGATACATATGGCAGCATGAAGTTAATAATGCCTTAATTTGACAGGCTCTAAAACTGAAAATAAACATTAATTTTTCACTTAAAGGAGAAAACA
The DNA here is from genome assembly GCA_019455555.1 of Galemys pyrenaicus. Classification (NCBI taxonomy): domain Eukaryota; kingdom Metazoa; phylum Chordata; class Mammalia; order Eulipotyphla; family Talpidae; genus Galemys; species Galemys pyrenaicus. The sequence goes on along the minus strand of JAGFMF010012185.1, from coordinate 1,746,788 downwards.
TTGTACAATAGCCTGAAATTCAAAGCCTACAATTAACATGAAAACTTGATCAGGCTTAGTTATCTGAAGGAGAGTTTGTACACTTTGCTGATTTACTAACAGGAAAACTGAGTTTAAAGATTCTGTTCCTCACAGTCATTTTGCTATGATTTTATTTAAAGTAACTCTGAAAACAGTAATGGAAACTACACTCTCCCTATCACATAAGCAAAACTATCTTCAGCCCAGCATTTAGAACCACCACTCTCCCTCGGTCTGGCTCCTAGTTCATGAGATGACATTTTATATGCCAGAATGAATTAGAAAATCCATTTCAGCCCTACTGAATTGGACTATTGTCTTCACTAAGATTTTATGAAATAGCTTCAATAACAAAACGCAACTAAAATATTTTAATCACATTATTACAATCACCTTACCCTCACTAGAAAATATTTAGTATATTTAATTTCTTTTCATTCTAAGCATTTAAACTTAGTCAACCATATAGTGTTCACCATTAAAATTCTACTAATGCTAAAAGGGACACAATACTTCTTCACTTTAGGTTCCATGTGACTAGCGACTTGGCACTTGATGGCTCCAGGGGAACCACTAATGAGCTACAAAGCCTTTACACCTCTGGGTCAGGAGTTTGGATTAGACCTAGGTTGGCAATGACAGAAAGTCGTTACCATCTCATGATAGTTCAATGGTTTATGTGAAGGGAATTCATTGTTTCAGGCCACTTTCTAATGAACAAGCATCCGCCTCACAAAAAGTCACCAAAGCTTTTGACAGTAATTGGCAGAGACCTAGAGAATGAAAATTTTAACCAAGAAGTATGTTCCCTCCATGCTGACTACCACATCCATGTTAGGGGTTTTGTTATGTTTTGTTTCTTTCCTTTTTTTTTTTTAAGATGTATTTTTTATTTATTTAGTCATACAAGAGCTGGGTTGTAAGCCTGAGGCTCAGAGGCAGTGAGAAGATTCACCAGAGACAGAGTGGGGAGCAGAACAGGTAAATCTACTGAAATAAACTGTTAAGGGGAGCAGCAGGTGAAAAATGATAGGTCTACAGTGCCATGTGGGTCAGCTGCCTGGCTAGGGATCGAACTCATGCTGCAGTGTCTGGCCATAGCTTAATAGCACAAAACTTAACCCCTACAACACCAGGAGACCTGCTTTGTTTCTTAATAGAGAAAGACACAATGCTTTGCAGGTATGTCTGTATGGCTAGGAAAGAGAGAAAATGAGAAAAATTGAAGGGAAGGAGCCATGCAGAAAGAATTTGTACATACAGTATGAAGGTATTTAATTTAGGAACAGCAAGAAGCTGTTGATTTGTTTCTCTCCCAATAAAGGCAGTAAAATTTTAATGTTATTTGAAGTCTCTTGATTAGAGTCAAAAAGATAATGATAAATGTCTTAAATTGGTGTTCCCTTAGTAGAAAGTTGACACTACCTTATAATTCTTTAGGAAACCATATTCCTCTATTTTTCCAGGGTAGTTGTCATGCTTGGCCTTATAGGTACATGCTGCTGCTGCTGCTGCTGCTTCTAAACCTGATTACATAAAGTATAAATTTGAGCAAGCAAACATGAAAACACACACACACACACACCCCACTGAAATGTCAGTGTAATCAAATTAGAGCTTTACTTTGTTTTAAATTTACTAAAACTCAAAATGGAATTCAGAATTAGTGATCCTTTGGAGACAAAAACTATGGCAAGACATTACAGAGCAATCCCACACATCTAAAGATTGATTGGTTTATGACTATACCATCTATTAAAGTAGTTACTAGTCACAAAAGGCTATTTAAATTCAAATTAATTAAAACCAATACGACTGCACTGGCCACATCTAAATTGCTTGACAGCCACCACTACCTTATTGGGCAGCACTTACACAGGACACTTCCATCATCACAGAATGGTACAGGTTGTAGTCACATTTTCACCCCACAGGAAAATATTGTTTAAATGATGTATATATACCATTAAGTTGCTTTCAAATGCTTGCAAAACAAAGTCTTACTCAAACTGCTTTAAACCATAAGGTTTGGGCCCTCCCTGGTGGCGCAGTGGGTTAAGCAACGCACTATGAAGCAAACCACACAGCCACTGCAGCACGAGTTCGGTCCCTGCTGCCGGCCTGGGAGGGGGCCTACCTGGCCTGCTGCTCCCCTCAGCAGTGTGTTTCGGTTCATCTGCCTGCTCTGTCCCCTGCTCTGTCCCCTGCTCTGCCCCCTGCTCTGTCTGGTGGAGTCTCTCACCTCCCGGCACCTCTGGCCTGTACCCCAGTGCTTGTATGCATAAATAAGTAAATAAATCTTTAAAAAAATAAAAATAAAAAAACAAACCATAAGGTTTGTAAATATGAATAAAAACCAGAATTAGTCATCAGGATAGGATTAATCTGGTATTTCAATCCTATTTCTCAAGGATACTCTTTACTCTTCCTACGAATTGATTTCATGTTCAACATAAAAATCACTGTGGCAGTTCCCAGCTTCACAGCTATACATTCTAAAATGTAAAGAATAAGAGATCTCTTCTGATCCTTTCTGGGTCAGAAAACTTCATTACTTGAACCTCCAAAAGCCCTGTTACTTTGTACTTAGTTGACACAAATTGGGTTCCATGAACTTCACAAATGAGACATTGACTCTGGCTGCCTATTTAAGCCTATTGTTCCTGAAAGGTATCTGTGAAGAATAAGTAAATTAATAAACTAGGCCCAATGGGCTTTACCCCTTGAGTCAGGGTGTGGTTATCTACATCTAAAACACCAGATGACATGACATGAAAATGTGGAGGTGGGTACCCTGGTAAGAAAGGAAGAGTGATAATGAATGCCTGCTAGGCAAACAGTAGTGTCTATGTTAGGCAGATAAAAGTTTTATCTTATGATTTTTACTCATTTACTAGGACTTCTTTAAAATGTGACAAGTTAGGAGTTAGTGTAACCACCCACTTGCCCCCAAAAGATCCAAGCATAAAAATAAACAGCAGAAACATCTCTATTTTTAAATTATATGAAACTCTGACATTTGTGTGGGTAGGGAAAACTGAGGCAAGTGACAAGGGTTGTGCTACCATGGAAGATAATTAAAATATAATATAAAAAGAAAGATCTTCTAATCTGGGGCAATAAGCAAGAGAGAGGAACCAAGATAACATATGTATGAAAAATGTTCTGTCCCAAGGCAGTTCTTTAATAATTTTTACCGACAACAATCTAATTAGTGTCCTCCAGAGCTAAAAAAAATCTGAGACTACTGAGTTAAGTCCCTGAAGATGGTCAGTGACACAGCCACAACTCAAACCCATTCTATACCCATTACCAAGCATCAGTACATCTGAGTCAAAACCTAAATGCCACTAATTGCCCATGTCAATATATACCAAGGATCAAGACATGGTAAGCAAGTGCTGGGCTGTGTTGGTTAGACAGACTGGATACAAAATTAAAAATACATCAGTGTATGGAAGAAAATCCTAAATGCTCAATCAGTAACTCAAAGAGCTCTACCAGAGTGCAACAAACAATGTGGGGCAAGAGGGGAGAAGGAGAGGAGAAGCAAGTAACTGCAGTAGCAAAATAAACCACAGAGAAGGAAAAGGGAATTACAGCTCTTGGTGAATGATGGGCATCCACATGAATCTAAGAAGGGTTAACAAAGTTTTCAGTGTTCTTTATAAAGCATTTAAATATGTTTAAAGCATGTTATATGTTATATGTTATAAAGCATTTAAATATGTAGGTTTTTAAATATGTTTATATCCATAAACTCCAATGAAAATTACCAGTTTAATCATAGCTGGTATAAATAGGGCAAATGATTTGATCATACTTACTGGTTAAGGAGCAGAGGGGGAACTCAAAACCAGCTCTGTCTAAACTTTCTGTTGTTACCAGCAACCATAAAGTATATAGAAGGAAAAAGAGTCAGAAAATTCTTCAACATCAGTCTTAGTGATATCTTTGCAGATTTGTCCCCAATGATAAGGAAAACAAAAGTTTAAAAATGGGACTACATCAAACCACAATGTTTCTGCACCATAAAAGAGATCACCATCAAAATAAAAAGACAACACACTGAATAGAAGATATTCACAAACGATATATCTGACAAGGGGTTAATTTTCAAAATACTTAAGGAACTCATAAAACTCAACAATATGAAAACACATCACCCATTTACAAATGGGTAAAGGATCTGAACAGACACTTCTTCATAGGCAACATACAGATGGACAAGGCATATGAAAAAAATTTCATCATCACTTCATATTAAGAACTATAAATCAAAACCACAATAATATCTTATCTCAGAGTTGTGTAAATGGCTATTGTCAAAAAAAAAAAAACACAAGTGTTGGAAAGGATGTGGAGAAAAGGGAACCCTCATAGTGGGGAGAATATAAACCATTGTAGCCACTATGGAAAACTATATGGAGATTCCTCCAAAAATTAGGAATGGAAATAATATATAATCTAGCTATTCTGCCTCTGAGTATTTATCTAAAAATATGAAAACGCTAATCTGGACAGATATTTGAAACCCTATTTTCACTGAAGCATAAGTTTTTTTTAAAAGATTTATTTATTTATGCATACAAGAGCTGGGAGGTGAGAGGATTCACCAGACAGAGCGGGCAAAAGAACAGGCAGACTGACTGAAACACACTGCCAAGGGCAGCAGCAACGGGCAAAGCAGGAGAGGTCTGCTGGGCCATGTGGGTCCCCTCCCTGGCTGGCGGCAGGGATCGAACTCCTGCTGCAGTGGTTGCGGTTTGCTTCATAGTGTGTTGCTTAACCCGCTGCTCCACCAGGGAGGCCCAGCAGCATAATTTTTGATAGCCAATATTTGGAAACAGAAGTCCCCATCAACAGATGATTGGATAAAGATGATGTGATATAAGAACATTTTTTTTAAATGAAATACTGTCATTTGCAACAACATCAATGCAATAAACAAAATGTTGGTGATCAGAGGAAAAGAAGAGGGCTGAGGGGTCATAATTGGCAAAAGGGAGTCAATTGTATGGTAGTGGAGGGAAACTGTATTTTCAGGGATCTTTATAATGTAGTTTATACATATATTAAAATATAATGCCATCACCTGAAGTCTATATGTTATAATCTAATGTTACTTCTACAGAAATTTTTAAATACTGCATTCTTAGCACTACGCAATAAGAGAAATAAAACTTCACATCAATAGAGAGAAGAAGGGTGAGAACATTTATAATACTTCAACTGGTTTGGACTCAAAGTTACAGTCAAGAGAGGAATAACTGGAGAAAGCACATTCAATAACATTTTATGTGTAGGAAATGGAAAATAAATTGATTTTTATTTTTGTAACTCACAGGCAATCAAGGTAGACTGTACATATCAGGGTGAAGAATTTGCCAAAAAATAAACAATAATACTCTATGGGAATTCTAGAATCCCTTCTGGAAAGGATGAAGGACACACAACTTTATATTTATGATTTTTTATGACTGCTCTTCCTTCGTACAGCATGAGATTCAGCCATATGAATATGGATGCATGAAAGAAAATGTAACTTAACAAGTACAGAAGAAATTGCATTACAATTCCAAAGATACAGGACTGAGGGCCTCCCTGGTGGCCCAGTGGGTTAAGCAACACACTCTGGAGCAAACTGCAGCCACTGCAGCGTGAGTTCGATCCCTGCCACTAGTCAGAGAGGGGACCCACATGTCGTAGCAGACCTCGCCTGCCTCGTCACCCTGCTGCTCCCCTCAGCCGTGTGCTTTAGTCAGTCTGCCTGTTCTGTTCCCGGCTCTGTCTCTGGTGAATCCTCTCACCTCCTGTAACTCTGGCCTGAACCCCAGCTCTTGTATGCATAAATAAATAAAAATCTTTATTAAATAAGTAAAATAAAGATACAAGACTGAATCTTAAAAGATAGGTAAAAAGGAAGAAAATATTCAGAGATCATAAACTAGACTATATTTTTAATATATATTTATTACATCATCCCTCGTATTTTTACAACGTATGTTTTCCCCGTAAAATTTCCACCAATTCACCCATGCACCACCACCATAGTCCCTTGTGCTCTTCCTACCCCTGTCCTGATCCTTCTACCTCCTCCTCCCCTACAAAATGGCTAGACTATATTTAGATTAAACTTTAAGCAATGAACAGAAAGCAATGGTTTGAGTTTTTTGGAGAAAGAGACTTGCTATGAACCCAACACTCTCCCCTGAGATGTGGTAACATAAATCAACTCTAGTATTATGGTTTGCATTTTTCCTCTATATGTGTCTTAGAGCAATGACATTCCTGCAAATAAAAATAAAACTAAATGATGACACTAACAGCAAACAGAATTCTGTTGGTTAGATTATCACAGGTGATAGTTTTCCCCCACAAAACCAAAACCACACAAAATGTACATCTTTGCATATAAAGGAATTGACAACAATAAATGGAAAAAAGAAAGGTTCAATCCAGATTCACAATTTCAAAGACAATATATATAATGACTAGCACAAAAAGGTACCACTCTTAAATTATAAATTTCTCAATCAGTGAATTGTCTTGACTAAAATAAAAGTCAATTCCAACTTGCATTTGTCACAAACATTTCAAGAAATACTGTTTGAACATCAAGAAAATACTGATGATAGGAAGGGAAAAATCAAACATCCATTACAAAAAAGAGTAAGATGAAAATGCCAATATGTTTATGTCTATAAACCAAACTTTAAAATGTTTGTCACTAATCTGATTATATCTTTTAACCTGATGACAAATTTAAACCCTTTAATCTTTTGAAAGATTTTTTAATTTTAAAGATATATTAAAGAACATTAATAAAATCAATTCTCTTTTAAAATGTAAAGTATAGCACTACATAATGTGTGATCAAACATAAATGCTGAAATGATACATTTTTCCTCTTCTGGACTCCAATGTGCTTATTTTCTACCTGGCTAGGTTTCACTTAATCACTGTTAAAGCATATGCCTACAGTAGCTGAATAGAAATTTTAATGCATATCACCACATTAGATTTAAAGAATAAAACAGTACTAGCTTCTTCAAATCCTATTGTTTCTTCTACACAAATATGTAAAGTTTTTTTTTTTTTAAAGATTTATTTATTTATGCATATAAGCACTGGGGTACAGGTCAGAGGTGTGGGGGGTGAGAGGATTCACCACAGAGAGCTGGAAGCAGAACAGGCAGATCAACAGAAGTACACTGCTTAGGGGAGCAGCGGGCACAGCAGGAGAGGTCTGCCTGCGCCATGTGGGTCCCCTCCCCGGCTGGCAGCAGGGATCGAACTCGTGCTGCAGTGGCTGTGGTTTGCTTCATAGTGCGTTGCTTAACACACTGAGCCACCAGGGGAGGCTCAAATATGTAAAGTTCCTAAAGTCACATATATTTTCATTCTATGTGCCCCAAATTGGGTAATATGAACCTAAAAATGACAGGTGGTTTGCAGTATTTACACAGTCATTAAAAAAACATTGTGTTTCTTGTCACTTTTACTCAGACTTTTTGGGAGACCATTTAAACATTTCTTCTTTTTAATACCAGTAAGAGTTTTTTGAAGGTGTTTAATTTATACTATTTAAAATGCAATGCAAAAATTCATGTGCCCTTTAAAAAAAACATACACAAAGAATAGTTCTGGTGGTTATATGAGTCTACTTTCTTAGAAACCCTAAGAGTAAGAGGTTTTGCATTTGTAATATTTTAGAAAAAAAATTTGAAAAGCAAAGTCTCAAATCTGGCACAGTGTATCATGAACATAATGGAAGTTCATTATATTGTTATGTTAACTTATTTTAGTTATCATTAGCTATAATTTAGAAATCTTGGAAAGTTTACTTTTGTTACAAGAGACAATCACCAGAAAGAAAAGAAAAAAAATAGGGAAAAAAAGAATAAATTCTGCTCAGTGACTACTTAATACTTCTCACAAGACAACTAGAATTCTCTGTAGAACACAGAATTCTCCAATGGTTGCATCATCATCGGTTGAATTTTCAACTGCCTGTGGAATAAATTCCTTAATCTGTCATGTATCCAGACTCTCAACACATCATGAGTATCTCACTTTGGTTCCCCAAAACAAGCTGCATTATTCCCAGTTCTCCATACACGTCCTAAATTTTCCATTATATGTAGTCAACCAATCTGTTCCCTGTCTTTGAATACATTTCTATGACCTTAGGAATAGTCCAAAGGTCACTTCTTACAGAAAGTCTTCCCTAATCTTTCATCCTGAAAAAGTATGCTTCTTTCTGATCTATGTGAGAAATTTAGAGATGCCACTTTCATTGAATTCATTTTCTCCTTTATGTTATACATATGTATTACTGTGACTATTAAATTATAAACTCTATGAGAAAAGGTAAAATAAGTATTAAGTGCCTGAGAAGTGAATAATGAATGGATAAATTCAAATTCTTCCAAAAGGCCAAAAATATAATTTAACTTGTTTTATTCTATAAATACACTAATCCTATATGTAATCAAAGACACACAAAATGGAAGGACCATTTAGGTAATCCAGGTATCAGTTGTCATTATCTCCAATAACAATCTTTTCATTGACTAGAGAAAGCAGAAAGTGAGGGAAACGCCCTTTAATAAGATCTTCAAAGCTCCTATCTGTTCAAGTCTGTACTTATTGCCAAGTTCCTTTTGGATTCTGCCAGCAGGCTTTAACCCATTTTCATTTCACTGAATCATCCCAAAAAAATCTATGGCATTTAATCCACCCACTTCTCAGAGATATTAAGTTTTTCTTTATTTAAGTTAATTATGTCAGATAATGTCAAAAACTTACTGATTAATTACTCTTTCTGGTTTGCTAGAATCAACACAAACAAAAGTTGAATAAATCATATTTTACAGAGATGTTTGGTCTAAGTGCAGAACCAAGTTCAGTAAGTCATAGTTGCAGATTCTTCTCTGCACTCCTATAACTATCATGGGCTGTAAAACACACTTTGAATTGATTTAAATAAGCATCCTTACAGTAATAGATATGTTTATAATTCTCCCATTCACACAAACATAAAAACATGTTTTTTGTTGGTGGTGGGCTCTGATGGTTGGAGGCATCTGAGGAGAAAATACAAAAACACCACTTCAACATTTTTTTGACCAGAGACTGCCAAGAGGAAAACCTTATTTTAATTCAGAATAAGTTTTGGAACTAATGAAAACCTGAGAAATCTACAAACTTACATTATCCCTGGGTATAAAATAATGTAAGTGAGAAAATGAACATAAATCTGTTACTTCAATAGCTTTCTCTTTATTCCTGTCTTTACTCAGATATAACTAACATGTAACATTGTTTGAGTTGATGGTATACAACATGAGTTGATATGTGTGTATTGCAGAATGGTTATTATAATAAGATTAACAAATTCTTCACCTCAATTATAAATTGTTTATATAAAATGAGCACCTTTAAGGTCTTTCAAAGTATACTGAATGTTGCTATTAACTAATCACAGCCACATAGTATATACATTAGTTCTCCATCTAAAAACCAGAATTTCGTATCATTTGACCAACATTTCCCCATTTCCACTACCCTCTAGTATTGGCATCCACAATTCTATTCTTTTGTGTCCGTGCTTTGGTGTTTTTGTTTTGTCTTTTTTTTTTTTTTATAGTTCCACTTAAAAGTGAGATAATGTATCTGTTTTCCTTTGATTTATTTTACTTAAACGAATGTCCTAAATTTCCATCTTATAGTCACAAAATGCAGTGTTTCTTCTTTATGGTTGAGATATATGTGTAGGTGTGTCACATTTTCTTTACCCATGCATCCACCGATAAATACGTGGGTTGTTTCAATGTCTCTGCTGTTGTGAATATACTGCAATTAACATGCAGACAGAGATCTATTCAAGATAGTGATTTCATTTCTATTGAATATATACCCAGAAGTGGGATTAATGGATCATATGATAGTTCTTTTTTTTAATTTTTGAGGAACCTCCATAATGTTTTTCATAGCAGTTGTACCAATTTATATTAAAACCAATAATATACTAGGGTTTCTTTTCTCCACATCCTTACTAACAATTATTTCTTGCCCTTTTAATAATATCCATTTGGACATGCATGAAATGATATCTCCTCATGGCTTCATTTCCATTTCCCTGATGATTACTAATACCTGTCAGTCATTTGGATGTCTTCTTCAGAAAAAGTCTTTTCAGTTCCTCTGCCCATTTTTTTAATCAGACTTTGTTTGTTTTTTGGGTTTTGGGTTTTTTGTTTTTATGGGTTTTTTTTTTTTTTGCTATTAAGTCATAGGAATTTTTGTTGTATATTATGGATATTAACCCTTTATTTGATACATAGTTTGCAAACATTTTTTTCTATCCCATAAGTTGCCTCTTCATTATTCATACTCTATGCAGAAGTATTTGGCTTGATTTAGTCTTGCTGGTTTATTTTTGTTCTCATTGTTTGTGCTTTGGGTATCATATCCAAAAATGTTGTTGACAAGACTAATGTCAGGGGGCTATTTCCTTATGTTTTCTTCTGAGAGTTTTATGTTTTATGTCTTAGGTTTGTCTTTAATTCATTTCTCTTTCATAAAATGTGATCTTAATTTGCATATGAAACACTAATTCTTAGCACTTCTATAATAATGCTGGCATGTGGAAAGCAGAAAATCTATTACTCTAGACTGAGGAAATTTTTTCAATAATAACCAAGTACTCAAGTGAAAAGACCAGTGCCTTCTAAAGGGGAGACAACTCCCCTTTATACACATAAAATTTAAGAACATATTTTTGTATTGCCGCCACAAAAACAATGCAGAGTCCATAAAATGTTCGAATGGAATAATTCAATTTTTCTAAAAATGAGGTCAGACAGCAATCTAAAGCAATGTTTAGATTGATTTTTTAAAAAACATTCTATGTTATAAATTGCTAACTACAAAACAAACACTCCAGAAGACAATGAAGTAAATGCAACAAATACCAAATCAGAAAACTGGAAAAGCAAATGACCACTTTTAAATGGGTCTTTAAATTCAAAATATAAAAATAATTATGCAGGATTGATTTTTAAATAGTAATAATGGAGAGTGTCTTATCATGAGATAAGAGCTCAGGAATGAGTTAGCAAAACTTAGTGTTTTTAAATAATTTGCCATTGTTATAATGTCCTTTGGAGGACTTATTTGGTAATTTAGTAAGAATTTCCCTCTTCCTCCCCTAAGATAATCCTACCTATTCCTGAATTATATGCTGAGTACAAGTATAAAACTAATCTAGCAAAAGTAAGGTTACTCCCAGAGCTCTTCCAGCTAACTCCAAAAGGAACCCCTTAGTCTGATTGGTTTAGATTGACATCAAACTAGATTTTGTTGGAGGTAGGTCATTGAATTGCTTATTTTCCTTAATTGGAAATTATCATTTTCAAGTACACCTAACTCTAGTCTTTCCTCACCTCTTACAATTTCTCAGCTATTTCATCTTTATCCATCGTTCATAATATGCACAAGTACTTCTGTTGCATGAGCAAATAAAAAAAAATAAGATTTTATCAAAGAAATAAAATCTATTAATTCACTGTACTTTTCCAAATAAGGAAAATTCAAAATAAGGTGAATTATACTGAAATATTCCCAATATCAAGATATACCAATAAACAACTTCAGAGAGAAATTATATACCCACCTACATGAAGAAGTAGACTTCACTGAAATCTTTATCTCTGAAAGGTCAGCTTAACTGAGGTATATTTATATACAATAAAAACTCACTGTATTAAAATGCTGTTTAATGACTTTGACAAATGTGCACATTCATGCAAACAGAACCACAATCAAAAGTCAGATGATTTTCATGATCTAAAGTTTATTTAATTCCCCTTCAGGGGATTATGCTCAGTGAAATAAGTCAGAAGGCAAAAGAAAAATACTCAATGGTTTTACCCCTAGGAGGAATACAAGGGAACCAAATAAGTGACCAAGGAAAAGAATAATAATAATAAACACAACAAAAACAAAAAGACAAGGACAAATCAGGGACACATCCTGTGGAGGGGGAGGGAATAGGTTGAGGACTGAAAGAGCACAAGGGACTGAGGTGAGGTGCACTGGTAAAATGGTGGTGGGAAACCCATGGGGATCACAAGTGATGTCAAATATATATAAATAAAGGAAAAAATAATAATTCCCCTTCAGGATCAGTCACCTCTCCCTGGTAGCAACTGATTTATTTTCTGTACCTATGAGATTACTGTTATAGAATATAATATAAATGGATAATTGAAATTCTGGAATACATAGACTTTTGTCTCTAACTTCATTTACTCAGTATAATACTGAGTGAAATTCAACCATGTTGCTCATTCCTTTTTATAGTTAAATAGCATTCCATTGCATAAATATAACACAATTCATCTATTCATCACATGATGAACTTATTTTCAGTTTTTGGTTATTATCTATAAACATTTGAGCATAGACCTTTATGTGGATGTGTGTGTGTGTGTGCGTGTGTGTTTTTGCTTAAATATTTATAGTGGAACTGCTTAATCATTTAATGTGTGCTTATTACTATAAAAAACTGCCAATGCTATTTTCGAAAGTGGCTATATATTCACATCAACACCTAAGTTGCACCACTACCCATCATGACTTATTGTCGATCTCTTATTTTTAATCAAGGCAACATTAGTTTACAATGCCATATATCATTTAGCGGTATTTTTAGGTATATCCTAGTACATCTCACCCACCACCAAAGCACGCACAGACCTAGTTCTCCACCAGAGTCCACTAGTGCCCACTCTCCACTTTGTTTTCACTTCTCCTTCTGCCTCCCTAACTGGTAGCCTCAGGCCTCCAGTCAAATTTCTGCATTTGTTACTAACTTGGTTTTATCTAACGCTTTGTTTGGTCTATAATCTACATAAATGACCCCACTTGGTACTTTTCTCCTTCTGAGGTATTTTGCTCAGCATAACCCTCTCCAGCTCCAGCTATGCTTCTGCAAATGGCAAGAGTTTATCTCCCTTTATAGCTGAGTAGCATTCCATTCTGTATATTTACATGTCTTTTCTCAACTGTCTTTGAGCACTTAGGTTATTTCCATAACTTGGATATTGTAAACAGGACTGCAATGAATGTAGGCATGCACACATTTCTTTGAATTTGTATTTTTTCATTATTCAGGTAGATACCTAAGAGTGGAATAGCTGGATCATAAGTTACATATATTTTTAATATATTTGCCCATTATATTGGGTCTATCTATAGTGGTATCACAAAATGATTTTAACTTAGTTTTCCATATTATTTTGATATTGAGCATCTTTTCCAGTGCCTAATTGGTAAAGTATTTAAAACCTTTTGTCCATTTTAAATATTGAAAATTAAAATGGACTTTTTGTCCATTTTAAACATATTATCACATCATTATTCTTGATAATATCCTTTATAAAGTCCTTTATAAACTCAGTTGAAGTACTTTATCAGATATGGATGGTGACTTTGCTGAATACTATACCTATACCACTGAATATTCACCCAATGACTCTACAGGTCAAATTAGATAAAACTGTACCACTCCAGACCAAATTCTCTAAGAACTGTACTACTCAAAGGCCAATTTCCATTAAACATCTATCATCCAGTAGTCAACTTTCAAAGAAGTATATCACTGAAAAGTCAGATTCCATAAAGGCACCCAAATGGCAAATTCTGTAAGTACTATACCATTCAACTGCTTAGGGAGAAAACTGTTCCCATGTATCATATTCTGAAATCATTTGTTATGTGTTTATAGTGAAGAAATTCCAGTTCTATCTTTCGTATCAGAAAATATCTTTTACCCAAAGGAAAAAAAAATTTTTAAAGATTTATTTACTTATGCATACAAGAACTGGAGTAAAGGCCCCAAGGGAGGCCCCAAGAAAAAAAAGTCAGAATTTAAACCTATGGCAATTCTTTAAAATATCAGTACACTCTACCCAAATTTATACTTTTGGGGCCTCCCTGGTGGCGCAGTGGGTTAAGCAACACACTATGAAGCAAACCTCAGCCACTGCAGCACGAGTTCGATCCCTGTTGCTGGCCAGGGAGGGGACCCACATGGTGCAGCAGACCTCTCCTGTCTCGCCCACTGCTCCCCTCAGCAGTGTACTTCAATTGATTTGCCTGTTCTGCTCCCCACTCTCTGCGGTGAATCCTCTCACCCCCCCACCTCTGGCCTGTACTCCAGTGCTTGTATGCATAAATAAATAAATTTTTTTTTAATTTATACTTTTGAAGATTCCGTAAACCTCAGTCACTCCAGTTCCTCTTTTCCATGCCCACCTCATTACAGGGACACTTAACTCTATTTATTGTATTTGTGTATTTCATTACATGAAATGTCTAGTGGGTTTTTTTGGGGGGGATTGGTTTTTTTTGTTTTGTTTTTTTGCTTGTTAGTAATGTCTCTCCCCTAAGTTAAGAATCACCCTCTATACTGTCTGGAGTAAGGAGGTTAGTACATTACTCAGTATTTAGCTGTGTGTCAGTTAGGCTCCTGGCAGGAAACGGATTTCACACTAAAAAAGGACGATTTACAAAATTGTAGGCAGCTGTAAGGGAAATGGAAAGCCACGGTTGCTAGTTCTCCTAGTTCTGAATTAAAATGAGGCAGAAGTTGCTCAAACTTGTATGCAGTAATGTAACTACAGGAGAACCTTATGGAGAAATGGCAGGAAATGAATCATAAAGAAAAATTACCCCAATTTCATTTTCCTTCAGCCCTCCAAACTTGTAATGGTGACTGCCACTGGGAATCCCCCCAAAAAGAAGTCAGAGAACAGGAGATTATGCTGATGCACTTGAGAATGGTCAGTCTTGGAGAACACAGAACAAAAGAGAGAACAATGAAAACTGGATCTAAATGGACCAGAGATAGTATAAGACATAAGAAGATAATGTTATCATCACTGATTAGTTACTCTAATTAGAGCTCTGAATCCATAAAAGAGATGTAATACGAGATACTGAAAATTAAATGTACTAATAAAGGAATGACTAAGCTATATGTCAACAGATTCTTTGGACACACTGCCATTCTACACAACAGAACAGAACATATATTTAGATTTTATGCTTTGTTTTAAATTTAAAATACCAAATACTTTAAATGGCAAGGTTTGAGGAAAGAAGGATGAGGGAACATTGTCTAATTTTATTTCCTTACATATCAACAATTGAAAAATATACTACTGCCGCCATTCTTGAACCACCTACCACATCATGAAAAGTTACCTAAAGGTTCTCTTTAACGTTTTTCACCATACAGAAATGTTAAAATACCTCCTTAATCCGAGCATGTATGCTTCTATTAGGAAAATATACTGAAAATGAATACTATTTGGTAGACCTCTGTTGGTTCTGTGGTTCCATACTAGTTGCACAACCTATGGAAAACTATTTAACCTCAATAAGCAAAAAAAGTTCTGATGCGAGGGGGAAAAAGCAAAGACAATTCCTCAGGACTGGGGTATAACTAAAGTAACGTGTGAAGAACTTGTCGTCACTAGGTCTGAATGGCTGAAGACCCTCTAAACAGTAACCTCCCTTCAACATTTATCTGGGGACAAAATCCTTTTGCCTCCTAGAGAAATCACTATAGATGTCACCTGCCAGATAACTCTAGACATATTTCACATATTTAAAAAAAAAAGGGGGGGAGCCAAATTATGCAGATGACTGTGAGAACACTCTCACCTACTATGTTTGAGTTGGTACTGTATCCCGATTATCCTTTTTTCTGCACATACTCTGAGCTCACTCTAATTTCTTCCAGCCTTGAAAAAAAATTTGGGATTTCACAAAACTTTTCAAAATCACCCATAAAATATGTTAGAATATAACAATTTCATTAAATCTCTAACTGGGGTAGAAGGTAACAGATAACAGAACACATACAAAAAAAATAATTTCTCAAGATGACCACTGGACTGAGTGAACAAATCACACCTCTGGATAACGCAGATGATGGTCACCAAAATCCAAGAGTTCATGCTTATGGATAAGCTTCAAGGTCTCGGGGTTCTCACTGTGCCAGGTCACAAAATATTTTAATTTGTAGTCTGCAACACTGCCTAAGGCATGACTGTTATCTCACCCTTAAAATTAAAACCCTTGAAACTTGGCAGGACTTAGTTAGCTTTCTTAAGAATGAAAGTCCTTTTAGGTATTCAGTTCCAGAACAGAGATGCTTCATACATGCTGAAGATATGCTCTGGCAAGTAAGCAAATTTTCTTCACAGTCGTTTTGTCTAGAGTTTCCAAATTTTTTCAACTGCCTTTACGTTAGCACTCCTAGATTCAACCATTTATACGCACATTGTATAGTGAATGATTCCTGCATTGGCAAAAACCAACCAGAGGTCGCAGTAAATGCAGCATCACAGATGGGGCCAGTCTTTTTCTTTCAGCATTTCAAGAAAACTTTGTGCTTCGATCATGACTATCATGATGCTGAGATACACTTTTGTCTCTAGCCTTTGGTCCAGGTCATCAGTAGTCCCCCACCTGATATGGGTTCTTGTCAAATTTTTTTTCTACTGCATTCAATGAACCAGGCCATGCAGCAGCTTTCAGGGCTCTGTTTTTCCTTCAAGATCATAGGTGCAGTGGAATGGGACATGCCAACTGGTAAGCAATAACTATGATTCAATTTCCAAAGTTCTTAACTACGTTTCACTTCACTTTTAGATCATTTGCTCAACATGGCCTCTTATTGGCAAAATTATCACTCACTTTGGTACACTTAGGAGTCCTGATGAGCAATACAACATGAGATGAAATCAAGCACGAGGCAAAAGGATGATACCAAAAGACAGGATAGTCAGAAATGTGTAGGCTGCTGCTCAGTGTAAAATGCTATGACATTACCATGGCTACAATGTCACTAAGTGACAGGAATTTGGGGACTCATATATATGCTGGCTATTACTGACGAAAACATTGTTAAGCAATATGTGGCTGTATATACTTACCTAGAGGAGATAAGTAATAGTCTGCAAAACAGATATGTCTACCGTTGGTTTGCTAGTCACTAGTCATATACTAAAAATTATTATGTTATATGAAGTATCAAGCCAACTACTGTACAACCTCCTGCTCAGTCTGGATACAAAGTAACCTCTCTTTGGTTTCATGGCCCTCAGAAGAAACCAGTTCAATGTATTTGGTGGACACACTATTAGAGGAGGAAATCTCTACTGTGCTTTAGAATTGACATATATAAATAAATAATACAAAAAAAAAACTCACACAGCAGAGAAAAATTAGTATGGAAAATTTCAGAGTAACCAAATGAAAGAAGTGGGAGGATGTTAAATTTCTGACAATGAATAAACCATCCCACCTGCTAATTTCCCCAACTGAAATTATATCTAAACCACCAGCTTCAATTTTAAATAATAATAGGTACCATTCATCAAGGAAAGAGCTTTACATACATTGTGTCATTCAATATTCAACATAACCCTATGAGGTATATAATATACTTCTATTTTATAAATGAAAAAACTCAAAGTCAGAGACATTAAAATATATGTAAAGTCATATGCTTATAAGAAACAAAAATTAAACCCATGTTTTTCAGTAAACAAAGCTGTACTCTTAGCCATGAACCAAGGTTGCCAATTATTTCAAGTCCTCTGAAGATAGAAAACTCCTTAGTACAGAAACAATCAAACCAAGACAATTTTGTGTTATTTATAGATTCCAAAAGTGCATAACAATGATAAAAGCTTATATTGTTGTCTTTCATGTTTATTTATAGCGATCTCTGTATTACCCTGTATCTTAAATTGTTTTTTAAATTAAGAGTATAAATAAAAAAAACAAATTATAAAATAGATCAATATTCACTACATCAGAGTACTTCCAAATCTGCAGTTAGCAGGTCTGAAAATTTACCTCTACAAAAGCAATTAGAAAGAACACTGACAGAAACTGTCAAAATCAACTTTTTTAGAACTCTGAAATTAACAAGAGACTTTCAACAATCCAAATGAGAGTTTATTCAAGATAAACAGTTGAAATATGGTAAGCACAACAAGTTTTGTGACATTTTAACTTGCTCTAATCCTATCTCCTCTTCCTAACCTTGCTGTAGACTTGTAAACCAATAGATTCACAATTATGGTACCTTTGAGCTGAGCAACCACTACATACGGCAGAATGGGTTTGGAGCTGCCCCAAAAGTCATGTCACCAGAGGATGTCACAGTTTGACCTGTCTTGCAACTCTCTGAAAGGCACCATTCTCAAAGTTTGTCTTTATTTTACCTGAATGCAGAGGTCACATGTGCACAAATCTCTAACCCCACATTTGTCCAAAAAATACATAATATTTAATGCCCCTTAATGTGGCAACTGATTCATGTAGCAACTGCCTGAGGCAGTGTTATCAGTTAGAGCTAAGAAGGGCATGACCAAAAAAATCTTCAAAGGAAAATAAAGAGTCCAAGAGAGCTTGGAGAAGCTGTGATATATTACTGAAATCTAAAATACCACATAGCCGTGTATGTGGGGATGTGTATATGGTGAGGCAGACCTAAGAACATACTCATCTTCACCTCTGGTTCACCTTGAGGCTCTGAGCAAGTAGAAAGTTAAAGCTAAGGCAGAGTTATAAGCTGTTGCGATAATATTCAAGACATGCCCGACACACACATTTCCTCAGTAATACTGTGCGGCCTACCCACACTAGAAATCTAACATGAATTGTGCAGTAAACGAATTAAGGGAAAACATCAGTGGTCAGACATAACAAAGAACACAGACTTTACTTATACTTATTTCAGGAAGTCATAAATAAACAAGTAGCAAACATAGAGCAAAAAAACTAGCAAACCCTAAAGATGGGGAGAGAGGTAGTCAAATATCCAAAGTCACCATATGATGTTAAACATAACACTTTTCAACAACAAAATATGTAAAAATATTCAAAGAAAAAGAAACAATATGTTAGGGGGGGAGGAAGAGGAAGAAGCAATCAGTAGACAGTGCCTCTGGAAACCCCAGATTATGGATTCACTAAACATAGAATTTAAATCAGTTATTATAATTACATTAAAGGAATTTTTTCAAGCTATATCCAAAGACAGTTATTAGAAAAATGTCCCTGCCTCCCATTATTTAGAAAAATTAACTCACTATAACACCACAGACCTAAATTTAAAAACTAAAACTATAGGGCCTCCCTGGTGGTGCAAGAGGTTAAGTCTCAGCTCCTTGAAGCATTCCCCAGCCACTGCAGCACTAGTTCGATCCCTGGCCAGGGAGCTAACCCACATGGCACAGCAGACCTTTCCTGTCTCACCCGCTACTCCCCAGCAGTACATTTCAGTGGATCTGCCTGTTCTGCTCCCCACCCTGTCTCTGGTGAATCCTCTCACCTCCCACACCTCTGACTTATACCCCAGCTCTTGAGTGCATAAATAAATAAATCTTAAAAAAAAAACCTAAAACTATAAAATTCTTAGAAGAAAATACAGGAAGAAATCTTTGATCAGTCATTAATTCTGAAATATAACAAAACATAAGCAAACTAAGAAAAATAGGTATGTGGACTTCATGAGTATTATTCATGCTCTTAAAACCATCTCAATAAAATTAAAAGGAGATCCTCAGAATAGGAAAAAATATTTGTAAATTACATATATAAGAGATGTATCTAAAATATATTTTTTTAAAATATGTAAGACTCAATAAAAAAGACAAATACCCTACTTATAAATGGGCAACTTTAATTCAAAATGGACTAAAGAGTTCACTGTAAGAAATGATGCTATAAAATACATAGAATAAAACAAAGATGAGACGCTCTTAGATATTGGCTTTAGTAGTGGCTTTGTGGCTTTCATGGTGTCTCTATGAATATGTAACAGCTAGGAAAACAAAAATAAAAAATAAGACAATATCTGAGCATCCCTGGTGCTTCAGGGATTAAGGTTTCAGCACCATCAAGTCATTACCAGTCACGATAGCAGGAGCTCAATCCCCAGCCAGGGAAGTGACCCACATGGTGCAGCAGACCTCTCCTATCTCCACTGCTGCTCCCCTCAGCAGTGTGTTTCAGTGGATCTGCCTGTTCTGCATCCCTCTCTGTTTCTAGTGAATGTTCTCACTCCCTGCACCTCTGACCTACACTCCAGCTCTTATATGCATAAATAGAAATAAATCTTTTTTAAAAATAAGATAATATCAAATATAAAAGCCCCTGTATAGCAAAAGAAACCATAATTAAAACAAAGGTAAAAAAAAAAAAAAAAAACAAAGATAACCTACTGAACAGGAAGAGATACATGTCAATCACACACCAGACAAGAAGTTCATATATAAAATTCAAAATTTATAAAAGATTCATAAAACTAAAAAAGAAAAAACAAAGCTAATTTAAAAATGGGCTTAGGCTTTGCCTCCCCTGAGTTCTCATAATGTAGAACACCACAAACCCTCAGGACACTGCACGGGACTGGGTAAAGGCTTCCACAGGCCCACAGAGTCAGATAGTACAGTCAGGCTGTATAACATGGCTGCAAGGGAAAAAGAGTACGGACACCTCTGTGGGGAGTCTTCCCCTCTATGTGCAAGAGAAGGACCCGGAGGACTTTTTCTACAAATATACTGGCATCTAGGGGAGCTTGAGCTTGAGAGGTGCCATGATCTCCTGCCCTTCCCCTCCATATACTTCAAGGATGTGCACATGCTTAGGAGGCTGCAATTTATGGAAGGACTGGTTATGATTATGGCCAGTGTTCACTTCATGTAGCATTCCCCAGGACTTAGGGAACTCAGTAGGGGTCTACTGGGAGGAACCAACCTCCTACAAGAAGGTCTATTTCTGATTCCTATTTCATCAGGTAGCCGGCAAGGCCTGAAGGATAATTTGCAAAAAGCTGGGATGTCTGTTAAGTAGGTGTGCATAAGGATGGAGTAGGAACAGTTGAGTATATCAGAAAAGAAGACATAAAATATGCCCTACATAAATTCCATGATACCAAATTTTGCTCTCAAGAGGATGAAACGTCCCACATCTGAGTTAATCTAGACAGAAGGGCCAACCATGTCCATTCGCTGTGGGGCTAGATCAAGGCGCCGTGACTCTCCATACCAAAAACAAGGTTTCTTCACACTACTTTCCTTTCAGACCTACTATGACAGGAGATTGGATTTTTTTTCCTTATTTTCTAGGTGTTCTGAGCCGCAGATCCTAGATTAATGATTTAGTATATCAGGAAAGCTTTTCAATCTTTTCTAAAGGAATTAAAACTACATAATTTCTACCAGCACCATGTTAGCAGTGAAACATTTTAAACTGGAAATTGTGATTTTCATTCAGAAACAAGTTTTATCACCCTTAATTATCAGCGCTGCCTGTTTATGGGTAGCTCTGTTATAAAGATCAGCAGTTACTCTGGCTGAATTGGCTCATTCTTTTTTAGAAATATATTTTAAACATTTAGTAATTGAGAAAAAAAACTGGGCAGTGGATCTGAATATACACTTCCCCAAAGAAGACCACAGATGGCCAACAAGCATATGAAAAGATGTTCAACGTTTCTTATTGTTAGAGAAATGCAAATTAAAACCACAATAAGCTATCACCTCACACCTGTGAGAATGGCTATTATTCAAAAGACAAGAAACAAGTATTTTTTTTAAAGATTTATTTATTTATGCATACAAGAACTGGGTACAGGCCAGAGTCCAGGGAGGTGAGAGGATTCACCAGAGACAGAGTGGGGAACAGAACAGGCAGACTGACTGAAACACACTGTTGAGGGGCGCAGCGGGCAAGGCAGGAGAGGTCTGCTGTGCCACGTGGGTCCCCTCCCTGGCCGGTGGCAGGGATCAAACTCATGCTGTAGTGGCTGAGTTTTCTTCATAGTGCGTTGCTTAACCCACTGCGCCACCAGGGAGGCCCCAAGAAACAAGTATTGGCAAGGATTTGGAGTAAAGGGAAAACCTTCATACACTGCAGGTGGAAATGTAAATGGTGCAGACAAAATGGAAAACAGTATGCAGATTCTTCAAAAAAATGGATAGAAATAACATGATCCAGCTATTCTACTGCTGAGTATTTATTTGAATAGCATTATTCACAATAGTCATGAGCTGAAAACAATCTGTCCGTCAATAGATGAATGGATAAAGATGTGGTGTATATACACAATCGAATACTACTGAGCTGTTTTTTTTTTTTAAATGTAGTCTTTCGTTTGTACAACATGGATGATTTCAGAGCATATTCTAAGGGAAATAAATGAAACAAAGACGGATACCACATAACTTCACTCATATGTAGTGGATAAACAATCAAACGAATGAACAAAAACAAAACTCTTAGATTATAAGAAAAAATAGTGCTTACCAGAAGGGAAGGGGCACTAAGGGGTAAATTGGGAAAAGGCGCCATGACTCTCCATACCAAAAGCAAGGCTTCCCCACACTACTTTCCTTTCAGGCCCACTATGATAGGAGAGGGGAACTTTTTCTTTATTTTCTAAGTGTTCTGAGCTGCAGATTCCAGATTAATGCTTTAGTATCTCAGGAAAGTTTTCCAATTTTAAAAACTGTATGTATGGTAATGGATATAAACTAAACTTCTTGTGGCAAGCACAAGGTAGTATATAAAGATGTTGATCTATAAGTCTGTATGCCTGATACCTAATGTTACTTTTTAAAAAAGAGAAAAGAAAATGGGCAATGATCTAAATAGACATTTCTTCAAAGAAGATATATAAATGGCAAACAGACACCATGAAAATATAATAAATTATCAGATAAGTACAAATTAAAACCATTTAGAGTACCACTTTACACCCACAAGGATGACTGTCTTCAAAATGATGCATAACATGCTGGCAAGCATGAGAAGAAATCAGAAGCCTCACACATGCCTAGTAGAAATACAAAAAAGTACAGTCACTTTATAAAACAGCTCAGTGCTTCCTCAGAAAGAAAGTTAAACACAGGGCCTCCCTGGTGGCGCAGTGGGTTAAGCAACACACTATGAAGCAAACCGCAGCCACTACAGCACAAGTTTGATCCCTGCTGCCAGCCAGGGAGGGGACCCATATGGCACAGCAGACCTCTCCTGTTGTGCCTGCTGCTCCCATCAGCAGTGTACTTCTGTTGATCTGCCTGCTCTGCAACCTGCTCTCTGTGGTGAATCCTCTCACCCCCCCACACACCTCTAGCCTGTACCCCAGTGCTTGTATGCATAAATAAATAAATCTTTAAAAAAAAAAGAAAGTTAAATACAGTTACCATATGAATCAACAATTGCTAATTTCCAAGAGAATTAAAAATATATGTCCACACAAAAACTTGTATATGAAAATCTACAATAGCATTATTCATAATGGTCAAAAGGTGGAAACAACTCAAAGTTCATCGACTGATTAAAAGATATGCAGATGTGATATATTCATATTATTCAACCATAAAATAGAATGAAATACACTGGATGAGCCTTGAATACATTATGCTAAGTAGAAGCAGCCAAATATAAAAGATTACATATTTCATGATTCCTTTTATATGAAATTCCAAAGTCAACGAATACATCAAAACAAAAGTTAGATTGGTTTTTGCCAGAGGATGAGGGGAAGGATGAATGGAAAGTAACTGCCAATATATAAGGGATTTGGGGAGCAAGGGTGGTAAACTGTGAAAACTCTTCTGGAATTAGATAGTGATGATTGTACAACCATTGGAGTATAGTTTAAAAAAAACACACTGAATCAATTATATTTCAAATAACTGTTATTGTTTAAAGTATAAAATTCAGGTAGTGGATGTCTTGGACCCTGGCAGACATCCAATAGGAAGCCAAGATTCCAAGCCAGAAGCGTGCATCACTCCTCCCAGAATACTAGTTTGGGAGCCCAACTAAGCACACTTTCCTGCAGAGTATATGGGCCAGAGTTTGTTCCCCACACACTATAGTAACCTGCAAATAATAAAGTGTGGACTGGGTGGCCATTCAAGGAGTTCAAGAAGCGTTAGGTATAGAGTGATAGGTGGAGTGAGACCCAAACTCCTTATGGAGTCTGGGAGGAGAGACCAAGGCACCAAAGTTTCTGTTTCTCATCCTAAAATTCTCCTACTGGGCTGCAGAGATTGTCCAAGATCCCTGGGAAGTATAATCCCAGCTCAAGCCCCTCAATCCTCATTCTGCCATTTTCCAGATGCCCTTAATCCTCAGCATTGAAATACACTGCTGAGGGGAGCGGCTGGCCAAACAGGACAGGTCTGCTGCACCACGTGCCTTACCCCCTTGGCTGGGGATCGAACGCATGCCTCAGTAACTGTCAACAGCTTGAGAGCACTGAGACAACCCCTGTGGTACCAGGGAGTCCTTATGTAATTTTTTTAAAGATATTAAAGGGCTGGGTTTAAATTCAACTTGTACTGCAAAGGCCAGAGTCCAGCTTTTGGGACGTCAAAAACCTTGTAAGGTTGATAAAGGAAAATAAAGGAGCCTGTGGACCACAGTGTCAGAGACTGGTGACCCTATTTTCTAGGACATGAATTCCTACAATTCCTTACTGATTTTAGACGGCTGTGTGCCCGGGGTTAGCAGAGTTGCGGTGTCTCGCCCCGTTCACTACATGGGGCAGTGAGGTGTGGGTAACACAGCCTGTGGTTTGTATGGAAGAGGCTAGCGTCTACGCAAAGAACTGTACTCACATTTACAAGAACAGAAAGACGCCAAAGCAAACAGCATTCGGTCTTAGTCGAGCTACCACTCAGGTCCTCAGTCCGCCGAACATGTCTTAACTTCTGATTTCACAATGTCAAATTCAGGTTAAGTGGCCTTGAACCTTGAAGACTATTGGCCACAAAATTTTGTGCCAGAAAGAGGCGCAACTGTCCTGAGCCGTGCGAGTTCCGGAAGGTTAAAGATTTGCGGCCCGCGCATGCTCAGTTCACTCCCCCACCCTCTCAGCTTTATCCATAGGTTGGCTCCACCTGTGTATGTTTGAGCCCCAGCAAACCTCGAGGTGTTCACGTGTGCACGAACATGATGTGTGGTGTGCATGTATGTGTTTTGTGTGTGAATGAATGTTGGGCAAATATAACAGAGCTAAGAAACAAAAAACCTCGAAGTTAACCAAAAAATGCAAAAGAAAATATGCTAGCCCAAAATGAGTTTTTCTTAGCAATCTAAAACAACTTCATGACCAAAAGCACTGAGAGCTCGGAGAAAAAATAGGCCGAGTACAGATTATCTACCAAAAACCTAGTGCTGTATCATTCACAATAGTGAAGTGTTAGAAGCATTTCCCTTAAAGACTGTCACCACCATTCTTACAGCTCAACCCATCTACATCCTGTACAGAAGGGAAAGAAAAAGGGGGATGTGGTGGCATCAAGGGGCACAGAGTAAGTTCTTGATGATTCCGGCAGATGGGGTAAATGAGGAGTCCTGGAGCCCTAGGTGACTTTTTCAGGCCTTTAGGGAGCCATTATATCAGAGGCAATCAGGTACAGTGTAGGCAGAAGGCGGGGGTGGGGGGGGTGCAAGGAGGTTAGCAGGCCTCCCAGCCCCCTGGGCATCTTCCTTATCTTGGCTGCTTCTGCTGCTCCAGCTGCTTTCCTTCTGCTGCTGGCAGCCTCCTGTCGCTTCCCTTATAGGCCCCTGTCTAAGCCCAGGTGCACTCACTTGCGCATGCCTACTTAGGCATGTGTGCAGGACCTCAGGTGTCCATCATTACACCAATGGCAGGAGGGTGGAAAAGCCTGATTTTTTTTACACGTACCCTACAGGGGACAAGAGCATAAGGGTAGGAAACAACAAAGTAAACGTTATTCAAAGCTGAAAAGGGGTGCCTCCCCAGTAGCCTAGGGATTAAGTCTCTAGGGTTGTCACCACTGCAAGCCTGAGTTTGAGCCTCAACCAGGGAGCCAACTCATGTAAGTGCAACAGCCCTCTCCTGTCTGGCCTGCTGTTCCTCTTAGCAGTGTACTTGGGTACAAAAGTAAATCGGCCTGTTTTGCTCCCCACTCCCTCTCTGGTGAATCGTCTCACCCCCTTGCCTCTGGCCTACACCCCAGTTCTACACAAAAATAAATAAAATCTTTTTTAAAAGGTGATATGATTCTCTACATTTTTAGAAATCAGATACTCAGATTTAAGCATGGCAGCTAGATATAAGATACATATTTTTAAATCAATTTTGACAAACAAAAAGTCAAAATTATAAATTTTGCTATTTTTAAATTGTAATAAAAATAATACACTTACAAGTAAATTTACCAAAATGTATATTTCCTAAATGTAGAAAATTATGTAATTTTGTTGAAAGACATTAAAGCTGACCTAAATAAAGGTGATATTACCACATTTTTGAATGGGATGACTCAATGTCATAAAGACACTTATTCTCTTCAAAATTACTCATCAATTCAATGCAGTGCCAAACATTAGCAAATTTTTCTGGAAATATGGAAAATTTAAGAATTAAAAGTTCTAAAATTTACATAAAATTTTGAAATCTAATATTTCCAAAAAATAATAAGAAGGTAATGGAAAAGAGAGAAGATGTAGAGAATATTGTCCCCACATACATCAAAACTTATGTTGAAAGTAAAATACCTAATACAGTGTGATTCAGTACACTAATCAGCAGATTGATATTGTAACAGCATATAATATACAGGAATAGATTCACAGGAAAATGGAAAGTTGATATTTGCATTCACCTAGAAAGACTAACTGGTCAATATAATACTGGGATAATAGTCCATATAAAAAAATTCATTTAATAATATTACCCCATTTGTAAAAAAAAACATCAATTTCCAATAATTGAAACCCTTAAAAGGAGAGCAAAATTTTGATAACCTTGGAATAGGGGGAGATAATAGAAAAAAAAGACTTTTAAAATCACATCATAAAAGATGAATGAATAAATAAACAGAAAAAGTGCAAGTCCAAACTGTGAGAGACATTTGCAATACCCATGAATGACAAAAGGCTAAATTTGAGAATATATTTCATTTCTAAAAGAAAATATAAAACATAAATATTTTCAATTCTAGAAGAAAATGATAAACATTCCAATAGGAAATTGGGTAAAAGACATGAAGAAAAATATCGGTAGTCAAAGAAAACATAAGGTGCTCATCTTATTAATAATCGAAAATGCAAAGCAAAAAAATAATAAGGTACTAAATTCACTAGCTTGTCACAACCTAAATCTGACAATACTAAATATTGGTAAGAATGTGAATCAATGGAGATACACTGTTGGACCACTATTGTTGGAAATGTAAATCAAAATCACTTTGGAAAACAATTGATCATAAACTTGAAACTTGACAACTCCTGAGTATATATGTTCTAGAAACTCTTACACATGTGTCTCAGGAGAAAAGTACAAGGATACTCATAAAACTGTTCTTTGTAATAGCATAACTTGAAACAATCCAAATGTCCCCTAACAGAAAAATGAATAAATCACACTGTGTTCACACAACACACAATTTTACTGAGTGAGATGAACTGAATACACCTATATACAATAAAACACTACAATAAAGTAGAAAACTATAACAACAGTTTATAAAGTTCAAAGGTAAATAATATTTTGCTTAGGAATATTAATACACTTATATATCATATACAAGATTTTTTTAAACAAAAAATTAATAAAAGCTAAATTCATAATAGTGGTTACTTCTTAGGAAGACATGGAATAAGATAGGGGAAGTCACAAAGGTTTTGCAAAGTATTAGTAATATTCTATTTCATAATGTCAACTGAAAGTCTATAGATATTCATTTTTATTCTTTGAAATTCCTAGGCATCAAATGTTTCATCATTGAAATTAGAAAAAAATGCAATGGAGACTCCCTAGTGGCCTAAGTGTTGAGTCTCAGCTCTAAATGAATGGCCTTAGTTCAATCCTGGCCAGGAAGCTAACTCACATGGCTCAGCAGATCTCTCCTGTCTCACCCACTGCTCCCCTCAGCAGTGCACTTCAGTCGGTCGGCCTGTTCTCTTCCCCCACTCTGTCTCTGGTGGATCCTCTCACCCCCCACCACACCTCTGGCCTGTACCCCAGTACTTGTATGCATAAATAAATAAATCTTTTTTTAAAAAAAGAATTAAAAAGATAGGAAACCTAAATTAAACAATAGTGAAAAACAATACTGAAAGCATAGTCAACATCTATCCTTCCCCCAAAATGCACAAAACTAAGTTTATCTATCAGTTCTACCAAATTTAGAAAGAATAGATTTTCCTATGTTAATTAAACTTATTCAGAGCTCAGGGGGAAAAAAGCTAAAAACTTACCAAGCATTATGTCAAAATCACTATTTTCAAAGAAACTATCAGTACATTGTATTCATGAATACAGATTTTTATAATGATTAACATTGAAAAATCAGGCCCAGAACTGTATCATGTTAGCGTTTATTACATCAAAAAAGGTCTACCTTAAAATATCTATTAATATAATTCAAATCATTAACTGATTGATTTGATGCATGCTAAAACATTTTATATACTTTCCCCACCTGGTGGATACAATCTGAAGCACCATCTATAGGCACAAAACTCAGGATGAATTCCACAATTCATGTCACATAGTACAGCGTAAGAAATATACTTTAGTTGGGGACACAGGGAGGAGAAACATCTTGTTGGCACAGGACATGAATTCTCCCGACAAGTCACAAGGAGAACAACCAAAGCATGGCACTGCTGGCCCAGAGAAAATATAAGTGGTTCCAGGGAAGCACCTTAAACCGATCCCTGCATCTTCTCCAATTTAAATCTTCATCTCTCTATACAGTCATGCATTTCTGGTCAAGGAAGGAACATATACAGGCCATACCATACAGACTAGGTGTTAAGTAGGCGTTACCATCTAGATTTGTTTAATTATACCTTAGGACTTTGACACCATAACAAAACCACCTAATTATTTTTTCAGAACATATCTCTGTCTTTAAGAGATGTTTTACCATAATCTGACAGAGGCATGAAAGTCAAACTTGTGGGTGGGGAGAACACTCAGGCTGCTTAGCATCTGGCTTTCTAGATTTGGAGTGAAAGCACGTTATACAGGCATTACCTGGAAAGGTCAGCCATCTGTCTTACTGAAGACCTTGGAGCAGTAGGATGCTGCACTCCCTCTCAAGAAGATGGGGCATGCATGTCTTTTCAAATCTTCATAAACTTGGAATAGAAAAATCAGTTGTACTCTATTGGGGAGAATCTACTGAGACCATGCAGCAAGCCTGATATTTAATAATAAAAGATCAACAGCATTTCCTATTTAAAGCAGGAATGACTATGAGGTCTTGCTTTTAAACATCTAAGGAGAACTTTCTAATAGATAAAAGTAAAAGAATGAAAGTTAAAGACAGTGTTGTCAATATTTGAAGATTAGATTAGAAAATAGAGGTTTCTGGGGCCTCCCCGGTGGCGCAATGGGTTGAGCACCGCACTGTGAAGCATCTGTAACACAGCAGCGCCAGTTTGATCCCTGCCGCCGGCCAGGGAGGGGACCCACATGGCGCAGCAGACCTCTCCTGTCTCGCCCGTTGCTCCCCTCAACAGCGTGTTTCAGCCCATCTGCCTGTTCTGCTCCCCACTCTGTCTCTGGTGAATCCTCTTACCAACCTTGACTCTAGCCTGTACCCCAGCTCTTAAATGCATAAATAAATATTTAAAAAAAAAAAAAGAAAATAGAGGTTTCTGAAATAGTGATAATTTTATTTCTTAATCTAGTTAGTGGTTAGTATGTGGTGTGTTTACTTTTAAGTCATCAAGAAGTCTGCTTAAAAGTTGAACACTGTGTGTGTATACACAAACATATATTTACATGTGTGTATATATACATATGTATATATATCCTTTCAATTTTTATATAGCCTGTCCTTCAAATTTGCTTCAAAAAAAAGAACAAAAAGCAAGAAATAATCATGACCATATATGGTTATCTAATGAAGATAAAAGTAACATTTCAAATTAGAGGTGGAAAATGATAACTCAGTAAATAATGCTTAGATAGTTATATACTAAGGGAAACTTTAATTTACATAATTTGTAATTAGACAAAATTGTAGATGAAAAATTTGAATATCAAACATCTATAAAACTACCATGTAGAAAAAGCCATTTTGAAGTATCTTAATAATTTTTGATAGTTCTTTATTGAAAAGACACAAAATCGAAGAGTCACAAAAAAAATGTTGATAGATTTGACTACAAGATACCAGAAGCAAAGTTGAAGAGCGAAGTGACAGACAAATGGGAAATATTTACAACATATACAAGAAAAATGAATGCTGTCAGGATATTTTAACCATAAATTTTTCAGTCATAAAAATATTTCCTTTTATCCAAAAAGTCATTTACAGAAAAAAGCATACAAAATGAAAACATGAATAAATGTATTCAGTTTTATATATTGAACTATAAGATTAAAATAGTACTGTAATAACATGTTTCACATATTGCTTGAATAAAAAAAAATTGACAATATTCAGTGTTAGCTAAGATATGGAGAAAATAAACCTGTGCAATTAAGAAGCACAGAATTGTGTTTCTTTAAAAAGCAATTTGGAAAGACACAGAAACCAAAAATGAGGAGTCAAGGACAGACTGGGGACACCTGGTGGGGAGGGGAGGAGGAGGGTTGAGGGAGGATGGGAACACGAGGGA